>CM047592.1:14825910-14839172 GCA_026184515.1 Peronosclerospora sorghi
GGGGGGTGATACTTGTAGCTAACGTCCCTAGTACCTCCTCTTCTTCATGCACACATTTCTTGATTTCTAGGTCCCATTGTGATAAGATCGCAGACCATCTGAACAATCGTCCGTCTAGCCCGTTGGATGTTAGTAACCATTTCAGCGTGGATAAACGTGACAAGACAAGGATCGTCTTTCCGACCAGCATCGTGAAGTAAACATCCAAAACCCGAAGAAGCGCAATAACTTCCATTTCAACGGGGCTGTAATTCATCTCGCCGCTCTTCAATGTTCGACTGGCGAATGCGACGGGACGATACACTTGATCATGTTCTTGTACCAATGCGGCAGATACTGCCCATTTGCTGGCATAAACCACGACCACCGGCGTTTTGGCTTGATCAAAATGGTGCAGGGTCGGGGTTGACGCAATCTTCGCTTTCAGCATACTGAATGCCACTTTGCCCTGATCAATCGATCGTCTTCATGATCCGTATTCTCCTTGATCAATGATCGGTTCTTCAAATCTTGATAATCTATCTCTCTTAATTTGTAGAGAACAGCGGCATAGATCGCGAAGTCTTCAATAAATCGGCGGTAGTAGTTAAGACTCCCCAGAAACGATTGCATAGCACGTAAGGTACTAGGAAAAGGCAAATCGACCATATCATCCAAGTTTTTTTTGATTTTTTTCCAAACCGCGGCTAGAGACATGATGCCCTAAATAAGGGACTTCACTTCCCCTCCAGTACGATTTAGCCACGCTGATCGACAAGTTCCATTGATCGCGCTTTTCCAACAATGTCACAGCTTATCACACAGGGTGGTCCAAGTAGGTGCGGGGGTCAATATATCATCGATATATGACCGCCGCTGCAGCACAGACGAGCCCGGTGGTTGTTCAGGCTCTCCCACAGTAAATACATCAGCCGATTCGTCGGCACCATCCTTAACCTTGAGATACCCGTATAATGCATTACCGATCAACCGCTGGTAGATTTGCGGAGCATTCTTTAGGACAAAGGTCATCCTATTCCATTCAAACAATCCAAACGGAGTGACAAACGCTGAGATCTGACGTGCTCGCTCGGTCATAAACACGACCCAAAAACCACTCGCCATATCCAAAGAGCAAAACCACAACGCTTTATCCAAATCTTCGAGTAGATCAGAGATCAGGGGCATTGGGTATACCATCAAACGGGTGAGTTGATTCACCGCGCGATAGTCGATACATAAGCGGATATCAACACCATTCTTTTTCACGATGATCACTATAGGTGATGCCCAGGGTGACGTATACGGCTGGATGATCTTAGTAGCCAATAACCCCGTGATCAAGACCGATAACTTCTCGCGAAATTGCGGAGGCACCTTTCGACACTTTTGGGCGATTGGTCGCGCATTGCTTACATCGATATCGCAAACAACTCCACGTGCAGGAGGCAGAGAGTTCCCTTTCCCGATCAACATATGTTTCTTCGCCCAAATTATATCGCGAAGCTGATCCATTTCTTCTGCCGTGTTGACCAAGGGATCACCGACTTGGAAATCATCCTTAGTCACCTCTTTGGTACTTGCAGACACTTCAGGCAACGTAGAGAGTTGCTTCTCGAATTCTTCCACGTACAAATATCCGCCTTCATGGTAGCAAACTTGATCATCGATAGGGATTACACCAAATTCACTATGATCGACTGAGACGGGGTGATAACGCACATCTTGATCAGGATCATCTCTTACAACAGATCGTTTAACTTCATGATCAAGTGTCGGACTCTTCACACGCGGTTCCAGATCGCATTTCTCTTGCACTTCTTGCACCTTCTGCGATCTTCCGGTTACTAATGCCACAGATGCCGTGATCGAGTTCGCAGGTCGTATCCAAATTCCTTGAGGAATAGGATACTCCTTTATCTCGACCAAAGGACGATCGACACTTTCTTGATCGTCATGCACAGAATCGGTAGAAGCTTGATACGCGCGATTCTGCCACTCCTTATAACGATTAGACCCCACCGAAATAAATCCATGGCGACGGGGCACGTCGTCTTTATTAATCCAGATACCTAAACTCGTATCGTCTTGTAGGATGATCGGATGATCAGCAACGTTCGTAATGCGCAAATACCGTAGATTACCCACGCATCTAGTCACAGTTTGGACCCAATTATTTTCGCGAGTAATCCATAGTTTCCGAGATTGTTGATCACGAATCCGAACCTCAGCAGATCGACCTACTGGGATCTGCTCATACTGATCAAGTTTCATGTAATTTCCACTTGATCCGTACAGCTTTCGACGTCCTTCTAATGGGATGATCACTTCATCAGGCAAACTTAGTGCACCATGGGCGACGTCTAATCGAACACCAGCTGGTATCATAAAATCCATACCCAATATAGCATCTTGACCAACAATTTTGCCCATTCATGCATGTAAATAATAAACTAACGAGCCCGCTAACGTAATCTTGATTTTAGTGCACCCTTCTGTAAGGTATGCACTTTCTCCGATACCAACACTTTCTTGTGTTTGGCTCGTGTCGATCTGACAACCCACCTTACGAGCAAAGGTTGAGTCGATGATCGGCACTTCGGCACCAGAATCGAATAGCAACGTGGCACGTTTGTTATTAATTTTTCCACTCGCCTTGGCTGTTTTAATCATTTCTTGGGCGAGTAGTACTTCCAATATCCACGTGATTCACCAGAAAGTAAATCAACTTCCATGATCACCGGGGACCGAGAAAACCCATCAATACGGAAATTTGCCAAACGTGGTAAATCAGGCTGATCACATATTTCATTATCTTTTCCTCTGCTCGATCAGCCTTCTTATCCACATATGCAAAAATACACAAAGTAGAACGCTCGTCTCGTACCAGATTCCAACCTGGCGAGCGTCCTAGTTTAACATGTCCTCAGATTCCTTGGACAACATTCCGGCATGCTTGGTTGTGCAACTGGTGAATGCGATTGTAAAATTCCTCCATAGGGCACTTGCTCGCATCATGAATTTCGCCGCATGCTCGGCAGACATACAAGCAGTGATCAGTCGGGTGACCCTTCGTGCCGCACTTCAGACAGGTAAGGCGCTTCCAGCAACGTAAATTGTCGTGCTTGATCGATCCACAATGACTTCACTTCTTCGTTACCCCTTGATCAACTGCACTTGGTTCACTTCGTTTGCCAGATCGAGGCTCACTAGGTTTATCGTGCGTCACTGGTTGATCGCGCATAGCAGCAATCATGTAACGACGCCGATCGCCATCACTTCCACTGTTTTCGGAGCTTGATCCTTCACTTCCATACACCATCTTGCTCGCGTGCACTGCTTTAGGCTTTCGCGCTGGGGCAGGTGCTCGAGTATCGCCAAATTTCTGACGGAATCGTCTAGTGCCTACCGCCTCCTTTGTCCATCACGACTTATTGCGTGCCTAAGCCCGCAGCGTCTCTTCCAACTCCGTAACATTCTCCAAACGTAAAAGTGCCAGTTGATCAGCGAATTCGCGATCAGTAAACGTGTCCAGAAAATGCTGCACATGTTCGCGCAAGATCGTAGGCGGACCTTCCTTAATCGAAAACTTGGCCCAAATTCCTGCCACATTTAACCGGTGAAGATACTCGATAGTAGTTTCATCAGATCGCTGCTTCGTGTAGTAATATTGGCGAGATGCCGATTGACCACTTCCACAGTACCGAGTTTCAAACTCTTCGACGATACTTTTCCAGTTTCAACGAGTCGATCTTCTCAATTGGCGATGCCAATTGCGCGCCGGGCCTTTAAGAATATCACCCATGATCAAACACTACTCAGTATCAGAGGCTTAATCACGCATGAATGCTGATTTAAGACGACTGATCAAATTTCGCGCTTGATCTTCATCCACTTCTTTCCCTGAAAATTCCTTCAGATCACTGATCGCAGACATCCTGATCCGGGGAATCAGCTGTTGATCAGGCACCCCAGTGTACGCCGACGCAACCGTAGCTGGTCGAGGCGGAGTGATCGGTTCATCTGGATCGAGATAATCCTGCTGGGATTGTTGATCATGGAGCGAATACACAGACTCCATGTCAACATCCTTAGCCGTAGCCGAGCTTCCTGGCTTTGACTGGTGACCACGGAGCGAATACACAGACTCCATGTCAACACCCTTAACCGTCACCGCTCTTCCTGGCTTTGTATGGTGACTTTTCATGCGTACAGATTCAGGTGTCGCCTTGCCTCTTTCCTCAGCCAATAACCGCTTCATAGCCGCATTAAAAAACGCTTGCAGCCGTGGGTCCTGTAGTGACTGATAATATTCCGCCTTGGCTGATCGAGGTTCCTCCTTCACGACCGAGAACTTGGATTCATCCTTATGGCAGATCGTCATTCGGGTAATCTTGGATTCCACACTATCAGCACTGCTCGACTCCACCTCAGACACATCGCCCTCGGAAGGAGCAGATTCATAGCAGGATGATCCCGTGTGTTCTGCCACATTATTGACGGACCCACTTCGATTTTCAACAGAGTACGCGAGGGTTCCACCTTAGCAGATCGACCCACTATAGGCACCAACAGATCCAACAGCCGCTGGGTAGTGGTCGCAACATCTTTAGGGCTTAGATTGAACAATTCTCGATCGTCATGGCGCCTGTCGTCAGACTACTTGCTTGATCATGCGCGTCAGACCTATCACCAGCTGAAGCTTGTCCTTCCCATCCGTCACTGGTTGATCGACTGGTCCATTCAGCTTTCCACTGATCGTGACCCCAAGTAGGCTCATGATCGAATCCACCAATATGATATTCCAGTTAAAAGAATATTTTATTTTATATTTTATTTTAGAATTTTGTTTAATTATTTCATTCAGATTCCGATGGCGACATTCTTGATCGACTTCTGTCGCTATCCGACCCAGGCGCCTTCATAAACGCATTCGGTTAGTCAGACTTGTAGTACGTCACCACCGGCTTCCAATCTGGATCATTATATCCATATGCAATAGGCCGATCACAACTTGCGTTGTAATCCGCAGGGGCTCCCGAAGGAGCCTTGGGAGGTGATCGAGGCTTTTCCTCCCTTATGTCATCAGGATACCTCCACAGGTCCTGATGATCAGCATTTCCTTTCTTCTTCAGGAGTGGCGACGGCGAACTGCCTTCCATCGTCACAACCACCACCTCCTTTGCCACTTTAATCTTCATTTCTGCTTCCTCTTCTGTCTTCACTTCCGCGTCAGCACCATCTTGCAGGGAATCGCGGTGATATCCCAAGTCGCCCAAAGATCCGGGCACGCGCACCATTGTGGTTGAGGGTGAGTTCTCAATGAACTTTACGTCTGCCGGTGGGCAAAAAAAGTGCAATACGTGCCCCCGCCCGGGACGTGTGAAGGTGCGTATGCAATGGAATGGAGGCGCGAAGTTATCACGCCGTCCCAATCGATGATCGTGTTGATCGGACGCAAAAAGAGAACTTTATTTATCCTTATATCCTAAAATCAACCAATTACCTAATATCGACCAATCAACTCTACCCAACCTGGTATGCATCATCGACCAGTCAATCTGATATATCGTCCGTCTGTCGCTTTCCATCATGTACCTGTACCCTGCGTCGCCTCTGC
The DNA here is from genome assembly GCA_026184515.1 of Peronosclerospora sorghi. Classification (NCBI taxonomy): domain Eukaryota; phylum Oomycota; class Peronosporomycetes; order Peronosporales; family Peronosporaceae; genus Peronosclerospora; species Peronosclerospora sorghi. The sequence goes on from CM047592.1 coordinate 14,831,510, forward strand.
TCCGGATGGACCGTCCATGTTCACAACAGTTGTCCCCGAAATCCTCCATACTCTTCTCCACAGTAGTACAGCCCAGTTTCATCGCAGTTGAAAATGTCGTTCTTGTTGAATTTCTTGTTGATATTACGCAGGTCTATGCGAAAGGCTTCAAGGTCCTGCATTGTCGCACTATTAGCTTCACCGTGGAGGCAGTAGGACTTGATGTTGTGCCGCTGCTTGAAGCGCTGCAGCGGAAAACTCCTTTTTCTCCTGCCTTTCTGTGTTAATGCCCAACGAGAATGCAAACTGGAGAGCCTTGCCGATGAAAAGTGTGTTGCTGAGCATCACGTGGTTTGCCCTGGCCTGCGTGAACCAAAATTTCACAGCCTTGTCCAGCTGGAAAGGCAGAAGAAATTGAGAAGCACAGAAACATTTGCATGCAGAAAAAAAACTCTGGAAAGGAAGTATCACGGATTCTATTCCGCTAGATGTTGACGTTATCTTCGGCAGCCTCCTCCGCATCTTTGGTGTACTTTTCCTTCTTGCTGAGAATGCCGGTGACATTTTTCCTGCTTGCAATACTAAACCTCAGCGCCAGGCGCTCATGGTTGACAGCTGGGTTTTGCTTCTTGTACCCTAGCAAGTCAACCTTGGTCTTCCAGGAGATTGCCTGCCTTTTGGGGGGCATGAGATGAGGTGAAGGATGGGACCGCTGGTGGATGATGCTGGTGCTGGGGCTTATAGTGGTTCTTGTGGCTTTATTTTCTTGTCTTTTCGTTGGTTTGGTGGTGGTTTTGGTGGTTATTCTTTCTGTTGGTACGATGATTTTCCCTTTTAAATTAATTTATTTTAGGTTTTGGCTGTTATATAGAGTGAAACTCTGTATGAGACGATTCTGTCTGGCATGACTGTTGCTGTTATAAACGGAATACTGTTATGGAGAGCGAAAAAATGGGTCGCAAAAAACGGTTTCGGCCAAAATCTACCTGGTATATTTAATGGCTGTTATAAATGGTAGCTGTTATAGAGAGAGCCGACTGTATTTGAACAAGGAAGGACACGAGGTAAGATTCCCTTTACTGAATGGTTGTTTTTCTATTTCATGGTTCTATTGGGAGAAAGTTTCTTGCGCGGACAGGCTTCCTTCTCCTTTTCTTCTTGAGCTTCTTTTTCCAGCTTTCTGCGCCTTTCTTCTTTTTCCAGATGTTCTAGAGTCTTGCGCGGGTCAATAATCGTGGCAATACCTTCATTTATGCTCCAAGCAGCTAATTCAAGACTAGCCTTAGCCTCTTCGAGTTGTCTTAGTACCTTGAATTGAGGCTTATACTCAGACTCTGTCGCGGCGTCGTACTTATCGATAGCCTTGGCGAGTGCAACGGTGGTTCGGGTTGCGCGACTAATCTTACGGTACGGATCCGTGCGATGCTTATCCAGGCTATGCGCAGTAAGATCGTCACAGCCAATACGCTTCGAAGAACCACGAGGCGTTGCAGAATCCACTTTGTGGACAGATGTTTTGGCTTTGGGTATAGGCACATCTCAGACACAGCGGGCTGATTCCGAACGGACTTTGACCCCAAACCTCCGTCACAAGGAGTTTCGATCCGGACTGGTTAGAAACCCAAGCCGTTACTATCAGACAGCAACGAATTACAGTGTACACGCGAGAACCGAAACCAACTCCAAACGAGGGACTTGGGACAAGGGACGATCGGGGATCGACGAGGACGGCGAGGGAACGGCGAGGTTTTCGGGACCAACAAGTGCTACGAATGTCACGAATGTGACCAAAATGTGCTTGTTGTATTAGATGTAAACTGAGAACTGAAAAGGTTCTGGCCAGCGGGAAGTAGGCTCCCTTGGAGCCCCGCTGGCCAGAACCTTTTCAGTTCTCTACAGGTATCTGTCTTACGCTACTGGATTTCTTTCCAATCTTTGCAAGTATAAGTATATACACAACTTACTATGTTTTCTCTTGGAGTCTAGAGCATTCTGGAACTCTTGAGAAAGGGTGAGCTCTCCCTCTGGCACTCTCAACCATTCGCTCGTGATGGCACCAGGGCTTGCGCAAACAGAATGCTTTGCTGTGAGTCTGTTTTTTTTCTCGAATAATCCAGACGGCAGCTGATCATCACAGCTTGGTTACCGAAAGTGGATTTCCGTCGGCAAGTCGAAAGTTCCTCTTATCTCTTGCCCTTGAATCTTCATGCTTTAAAAAGTCTTCAGGCAACCCACTCGAACGAAATTCCTCGTTGCACCGCAATCCAACAAGGCTGTCATTGGCTCATCCATTCGGATGACTCTAATTTGAATAATGACTAACGTTTTGGAACCACTGCTGGAGGTGGAATTGTAACACCCATCAGACGTGATAAGGCCGAACTGACGATGATTCACCGTTGCACGCTTCACCTCTTCCAGGCCAGTAGGGCGCCGCGGACCTACTGGTCTTCCTCGTTTTTTGGCGAGTCGTCCGTCATTTGATTTTACGTGGCAGAACGACGGTGCGCACTGGGAACTGGAGCCGCTGCAAAACAATCCTTAGCATGATGACCACGCTTATCTCAACGATGGCAGACGTCACTGATCCATTTCTTCTAGGCGTAACGGCCATGGAGATTGTGCGATTGCCTTGATCCTGGACGACCGATAGATCCATGGGCTCGGGTTCAGACGCCTGCTCCAAGAAAATCGTACACGTCTATCGTATCCCCGAGTCAGACGCGAATCGTAGTCTTCACCAAGCTCAATGGTGAAGTCCTCTTCGAGCCTTTCGGGATACGCTCGAAACAATTGGGTGTTGGCGGGGCAGTCTCGAAAGCCATTCATAAACGTGGTCACTTGAGTAAACATGTCGATTTGCATGCCTACAATACACGATGCGTGATATTGTGGTGTATTCAATTTCAATATCGAACACCAAAGTGTCCGAAACTCGACCACCATCGCGCCCAGACGACCAACTTACGGGGGGGGTACCCCGTGAACCTTCGCCTGTATGCCGATCGGGTGACCGATTGGCACTGCAGGACGCCGAGTCCGATTTGGCATCTGAGTTCTCACCTTGTGTACCCATTGGTATGGGTGGCTACACACTAGGTGGACTGTCGCGCAGTATGTGTCTTGTTAGGTACCGATAGAAGTGGTACCACTTCTGATGTACTTGTACCAAAAACAAACCAAAAGATAATCCAATATGTCCGATCTGCAAATGAAGCGGAAATAGTCACTCCAAATGCGAAGAAAACCTGGGGCAGACCGCGATGCGGTGTGGAGACCCAACCAATAGAAATATGAGGCAGACTGCGTGCAGAAGTGTGGAGACCCAGCCAATAGCAATTTGGGGCGGACCGGCGGAACGGCGCCTTGACCCAACCAATAATCTGGGGCAGATCGATAGACTCGATGTGGGGACCCAGCCAATACAAAAGAGAAGGTCACGTTTTAAACGTGTGGGGCTTGACGGGTGATTGAACGATGTGGGATGCTTCCGGTCGTGAGACGTCGTGGGACCTCCGGTGGATATACGTGCCCTGGCCGGGAAAAATGAGCTAGACGGGACCGTGTTAGCCCTCTGCTCCCAATAACCCCTGCGGTAGGAGCGGCGACTTATGCAACCCAAAGAAAAACGAACACTATATTTAATATCCAATTAAAATTCAATATGTAAACTACATGCAAAACCGTGTGCCTCACCTTAAATCTGCGTACAAAAAAATCCAAACACACGATTGGCCCAAAATACTACCCCTTTCAGCCAACCCGATCGCTCCAACTTGGTAACTGGTACACTGGTACATTCTGGTCAAAATTTTCTATCTGCCCTTCACCACAATATCGCATCTTCTAAACGTAAGCATGGATGTCCATACTTCCATGCTTGGTGTGGAGTATTTCCACACGGATGCGGGTTTCACTGCGGCGGCTCAAAAATCGCTTGCAACTTCTCCTTGAAATATCCAAAGGTCGGAAAGAATTTCCGGTCCGCTGACTAGAGGCTAAATACTAATGACTTCGCCCTTTCAGTCAATTGGGACATTTCACATCGAACTTGCTGATCAGAATCATGAATTTGACAAGCATCAATGGCTTCATCGAGTCACAGAACCACTTTTAAACTGGTGTCTTTTAATCGCCACTGTACTTTCTGATGCCGATCTTGACTGGCTGGATGCGAGAATGATGCACGAGAGTCGTGTGCGCTTGCGCGTGCGCGTCGGCAAGTTCGACGGACATATTCTTGAGCTGCGAAACGCTGATCCTCAGCGTCGGCGTTACTGTGGCGAAGCGAAGGCAAAATTTTGGTCACCTTCTGTCAACGGCGTGCCGATCAGCTAGTCAGCGATAGGATTGGTGGAAAAAAGGGGGGCTTTAAGCCTATCATGGGCAAGGAGTGTCAAGCACACGGATTTTGGTAAGTCACATGGCATTGCGTGTATTTTACATATTTTAGTGTTTGGTACATATTGGGACCGTAAGGTTATTGGAAAAGAAGCAAATTGGCCTTGGATTGGAAAGGAAGTAAATTGGCCTTGGAGTGGAAAAGAAGTAAATTGGTCTTGGATTGGAAAAGTGGCTGAGTGGTCCTAAGAGACTCTCCAAAAGTTTGGTTTTCTAAGTCGCCTTCGCACGTCGCGGAGTTTTTGGGGGCAGAGGGTCGAGTAATCCCCTCCTGCTCATTATACCCGGCCGGAGCACGTCGCAGACGCATTTGGCCCGCCGGAAGTCCTTCGACAGGAGTTTCCATTGTCTGAATTCTCTCAAGTTTAAGTCACGTACGTTTGGAACGTACTACAAGTGGATTGGTCTTTACGTGGAGATATCGTTTGTGGAATTTACGAGAATATTGGATTTTTACGTGGACATATTGGTTTATTATAACATTGGTTGGAGTTTAGACCGGATTTGGTCTTCTCTCATATTGGTCAGGGGATAGACCAGTTGAGTGGTCTGCCCTCTATTATCTCGTATTGGTTGGGTCTAGATCGATTGGACGGTCGACCCATTGGACTATACATATTTCAAGTGTAACCGGTCCACAAGTACCCAGGGTGAAGAGTTCCGCCCAGGGTACACCCCCCCAGTACGGTCTGCATACTATCAGACCCAAGTCAACCAGCGACACGATCCACCGAGTGTTGAACTAGCCCATTCCATCGGGTACACAAGGTGAGATGGCAACGCAAGATCAATCGGACCAGGCGTCTTCTGTTGATGATCGGTCGTCTGCTAGCAGCGGACGATCAGATCGGATCGCAAGCGAAGGTCCGCGGGGTACCCCCCCCCGTAAGTTGGAAAGCTGGGCACGATGGTGGTCAGGTTCTCGACACAATTGTGTTCGATTTTGAACTTGACTCCACCACAATGGTGCGCGTGCCCGGATCATGTGGTGATCGTGGATATCACCGTGCTGATATTCCATCAAAAATTTGATTCGAAGATTTGAATGATTTGAATATGGAGTCGTTCTGGAGAGGACGTAAGGAAAGGCTATCGCCTTACGTTCTCGTTGTTGATAAAGATGGCGATGTCCGATCTGGCCTGGCGGAGGACCAGATCGGGATTAATAAGTTTTTTCCTCCCCAAAAGGCTCCCACCGGAGCCGATCGTGACTATAGCAGGTCTTGCTATAGTTCCGGAAAGGATCAGGACCTTGGTCCTGATCCTATGCATTTACATGGAAAAATTGATGGAATAAAAAATGAGAACCAATCGGAGGCTGATCGGAACGATCCGATCCACATGTCTTAGGTCCCCAAGCAAAGGCTAGGAATGCCGCCCGAGGAGGACGACTTAGAAGAAAAGTCGCAGGTCGGGGATGGGGTTATTGACGAACAGGACCTGACCAGGATGTATTACATCCACAAGCTGAAGCGATTTATTCGTGAAGACCAGGTCATGCAAATTTTGAGCCCCCAGATCCCTGATCGCCTCCTCGGACCCACTACCGAGCCGATCCAGAGTGATCGACCACTGCTGCTGAGAAAAACCTGCTGGCGATGTTGCCTGAGGTCGGCATAAAAGTGCAGAACCCGGCCAACGTCCACAAGATGTTTGATCTGGACACTCGCAGGCTGGAGCTGTCGATGTCGACTCTCCATGATCATTTGGTGCCGTTGGTGGGGGCGGTTCACCGCCGAACTCCGACCATGGCATTGAAGGTTGCTGAAGACACGGCAGCACATGACGATGCGTGCTCCGATGATAAATCGGTATATCAGTATCTACCTTCCTCTAACAGCTCATCGGAGTTGGAGGTCGGTGTTGAGCGGATGACCATGGGGGCAGATCATACCCCCATGGGAGCATAAAAAGGACGTGCAGCAGCATGGGGCTGCATGCCGGTCGGGGCCCCAGGAGCCCCCATAGGTGTCAGTACCTCCAAACGAGGATACCCACACGTTGCCCATGACCCAAGCTAACTTCCAAGCCATGTTTGAAGCAATGATGGAGCGTTTCATGGGAGATCGATGCAGATCACCTCCGCGCCCTCATGCTCAGGACCGATCTCCCCGGCAAAATGTCAATATTTGCCGGGATGTAGATATGGAGTCAGTATCATCAGTGGACAAGGCCACTCGAGGTGTTAAACCAATTGGCAAAGGAAGACGCAAGCCGCAACCAGCTCGATCGCGCCGATCAAGCAAGAACAGTGATTATGACATGGAGTCGATCGGCGATCCGGATGACCACTATGGGTCAGACGGCGCAGGTGCGGGCTGAACGCGCAGGGCAAATCTAGCCTCCACGACCGCTTTTTATTTCGGATCTACTGCGATCCCGCGCATTCGCATGGCTACGACTAATGATCTCAAGGATTTCACCGGAAAAGACACTGACGAGGAGCAGGCCAGGTCGTGGTTTGGTCGGGTCAAGTCTTCTTTCTTACGGGATCAGACACCAAAAAAGTAACGGTGTTTGATCTTTAGAGATCTGCTGAAAGGACCGGCTGCGAACTGGGTCCAACAGTTGAGTCGGGATGTCCGATCTGACTGGGACCTGATATTTTCAGAGTTTGAGGGGCAGTACTGCAACTCCGGATTCTCCAGCGCCCGCAAATATCATCAAATGCAGAATCGGGGCGACGAGACGCCGATCGAGTACTTACACCGTCTGAATGTGGCTGCAATTCGCGCCGGCATAGTGATCAAGGAAGGAAAACCGCCGACCGGTGCCGCTTTGGAACACGTGGGTCACTATATCAGTACCCTTGATGACCAGGAGCTGGCAGATCAGCTCACCCTGTTGCGCCTAAAGGATGTGAGAGAAGTGGAGCAGACGTTGCGAACGTTGCAACACTCCCGCAGCATGAGATCAAAGGGCGCCGTTGGATCAGGTCGTTACAGATCCAAGACCCAGACCGATCCGGTGAAGAGACCCTTGACCAGATCGGCCCGTGCTGTTAAGGCGATCATAGCTGAGGACAGCACTGGATCGGAAGAGGAAAGCAGCGGCCAGTCCAGTCTGGAGTCAGACGAGGACCAGTACCGCCATATCTTCGTTGCGGAACCTGCCCCGAAAACCAGATCGACGCCTGACCAGGCAGATCGGAATGGCAGGGGCGGAAACAAGTCTAACCCGGACCGACCCCGCAAGAAGTGTTCTCTCTGCGGGTCAAGCAAGCATGATGATCGGGGCTGCTGGAAGAAGTTAACATTCAAGAAGTGCAAAAGACGCGGCCACC
>CM047592.1:14851639-14865608 GCA_026184515.1 Peronosclerospora sorghi
TGCAAATACTCGATCGGTGTTTCGTCGGCCCGCTTCTGTATATGGTGGTACTTACGGGCGCTTGAAAATCCGGAGTTACAATATTGGCCTTCAAACTCCGCACATAACAGGTCCCAGTCAGACCGGACATCCCGACCTAACTGTTGAATCCAGTTCGCAGCCGGTACTTTTAACAAATCCCGGAAGATTAAACAACGTCAGCTTTTTAGGGTATGGTCTCGCAGGAACGCAGACTTGACCCGACTGAACCAAGACCGGGCCTGGTCTTCATCAGCATCCTTGCCGGTGAAGTCCTTGAGGTCGGTCGTCGCGGACATACGGATGCGCGGAATCGCAGCAGATCCAAACTCGTAGGCAGTAGTCGAGGCTAGGTTAGCCTTGCGCACCTTGCCTGTGCCTGTACCATATGACCCACCATGGTAGTCAAGACCGCCGACCGACTCCATATCACATTCACTTGTCTTGCATGGTCTACGAGGTCTTGCCGGTTGCGGCTTGCGCCTTCCCTTGCCGGTTGGTTTATCACTTCTAATAGGATTATCCATAGATGTTACCGATTCCATATCCACATCTTTGCAAACATTGACACCTTGACAGGTAGACCGGTCTTGGACATGTGGGCGCATAGGTGGTCTAAACCGTTCTTCCATGAAACGTTGCATCATCGTCTCAAACATGGCTTGGACGTTGGCTGGCGTCATGGGCAGCGTGTTGATACCCTCTTTTTGCGGAACTGAGGCCTGTGGGGCTTGCTGTAGCACCGACTGGCAAGCAGCCCCTTGCTACCGCATGTCCCTTTTTTGTTCAGACCGGGCATGGTCCACCCTCATGGTCATCCGCTCGACACCGGTCTCCAACTCTGATGAGCTGTTAGAAGCCGGTGGATACTGGAAGATCGATTCATCATCGGAACCAATGTCAAGAAGCTCTGTGGAGGATTCGGCGACCTTCATTGCCGTGGTGGGAGTTGGGCGGCAAACCGCCCCCACCAGTGGCACCAAACGGTCGTGGAGGTCCGACATCGACGCCTCCAGTCTCCAAGCATCAAATTCAAACAATTTATTGATATCGGCGGGGTTATGCATTTTAATGTCAACCTCCGCCAACATCGCCACCAAATTCTCGACGAGCAGTAATGGTCGATCACTCTTGATCGGCTCGGTAGTGTGACCGAGAAGACGGTCGGGGATATGGAGGTCCAACAACCGAAAGACCTGGTTTTGGCGAACAAATCGATTCAATTCAAAAACATAATACATCTTGTCCAGGTCTTGTTCGGTAATAGCCTCATCCCCGACCTTCGACTTTTCTTCGAAGTCGTCTTCGTCAGGTGGCATTCCAAGCCCTTTTCTGGGCACCTTGGGTACTTTGGGGACTTTAGGGAGGTAGACCGGATCGTTCCAGTCAGCCTCCAAGTAATTTTCATCTTTTAGTTTTCCATCAATTTTTTCATTCATACACATAGGATCAGGACCAAGGTCCTGATCCTTTCCGGAACTATAGCAAGACCTGCTATAGTCCCGATCGGCTCCGGTGGGAGCCTTTTGGGGAGGAAAAAACTTATTAATCCCGATCTGGTTCTCCGCCAGGCCAGATCAGACATCGCCATCTTTATCAACAACGAGAACGTAAGGCGATAGCCTTTCCTTACGTCCTCTCCAGAACAACTCCATATTCAAATCATTCAAATCTTCGAATCCAATTTTTGATGGAATATCAGCACGGTGATATCCACGATCACCAAGTGATCCGGGCACGCGCACCATTGTGGTGGAGTCAAGTTCGAAATCGAAAACATTAGCATCGATAACCTGACTACCACCACCGCGCCCAGCCTTCCAACTTTCGGAGGGGGTACTCCGCGGACCACCACTCGAGATCTGGTCCGATCGTCCGCTGCAAGCAGACGACCGGTCGTCATCAGAACCCACTTGGTCCGATTGTTTAGTGTCCATCTCAGCTTGTGTACCCGATGGAATGGGCTAGTTACACACTCGGTGGATCGGGATCGCAGATTGGATCGAACCGGTCTTGAATATAGAAGACTGATCTGGGTAGGTATCTCTGGGGCGTAACTCTTCACCCCAGACACAAACAGACCAAAAACACTTCCAAGAGATAACTTCCAATAGGTCGATCGTCCAAACGATCAAGACCTGACCAATACAAAATAATAGAGGGTAGACCGACCGTTCCGGTCTAGCCCCTGACCAATACGAAATAAGACCAAAACCGGTCTAGTTTCCAACCAATATTAAAACAAGACAATATATCCGCGTAAAGACCCAATATGCTCGTGAAACTCCACAAGCGATATCTCCACGCCAAGACCAATCCAGTGAATAGCACGTTCCAAACGTACTTGAGTTGAGGTGTTGAGATCGCCAAATCGTACTCCCGTCGAGGGAATTCCGGTGGGCCAAAGTGCGCGTGCGGCGCGTCCAGACCGGGTATAATGGACGAGAGGGGATAATTCGACCCTCTTCCCCCAAACACTCCGCGGCGGGTGGAGGCGATTAGTGTACGAAAAGGGAAGAACGGCGACCCCTAGCTGTGGTGTGAACCAAGACCAGAACAGGTTTCAGCCACTTATCCGAAAGCTAAAAGATTTCCTTACTTAAAGGTATAACCTCTGTCCTAAAAGGTAAAACCACAACTAAAATACTACTACCCTATAGTCCCTAAATGTACCCCCACAAAAATATGTAAAATACCCAAAGTCGGGTGACTCACCAAAACTTGCGTTCTTGACACTTCTTGAGTCTAATAGGCTGAAAAGCCCCCCCTTGTTTAAACCAATCCGAAATTAGACCAAATGCCTTGACAAAACTTGACCAGAGCCCCTGAGTCAGACCGTGTCGCACAACGACAACGGTCTGACCTCGTCCATCAAATTCAGTTGAACCTTGGTCATTCATACTTTTCCGACATAGAGCAACCATTTTCTTCATCCGTTCCTGGTACTTGAACTGCTGGACTTGACCTTCTTGTATTTCCTTAACGACCGTTCTTGTAGACACCTCGCATACCACGTCATCGCATGTCACTTCGCCCGTCCGGTCGGTCCGTTCTGGCAGCTCCCATCGTTCTACTGCACCTCAGACATCGGCAGGGCATCAGACCGGGACCGACTCGCAGTTGCAAGACGCACTTGAAGAGATCGCACGTCTCCAGGAGCAGATTTATCAACAGGCGACACAACGTAAGCATGCATGTCCTGTCTTCACCTTGGACCTGTTCTAACCTTCGTTTGCCTTCAGCCCGTATACCTCCAGCCCGTATACCTCCTGGCATCAGCAAGGCGATCAATTCCCTGCTTGCCGCCGATCGGCAGTCGAACACGCATGACCTCCAGCTGCGTCAGATTTTGACCAGACTAATAAACGCGCGAAATAGGTTGACCCGCTTGGAGGCTCATCAGCTTCATCTTCGGGAGCAGCTTGTGCTGGTCCAACAGCAGCAAGCAGAAGACCTGCTTGACCAGACCACGTTGAGCATTCAAAGTGACGACCTCGAGAGGCGTCTCACTGAGCTCCGAATTTCGATTCAAGACCAGACCGAGGAGGTCCAGTCGTGTGAACGCAAGTCGAACGATTGGACACAGGCAGCGAACGGTCGTCGGGCGGTATTAAAAGAATGTCATCAGCGCATGGTTGACCTGTTGCGTCCTCGTCGGCATCCGATTGCTGCCTCCAGCGTAGACCGGTCTGCGTCGGCCGCCTTGGTGGACCTACACCGGGTCCAAGACCAAGGCCGTTCATTGGCCGAAATTCCCCAGCCCAAAATTCGTCAAAAGTCTAAGAAGCGCGCGGACGCGCCGCGTCCCTCGAGGGCGCGGGGCACAGCGCGCGACCCTGAACTCGAAGGGAAGCGTGCGGTACCTCGTAAGCGAGCCAAGATACAGGCTCCCCTCGTTAGCCCAAGCTTGGACGAGGATGACGACAGTAACATCTCCAAAAATCAAGCGCCCTCGACCGCCGGCGCTGACCGTGCCAAGTATTCAGAGGTCTCGTCCTGGGATGACTCCGGCGAAGACTCCGGTGATTCGGAGTTTGCTGTCCCCATCCCAACCAAGTCGCGAACAAGTCCACATGAAAGTTTTGTTCAAGTTGCATCGACTTCGGAGCAGACCAAGAAGACCGGTCCGCATGGTGGCGTTCCACCACCTCATGCGTCGACAAAGTCAACACCTACGGTATTTCCTGGGACGTCCAAGCTCCACAAAGATGCTTTGTTGGCCAACGTGGCAATCGACAGTTCTTCCCTTCCGCCACGAACGCGTGAGGATACTTTGCCGTGGTCGCCAGGGCAGATCGGTTGTTTACGCCGGTCCACCCTTACCAAGCAGCTCCTGGCCCGGTCTTTCTCTCGTCCAGATCATTGGCCTTTTCCGCCGGCGAAGAAAGTTCCTGCTGCGTCGGAATGGCGGCCGGACTTGATCACGTCGGCACAGATCTCCTGCTTTTACGCTGACGAGCCGTGGAAGATTTTCGAGCATCCCAATCTGGGGTTCATCTTCCACTCGACTCCGTGGGCCAATGCTTTCATGAGTCGGGTGAAATATTTTAACAAGACTCACGCTCAAGCCATCTGGGAGGCATACCACTATCTGGTGCTTCCCCCGGAACGAGTTCGGCAAGACCCTGGCTTGGCGAATATCCAGAACAAGCGCAAGCGGCGTCGGATCAGAGAGGGTGAGGCCTGGCATTCCCTGTGCCAATATGTTTTGGACGGGATGCTGGCCCACGAGTGCGACGTCGATGTGTTCTTATATCCAGTTGTACTTCATATGCCGCGGCGTCGAGTCGAGAGGACCCGGCTGCTGGCTGACGGTGGCACATGGTACCCCGGTCTTGGGTGCACTACACCGGTCTTGGACCTCAAGGATGCTTTGGTCCAACTAGACCAACAAGAAACTTGGCGTAACCAGTACCAGGACCAAGTTGAAAAGCATCCGTCGTTGACCGTCGGCCGTCTGTGGGGTGATGGCGAGTGAGGTCGTAAGTAGTCGACCAGATAACACTTAATATATATCATCGTTCTTTTTCACATTTTTTCGGTCATCAAATCACTTGAGCTAATTCCACCACTTTCTCCAGAGTTGCACTAGACACGTTATCACCAACCGTTCCACTTACATCGCGAAAAAACAATCCACGTTCGTCACTCCACTATTCCATTTCGTCACATATTCACAGTACACAATACACAACACACAAAACCTTCCACCTCTTCACGTCGGTCGGGAAGACCGATGCTACTGCGTGTCTTGGTCTTGGTCTTCATGGGTCTGCATCACTGCGAAACGGTTCCTACTGACTCGGTCCCGTTCGAATTCTCGTAGTAGTGCTCCACAGTTCAGGTTGGGCTCATCGATCCAAGTTGTTATAACATGGTCTTTCCATCGGACCAGATATTCTCGGTGGGTCCGGCCGAACCTGGTCTTCTTGACCGATCGGACATCTAAGACCTTTTCCACTTCAAATTCGTCCTTCTCAAGCGGTCGTTCCCAACTGTCCTCCGGCAGTAATGCTTCATCGAAATAAAACCGTTCCGCCTCGTCTACTATACAGGGCATTTTGGGACGATCAGGAAATTCTCGGACCAGTTTTAGCTTGGACACATGTACGATCGGGAATACCTTGTAATTTGTACCAGTTGTCACTAGACGGGCAGCGTGTTCACCAATCAGCTCGGCAACACGGAAAGGACCGTGCTACATATGAGCCAGCTTCTTCGCATAGCCCTCCTTCACTCGGTCTAGGTACAACCATACCCTCGCCCCTGGTTCTATACCGTGGGGTTGGACCTGGTCGTTGTTCCGGTCTGCCCGGTTTTGTGTAGCTTGACGTAACTTTTCGTTGACAATTTCTCTTGCATGCTGGTAATGTTTCTGGACCTGCATGCGCCAACGTCGAGCATCACGATCGCGGGTCCGAGTGCAGCCAATAGGTATCGCGGCTTCAAGAGTAGACCGGGGGTCCCATCCATACGCAAGATAAAAGGCGTTTCTCCTCGGACCCGATCGGTCGATGAGTTGAGTGCAAACACCAGCCTTTCTGCGTATTCGTCACCAATCGCGCTGGTCTGGATCGGCAACGTACATCTTGATTGCTCTTGTAATAGTTTGTACCATACGTTCTGCCGATCCATTCGCTTGCGGACGATATGCCATCGTCGCGATATGTTTCTGGCCCAGCATATTGTTAAACGACCGGAACACCTCGGCCATGAAACCGGGTTCTCGGTAGTGTCTGATGACCTCGCTGGCGCCGAACCTTCGGAACACGCATTCTTCGTAACTTTTGGCGATCTGCTCGGCAGACCGGGACGCACTTGCCTTCGAAATAACTAGACCGGTGAACAGGTCTACCCAGATCAACAACTCAGTATTGCCATATGTTGATTTAGGCAGCGACGGTATGTGGTCCATCGCTATGACCTGGAAAGGGTAGGTAGCTTCGATATTTCCGGGCGATCGCCCCTTGATTACCGGTCTACCCTTTCCGGTCTCGCAATCCGTACAACAACCCACATATTTCTGTACACTTCGGAAAAGACCTCTCCAGTGAAAGTGGGACCTGATCTTGTGATACGTTCTTCCTATGCCCTGATGTCCCCTTTCTAGACTCACATGTAGTGATGGAGGACATCCGGCTGCAGCAACTCAGGTATCACCAATTTCGCCAATCGGTCCCGGTCTGCACTGTCTTGGTCGGCATCGCGGCAGTAATATAGTAAACATCCTCATCCAATTCGTAACTGTCTGCGATCTTGGCACATTCTTTCGCTTGACCATTCGTCAACTTAGACAATTCACCGCGCAGGTAGGTCTTCAAATTCACAATCCATTCTTCTTCGTCTTGCGCCTTTAGGATCCGTTCTGCCATTAGTCGTTGCACAACAGATTCACTCAACCGTTCCTTTGGAAACGGTTGGTGGGACTTCCAAGCTTTCGGTCTAGTCGCGACCATCACATGCACCTGGTCCGGAGCGTTCCTGGGTCCGATCACCTCGGGGAGCCTGTTTATATTCATCAATTCATCCAGAACGGCCTTCTCGGTGATCGTAGCCCCGGTCTGGTCTTGCATGGCCTTGGTCGCGAGGTAGTCGGCGCTTCTGTTCCAGTCCCGTTTCACGTGCAACAGCTCGTGGTTGGGATGGTCTTTTAATGCCTTCATTACCCGATCATTTAACGACCTCAGCCGTGGAGCCTTGCAGTCGATATCTCCGGTGATCTGCCTGATCACTAGGTTGGAGTCACCACATATGATGACTTGCCCCTTCTCTTACGACGACAGCAGGTCCAGACATAGAAGTAGACCTCGGTACTCCGCCTCGTTCACAGTAATATCCGGCGTGAAATCGGCAGCGGCTGCGACTATAGACCATTGTGGCAACTTCCACAATATGGCACTATAGGCGCCGACCTTCTTCTTCACGCTTGCTGATCCGTCAAAACTTAAGACCAAGAGCTCTTCATCATGGTCGACGGTCGGTGGCGGTCTCGAAACTGACTGCCGAGGTTGCTTCCTCGGGGCAATCGCTATCAATGCCTCGTCCACTTCAGACCGAGGGGTGATACTGGCAGCTAATGTGCCCAATATCTCTTCCTCGCCCCTGGTGCACTAAACGACCTAGAGGGTCCACTGCGACAAGACCGCCGACCATCTGCCTAGACGTCCGTCCATCCCATTGGCTGATAATAGCCAGGCCGAAGTAGACCGCCTTGACAGGACCTTTATAGGTCGGCCGACCATCAGGTTGTAACACACGTCCAGAATTCGTAGCAACTCCAGAACTTCTTTCTCGACAGTTCACTTCATTTGGCTTCAGCGTGCTGCTCGTGAACGTGACCGGATGGTACACACCATCATGATCTTGTACTAGAGTGGCCGAAATGTCCCACTTACTTGCATATACAATAATAGTCGGGACCTTTTCGGGATCGAAATGCTTCAAAATCAGTGCCGTCACCATCTTAGCCTTCAACATACCAAAAGAAAAATTTGCACGCTTCATATGGTCTTCGGCCTCCACTTGCGGACAATCTGCAGCAAGACCAGAGTCGGCGCCCCCATGTAAAGTTGCCCGGTCTTCTTTGCTCAACATATGGTAGTCCACTTCCCGAAGCTCATACAACACAGCCGCGTAGATAGCAAAATCTTCGATGAAGCGTCTGTAGTAGTTTAAACTTCCTAGGAAGGACTGCATTGCCTTCAGAGACTTGGGAAACGGGAGGTTGCTTAACGAATCCAGGTCCTTAGGATTAGCCTCTAGACCATTGTTCAAGACCATATGACCTAAATAGGCGACCTTGGACATACCCCAAAAACTTTTTATGGCGCTGATAGATAGGTTCCAGCGGTCGCATGTCTCCAACAATCGTTCAACCTTCTCGCACAGATCGTTCCATGACGAAGAAGGTATCAGAATGTCGTCGATGTACGACCGCCTCCCTAGAACGGACGGTCCTCTTTCCCGATCGGGTTCACCCTCTCTAAACACATCATAATTATCAACAGGGTCCCGATCGGTCTTGATCTTGAAGTGTCCGTACAATGCGTTGTCTATCAGCCTTTGATAGATCTGGGGCGCGTTCTTCAGACCGAACGGCATACGATTCCACTCGAAAAGACCAAACGGTGTCACAAATGCGGAAATCTCACGGGCTCGATCAGTCATCGAGACCACCCAAAATCCACTTGCCATGTCCAGCGAACAATACCACAAGGTCTTGTCGAGGTCTTCCAACAGATCATTAATCAGCGGCATCGGGTACACCATGAGTTTAGTCAACCGATTTACCAGCCGATAGTCGATGCACAACCTAATGTCGACGCCGTTCTTCTTGATAACAATTACGATCGGCGAGGCCCATGGCGAGTCGACGGTCTAATAATCTTGGTGACCAACAGTCCTTTGATAAGATCAGAAAGCTTTTCCCGGTACTGTGGCGCCACGAGTCGACATCGCTGGGCAATCGGCTTGGCATCTCCAACGTCAATATCGCACATCGCACCACGGGCTGCAGGTGGTAAGGCGTTGCCCTTTCCAATCAGCAGATGTTTTTCTTCCATATGATACTCTTCAACTGCTCGATCTGGTCTGAACTGTTAAGGTCTTGATCACCCACTTGTAAATAATCCATTGTAACTTCGGGCGAGTCGGCAGACACTTCAGGGAGGACTGCCATTTGGCTTTCCAGCTCCTGAATGTACTGTTCCCCGACTTCATGTATACAGACTTGTTCATCTTCTGGGGCGATATCACCTAGACCATCTGGACCGGCCGAACGCCCCGGGACTTGATTGACTGGCTGTCCTTCACTGATATCGGTCTGATTAGGAATACCGTCATGGTCCGACCTAGCAATTTCATGTTCCCCTTCTTCCGTTTCTTGCTCCGCTGTCGCCTGGTCTTGTGCTGACACCACGTTGACTAACCTTGGCTCGTCTACTTGATGGTCCACCGTTCCTGGTGACTGCGGCGCCTTTATTCGGACCAACATCCTTTTTGGGGTGACATAACTTGGTCTTTCCACTAAAGGTGAGGTATCCTCTTCCACCGACCCATCATCGCTGATAAGATCGGTGGTCGATTGGTACGCCAGGTTTTGCCACTCGACATACCGCCTCGACCCAATCGAGACGAACCCTATCTTCGTTGGTACCTTTCCTTCTGCTTACCACATACCAACAATAGTGTTATTGTCCAGTGTCAGCGGCTTGTCACCGATATTGGTAACACGGACAAAATCACGTCGACCAGCACTCTTTACGAAGGTCGAGACCCACCGATCGCCCCTGTTCAACCACAACTTCCTTGAACGAAAACCTTTCTCAACCGGGGTATCGGCAGACCGACCAACTGGGATAGTGAGGTCTTGGTCCCACCGTACCAGATCGGTATACGAACCATACAGAGGTCTTCGACCAGCCAACTGGACCTGGACCTCATCCGGGAGCGTAAGCACTCCATGTGACAGGTCTAGGCGAATACCAGCTGGGACCATGAAATCCATTCCTAGTAAAGCGTCTTGACCAGCCAACTTGCCAACCCAAGCGCTGAAAAAGTAGACCAGCGATCCCGACAAAGTAATTTTCATACGCGTTCTTCCTTCGGTATATAAGAGTCTTCGCCGATCCCGACGCATTCTTGTCTCTGGGTATCGTCTATACGACATCCGACCTTACGAGCAAAGGCGGAGTCGATTATCGATACTTCAGCTCCAGAGTCGAACAACATCGTCGCCTTCTGGTTATTAATCTTGCCACAGGCTTTCGCCTGCTTGAACCATTTATCGGGCGCGTGATACTTCCAGTATCCGCGGGATTCTCCAGGCAGCAAGTCCAATACATAACCACCTTAGTCCGGGAGTACTCATCGGTCTTCAGACTGTAGACCGGATGGTCTCGGTCGACGCAATTTGGAATAGAACGTGTATTGTCGGTCTTATCCTCCTTGCCGACATATGCATAGATGTGAACCGTAGAACGCTCGGCTCGATCCAGATTCCAAGCTGGCGAGCGTTCTAGTTTAACATCTTTTCTGCGTCCGGCGGCAGCATCCCCGCGTGCTTGTCCAGCACGTACCACTTGCGCATCATGTTAAAAAATTCTTCAATCTTGCAGTGGCCGGCCTCGTGGATCTCTCCACATGACTTGCATACGAAGAGGCAGTGGTCCGTCGGGTGGCCGCGTCTCTCGCACTTGTTTCACACCATCTTCTTCCAGCAGTTTGGACCATCATGTTTGCTCGACCCACAGTGGGAGCACTTCTGACGAGGTCGGTCCGGATCGGACTTGCTTCCGTTCCTTCCCTTCCGGTCCACCTGGTCGGACCTCGACTTGGTCTTCGGGGCAGGTTCCGCAACATAGACGTAGCGATACTGGTCTTCATCCGATGACTCCTGGCTGGATGGACTTCCACTTTCCCCTTCTGAACCCGTGCTGTCATCAGCTACAATTGCCTTGACCGCTCGGGTCGGTCTGGTCCAAGGTCTCTTTACCGGATCGGTCTGGGTCTTAGAACGATAGCGACTTGATCCACCAGCGGTCTTCGCTCTCATACTACGCGACTGCTGTAGAGTCCGTAGAGTCTGTTCAACTTCACCCGCGTCTCTAAGACGCAGCAGAGTAAGCTGGTCCGCCAGTTCTTGATCGTCAAGGGTACCAATGTAGTGACCCACATGTTCTAAGGCGGCACCGTTCGGCGGGTTATTCTCTTTGATTGTTATGCCGGCGCGAAGTGCAGCCACGTTCAACCGATGCAAATACTCGATCGGTGTTTCGTCGGCCCGCTTCTGTATATGGTGATACTTGCGTGCACTCGAAAATCCGGAGTTACAATATTGGCCTTCAAACTCTGCACGTAGCTGGTCCCAGTCAGACCGGACATCCCGACCTAACTGTTGGATCCAGTTGCCAGCCGGTCCTTTCAACAAATCCCGGAGAATCAGACACCTTTCACTTTTCGGGGTCTGGACTCGCAGGAACGCAGACTTAACCCGACCGAACCAAGACCGGGCCTGGTCTTCATCAGCATCCTTGCCAGTGAAGTCCTTGAGGTCGGTCGTCGCGGCCGTACGGATGCGAGGAATCGCAGCAGATCCAAAATCGTAAGCAATAGTGGAGGCTAGGTTAGCCTTGCGTGGCTTGTCAGCGCCCGTACCGTCTGACCCAGAGTGGTCGTCAAGACCGCCAACCGACTCCATGTCACAGTCACTTGTCTTACTTGGTCTACGCGGTCTGGCCGGTTGCGGCTTGCGCTTCCCTTTGCCGATTTGCTTATCACTTCGAGTGGGCTTGTCCACAGATGTTACCGATTCCATATCTACATCTCGGCAAACATTGGCACTTTGCTGGGTATACCGGTCTTGGACATGTGGCCGCAGAGGTGGTCTAACCCGGTCTTCCATGAAATGCTCCATCATCGTCTCAAACATGGTTTGGACGTTAGCTGGAGTCATGGGCAACGCGTTGATACCCTCCTTTTGCGGAACTGAGACCTGTGGGGGTCACTGGAGCCCCGACTGGCAAGCAGCCCTTTGCTGCCGCACTTCCCTTTTTTGTTCAGGCTGGGTATGGTCCACCCCCATGGTCATCCGCTCGACACCGGTCTCCAACTCTGATGAGCTGTTAGAGGCCTGTGGAGACTGATAAACCGATTCGTCATAAGAACCAATGTCGACAAGCGCTGTGGAGGCTTCAGCGACCTTCACTGCTGCGGTGGGAGTTGGGCGGCGAACCGCCCCCACCAGTGGGACCAAATGGTCGTGGAAGGTCGACATCGACGATTTCAGCCTCCAAGTCTCAAATTCGAATAGTTTTTGGACATTGGCGGGGTTCTGAATTTTAATGCCAACCTCCGCCAACATCGCCACCAAGTTTTTCACCAACAGTAATGGGCGATCACTCTGGACCGGCTCGGTAGTGGGACCGAGAAGACGGTCGGGGATCTGGAGGTTCAACACCCGAAAGACCACGTCAAAACGAATAAATCGTTTCAGCTCAAAAATGTAGTACATCTTGCTTAGGTCTTCTTCAGTGATGCCTCCATCTCCGACCTGCGACTTTTCTTCGAGGTCGTCTTCGTCGGCCGGCATTCCCAACCCTTTCTTGGGAATCTTGGGTAGCTTGGGGACCTTGGGGAGGTTGGTCTGATCGTCCTGATCAGCTTCCAAGTATTTTTCGTCTTTTGATTTTCCATCAACGTTTTTATGCACATACATAGGATCAGGACCAAGGTCCTGATCCTTTCCGGGACTATATCATGACTTGCTATAGTCCCGATCGGCTCCGGTGGGAGCCTTTTGGGGAGGAAAAAATTATTAATCCCGATCTGGTCCTCCACCAGGCCAGACCGGACATCGCCATCTTTATCTAGAACGAAGACGTAAGGTGATAGCTTTTCCTTACGTCCTCTCCAGAACGATTCCAAATTCAAATCTTCAAATTCAATCTTTGATGACATCTTGCGGTGACATCCACGATCACCAAGTGATCCGGGCACACGCACCATTGTGGTGGAGTCAAGTTCGAAATCGAATACATTTTTATCGACAATCTGACCACCACCATCGTGCCCAGCTCTCCAACTTACGGGGGGGGGGTACCCCGCGGACCTACATTCGAAATCTGGTCCGATCGTCGGCTGCTGGCAGACGACCGGTCATCATCCAGAGACACTTAGTCCGATTCACTTAAGACTATCTCACCTTATGTACCCATTGGAGTGGGCTAGTTACACACTCGGTGGATCGGGATCGCAGATCGATTTGATTCGGTCTTGAATATGATACAGTGCTGGCTAAGTGTACCTAGGGCGCAACTCTTCACCCCAGGTACGTACAGACCAGAAACACTTCCGAAATATATATTCCAATAGGTCGATCGTCCAAACGATCGAGACCTGACCAATACAAAATAATAGAGGGTAGACCAATCAACCGGTCTAGCCCCTGACCAATATGAGAGAAGACCGAAAACCGGTCTAAACTCCAACCAATGTTAAAATGAGCCAATATGTCCACGTGAAAAACCAATATGCCCGTGAGACTCCACAAACGATATCTCCACGTAAAGACCAATCCAATGAATAGCACGTTCCAAACGTACTTGAGTTAAAGTGTCGAGATCGCCAAATCGTACTCCCGTCGAGGGACTTCCGGTGGCCAAAGTGCGCGTGCGGCGCGTCGAGACCGGGTATAATAGGCGAGAGGGGATAATTCAACCCTCTGCCCCCAAATACTCCGCGGCGGGCGGAGGCGACTAGTGTACGTGCAAAGAAAAACGGCGACCCCTTGCTGTGGTATAGACCAAGACCGAAGGACTTCTACTTAGAAAAATCCTGCAACCAAAAGACTTCTATTCGGAAAAACCACAACCAAAAGACTTCTCTTCGGAAAAACCTCAACTAACCAATGATACTACCTCCCTATGGTCCCTAATGTACCCACACAAAATTA
>CM047592.1:14865708-14898779 GCA_026184515.1 Peronosclerospora sorghi
CAATGATACTACCTCCCTATGGTCCCTAATGTACCCACACAAAATTATGTAAAATACCCAAAGTCAGGTGACTCACCCAAGACCAGCGTTCTTGGTACTCCTTGAATTTGATAGGCTAAAAAGCCCCCCTTGTTTGGACCAATCCGAAATTCGACCAACTGCCTTGACCAAAAGTGACCAAATTTGTGGTACACTTCACCACATAACGGACGGCACCCCGGCAAACACCACCGACACTCCTGCCCTGGATCGGGCCGCAGCTGATCAGGAGATCGCTGCCATCAATCAGGCTTACAGCTTTCAAGAGGCTCTACACGCGCGTGATGATCAGATCGTTACGTTATCCGACTCGCTCGCGATGAGTGAAGACATTGTAACGATGCTTCGACAGCAGCACGCTCGTGCCAAACGCGCCGTGGTGGAACGAGATATTGCGATCAGGCTGGACGCCTTCAAACAGCTCAAGCCATTGCGTGATTTCGTCGACACCACAGTCAATGATCTCCAGACTAAGTTGAAGAGAGTCGAAAGCGCTATGGCCGATCAAGAAAAACTCATGGTCGATCAGCGCGCACAGATCCGGGATCTGGAAGGCCGTCATGCCCGTGATAGTTATCTTCGATCGGTGCATGAAGACACTATCGCTGATCAAGCGCGGAAGATGGATCACATTCAGCAGCGCATAGCCAAGTTACAAGAAGAATACGATCGGGCTGCTTCTGGTAATCAGCGCTTGTTCGAAGAGCCGCTCAACCTCGCCTCCGAGATTAAACGTCGAAAACGCCAGTACCGTCGCCTCCGAAGGAAGATCAAGTCCAATTGCATGAAGATGGACGAGTATACCGCCATCGTGGCCCATACGCAGGAAATATCCGACCGGGTTTCGGGAGTGTCGGCCCTCCAAACTGAGCTGGACGATCTGCACGCCGCATATTCTCAGCTGGGGAACGAACATTCCGCCATGCAATGCCGCTTCGATCAAGTTTCCGTAGAACGCGACACGCAATCAACTGCAGGAGTTTCAGGGCGAAGTCACACAGTTGCGCTCGTTTCACTTAGAACTTCAGTCTCAGTTGGCTGGTATGTCGTTGCGGATGCATATCACACCAGTTATCCACACCCCTTCGGCGGGTTCTGATCAAGCTACACCACCAGCTGGACTTGCTGATTCTCCTGACGGCTCGATCAGCTGCGCCCCCCTTTCGCCTAAAAGGCGTACTCAGCTTTCCCGATCCTCCTCTTGGTTGAAGCGGCCACGCCTCCTTTCTCCTATTTGGAGGCGATGACGGAGGACGATGATCCCCCAAGTCCTGATCAGGATGATAAAGGCGGATTTCCTGGCCCGATCGCTTCTATTCCTTCAACTCCTACAATTATCGAGTTCGGGAGCGAGGATCTACCTGATCAAGGCACTATCGGGTCTCTTTTCCGCGTACGGGTGATTTCCAGACGTTGATCACGGTGTCTGATGATGCCAGTGACGCCGACATCCTTCCGTGGACTCCGGATCAACTTGGTGGGTTTGATCTGAGTAACGTCACGGCCCAAGTGGTCTTTGACTACTTGACCCACCCCGCAGGATGGTTGTTCCCGGCTGCCTTGCATGCCCTTCCGGCTGATTCATGGTCCAGTCATTTGATCACCCAGCCGGAAGTGGAGCTGCTGTATTCTCGATGCCCTTGGGGCGTTTTCACGACCATGTTGCCGCCCCTTTATTTTCGCGCAGTCGGCTCGTTCGCCGACTTCGATACAAAGTACCGGTCGTTTCTCGAACATCATGCGCTGGCGATCTGGTATTCGACACATTACCTCCCTATCGCGAAAGGCCTTCTCGAGACGGATAACTTCTTCCGGGACTACTACAACGGTCGCCGCCAACGCAGAAGTCGTGCCGGAGCGACCTGGAAGAGGGTTGTGGATTTCGTCCTGCGGGGGATGATCGACGGAAGATGTGATCTCTACATTTTCCTGGAACCGTCTATCACCCATTGTGCTCGCAACCGTCCTTTGAAGTATGCCCCTGACGGTGATGGGGCGTGGTACCTTGGGCTCCTTTCAGACCCGCCACCCCGGACCCTATTGGGCGCGTTGATGGAGGTTGATACCTTTGAACCTTGGCGGGTTCAATATCGTTCCTCCCCCGAAAGCCTCCCTGGCCGTAAAATCCCTTGTTTTCTTCGCAAGTTCTTTGGGTCTAGTCAATCGGTTGATCGTTCCGTCTTTCAAATCAATAAGCAATCTTGATCATGCCATTTACACTGTGCTTCTTTACTTTCCAATGCGTGATATAAACCTGTATTCTGTCGTCTTATCTTTCGTTACTCCATCACCCTGTCTAGCAATATCCATCGTAAACACATCACCTCAAGTCATTTACCACTTCTTCATCAATTGTGAGTTTCGTCTTTTTCTTCAATCGGTAATTCTTCGATCGTAATTCATGACAGTCCGCCGATCACGCATTAGTTGGACTCTTCGTCCACTTGCATCACGTCAAACCGATGTCTGTTGATCCTTTTCCTCTCGAAGTCCTTGATCAGAGCATCACAGTTCAGGTCTGCCTCGTCTACCCACTACGGCTAAGCACAACCTTTCCAGTAAACTTGATATTCGCGTAACGTTCTTCCATATATAGTCTTTCGACCTGATCGGACATCGGTGATACGATCAACTTTAAATTCATCTCGATCTAGCGTCATTTACCAGCTGTCTTCAGGTAACAAAGCTTCACCGAAGTCAAAACGATCCTCTATCCCAGCTGTTAGTGCCGTAGTAGGGCGATCTGGAAATTCTTTGACCAATTTCAACTTGGACAGATGCACTACTGGGAATATACGATAGTCGGTGCCAGCTGTAACCAGTCTCGACGCATGATTACCGATTACCTCATCGACTCTGAAGGGCCCATGCCACATGTGCGCCAGTTTCTTCGCGAACCCTTCTTTCACTCGATCAAGGTATAACCAGACCCTTGATCCTGCTTCGATCTTGTGTGGTGTCACTTGATCATTGTGCTTTTCACCTCGCTCAGCCATCGCTTGATGCACTCAAGCGCTCACTTGATCACGGGCGTAACGATAGTCCTTTTGCAGCTTATATCTCCACCGGCGAGCATCCCGGTCTTTACGCCGAATTCCACCCAGTTGCAATGTCGATTCCAGCGATGATCGTGGGTCCCACCCATACGCCAAATAAAATGGTGTTTCACCACGAATGCGATCTGGGGTCGAGTTCAGCGCGAATGCCAGCTGCTCTGCATACGAGCTCCAATCTTTCTGGCCGGCATCTGCTACATAAATCTTGATTGCTCGCGTGATCGTATGCACCGTCCTCTCCGCCTTACCATTCGCCTGTGGACGGTATGCCATAGTGGCAATCTGACGTTGTCCCACGATTTTATTGAACGCGCGAAATACTTCCGACATAAAACCTGGTTCATGATCGTGCCGGATCACTTCGCTAGCCCCGAATCGTCAAAACACACACTCTTCATAATTTTCGGCAACTTTCTGCGCTGCGAGACGATCCAGCTTTCGCGATCACCATACCCGTGAACAGATCCGTCCAAAAAAAAGTCAGCAGTTCAGTATGTCCATCCGTCGATCGATGTAGTGACGGGATATGATCCATGGCTATCACTTGAACTGGGTACGTAGCCTCGATATTCCCCGGCGACATGCCCTTGATCGTAGGTTTGCCCTTCCCCGTCTCGCAATCTACGCATTGTCTGACAAACCTTTGTACGCTTCGGAGTAGACCACGCCAATGGAAGTATCGTCTGATCCGCTTATATGTACGCCGTATGCCTTGGTGTCCTCCCTCCAAGCTCACATGATAGTGGTGGAGGACATATGCATGTAGGGTCTCGGGTAAGACCAGCTTAATCGAAAGGTGCCGATCGTCTTGATCATCTTTGTCATAGTTGGCTTTTCTTTTAGCCATGTTTCCACAGCAGATCAGCAATCCTTGTTCATCGACATCGTAGGTGTCAGCAATTTTCGCGCAGTCCTTAACCTCGTCTGCGCTTAATTGTGATACGTCACCATACAGATAACTTCGCAAATCAAGAATCCATTTCTCTTCGTCCTGTGCCTTTTTCACCCGTTCCGCCCTTATCCCGGCTATAGATATATCGGTCCACGTTGACGGTCGCGGCTGACGTAGATTACGTGATCGTGTTATCACTAGTACTTGCGGGGCAGTGGGATCTTCATTCCACGTGATCACTTCCGGCAACCTGTTGAGATTGGTCAATTCCTCCAGCTGTTTCACGTCATCGATTTCAAATCTTGTTCCACCCTGCATAGCTGATGCAGAGGAGGCAAACCTTAATGAGCAACAAGCTGGCAATCATCATCAGCAAGAGGCTGGTGAGGATCGTGGCCGCAGCCTCTTCTTTTGGGGTGGCAAGTTTCATCTCTTCCCTCAAGGCTTTGAACTCCCAACCGGTACCGTCTCACAGGTCTGGCGTCTCTGATGCTGCGGCGACCCTGACCAGCGGGTACCTTCCCTTAAATCCCTACAGCCAACAGATCTTGAGACACGCAACGCAAGAAGGAGACTGTCTGATTTGAAGTTTCTTATGAGTATCATCGAAAACAGGGCTGTGGAGCTGGGGAAGATGAAGCCAAGACTCAATATTATGGAAGCTATTGAGATATTTGAGACATGTAAGAACGTGGTTGACGTACAAGAGACCTCATCAAAAAAACAGAAAGAGACGTAGTAGCCAACTATCGTGGCTCACAGTCACCACTCTTAAGCGAAAGAAGGAGGACCCTCCTCCAAGCTAGTGACATTGGAGGGCGTCCAAGACCTGCTGCATTCGTTGGTCAGGAGGTAATCACATATATAACTTAATTTATCAATGGATTAATTGGGTTGTTTGTTTGGCACTTCACCTAGCTCTTCTTGCATCATTAAGAAGGATTTATCTATCATTGTAGCGCAAACCAGTAGAACAAGTGGATGTGTATAGATAGATAGGTAGGTAGGTAGGTAGTAGTTGTTAGTGCGACCTTTGAGTTGACGAAGTCGTGCCATCAAATGATAGACTAATACTTTCACATATTACCTACGGCTTATTTGAAGCAATCATATCAAAGAATCAATTTTTTGACCAATCACATCACTTCATAGTACTACTTCCTTCTTGTCCAGTAAGTTCCTGCTACAGATAAATGTTTTGGCTAAGACAAAAGTGACTGGGTCGACGACCTGAACCCTGGAGCTTTGCTAAAAGAGTTCGATATAGAACAAGCCCGTCAAAACCTGTTCAGTGTTATGCCAACAAATGACGACAGCAGAGACCCATCAGTATGTTAGGGTACCTGACCAGGGCTAATCTAGCCTAGCTGAAAAGTTCGACCGATTCTCGATTTTAGACCGACTATGTGTTGACCTAGAGCTTCCCAAGCCACGTGATTGGGTGATCAGGTGTAAGATGTGATGAATCTACGATGAACTGTGTTATGATAAATTAAGTTTTGAATGACTATGGGTATCATCGGAATCACCGTGAAATTTCCAAAGATGTGGAATTGATAAGTATGACAAATGATGTATTAAATCGATATGTTGAACTAGTCCCGTAGGCAAAACGTTTTTACGAGACGGTCAATCAGGAGAGAATGGTGCTGGTCGGGACTCGGTGAGATATTGGTTCTTTTAGCTCGATAGTGTACGTTTTGTCCAGTGTTCCTTTCAAGGTGGTAGTATGCATACAATTGTCCATCCCAGGGTACTACGTGCCACCCTCGTCCGGGCAAAATAATTTCTAGTTTTTGCAATGCGTCATGTGCAGCATCACGGGGTTTAAAAAGATGTCAAGGTTGCAATGCCCCAGCTGGATATATAACTTCACTGTCTTTTTTACCCTTCACCTGCCCAACAGCGTCGGGACTCTGCGCGACGTAGGTACGGATCCGAGTGGCATGGTTAGCTGTAATGGAGAGGAAGTGGAGTGACACCTAAAAAGCTTGGGCGTCCTTTCCGTGAACGAAACGTCTTCTCCCGAAACGCTGTAAACCATTTTGATCTTGGAAGCCCTACATGGCAAGCAAGACTTCCCATGGAGCGGATCAAAAATTGCAGCTAGGGAGTCACCTGTGACCGACAGTGCACTAGGCGAGAGGCCCGACTAGCTTCCAAAAAATCCAAAGGGTGGATAAGTGAGCTCATGAAATATCGGTTTGTGACCTGACATTTGCACCAGCTCTTGCAGCTGGTAATACGAACAGGGATTCAAAAGAATAATTTCCGCGTCATCCAGAGGCTTGACCCGCGGGAACAATTCGATTTGGGATGGAAAATGCTTGGCGTTGGAGTAACCGCTCTAGACCGACGGGTAACAGACTGGGGTACGTCAGTGGGCAACCCCCTGATTCTTCCCTCATCTTGCTCGAGGGTTTGTCCTCGTGTGTAGTGGGTAAAAATCTTTGCCTTTGGACGGAGACGGCTGGAAGATCACCACCGAAGATGCTTGCAGAGCAGGCGGAGGAGTTTATAGGTCGATGATCTGACCGGAAGGAGACTTTCAGGTATACGCCGGGAGCGCCACGCAGCATTCCCGAGAGCGATAAGACTCCCCGAGTTTGCTTCCAGAGAAATACTCCATCTTACCTGTCTCTCTTTTACCACTGGGTTAGGTGGTTGCTCTTCAACCGACGTGGGTAGTTCCTCAGTGTCGGCCTCAGATCGTCCTTGTGGTGGAGCGGCTGATCAGAGTTTTTGAGGCTCGATCAGGCGTTACCACGGCACCCGGACTGCCGGCTAACGAAGGTGGTCCTCCGGTTGTCTTGTGACTGGTCTTTGTTTTGTTTTGTTACACAAGGTGAGCGCACCTTGTGTTCCCGACGGCTTGGGCGTGGGTCGCTCATCAGATGACCGGGACGTAGATCCGTGAGGTTCCGATGCAAGATTGGGATGAATTCGTAACGAATCTACCGGTGTCGATTAGGTGCGATCAGGCTTGATCAGGCGCAAATAGTCGATGATCAGGACCGCGGATCGATGATCTTGTGATAAATCGACGAGATTTCAGATGATCAAAGGTCGATGATCCAGATCGATGATCAGGGAATGATCAAGGTCGATGATCGATGATCAGGGGTGATCAGGGCGGATCAGGGGTGATCAGTGGTGATCAGGGCGAATAACCGATAATCGCAGGTCTCTGATCAATTTAGCTGATCCAGCACAAGTTGGCGCGAGTTACGAGCTGATGATCGCAGGTTGCAGGTCGCAGATCGTCGATCTTGTGTTGATCAGCGAAGGGGTACTTGATCAGGTAGCGGAAGTCTTCACCACTCGATCGCCGAGCCTCTTAAGCCTACTCTGCTAATGGAACACCCAATATACTATGTATTCATAGCTTAGAGCTAAGAGGAGAGGGTCGATCAACAAGTTCCTCGGCTGATCGACGGTTTCACCAAAATCCACCTAGAGTTCCCGTGGGGCGCTTAGAGTAGCCGAACTCCTATGGGCCAAATGTGAACCAATGGGAAAGAGGTGAGAGCACACTGCTCGACCACGTTCCCCAAAAACCTTTACAAACGAAGAAGCCGCTAACACAGCGGGCGAGTTGCTGCTGAGTTCCCAAGAACTCTACGTCTGCCGATGGGCCAAAACGTGCACTAGGTGCTCCCGCTCGGGACGTAGAGGTGCTTATAAATGTAGGGGGGGCGCTTGGTGCCGTCCCTGTTGTTGATCTCATCGATCGGACGCAAAAGGAGAACTTTATCAGTGCTTATATCCTAAATTCTACCAATTATCTAATATCAGCAAATAACTACCCATTCCAATGTATTCCGTCGACCAGTCAACCTGATTTCTCTGTCGTCCGTCGCTAACCGTTAGGTAACCGTACCTAGTGCCGCTTCTAATCCAATGGCCCGTCCATGTACCTACAGTTGTACATACAGTTGTACCACAGTTACACCCACAATTGTACATCAATTTTATGGTACACCTCACCACATCCTTCACTTTCGTCGGAAGATACTACTCCGAGAGCCCATATCTTGATTTGCCTTTGAAAAAGCAAACAGCAGGACAGAAGATATGCCCGTGGCTCTCAATATTCTTTTCTTGTTAAGGTCAGCTAGGGGAAGTAGGAGGGAAGGCAGCGCGTTGACCCCGTTCCAAAATCGGTTAGCCAGGATAGGGATCCGGCGTGACCGGTCGAGGATAGGTAGGCGGATCTCACCCTGTAGAGGAGCCGGAAGTGTCCGTGGTCTGGGCGAGCTACCCGGATGGAGGCCTGTCAAACCGGAAGAAGAGGTTGATGAAGGATTGTTGGACCAGGGATGTTGGCACACTATTCCCCCTTTGCACCCACCATTCACTTGAGCAGATCATTTAAGCAGCTGCTCAACCCGAGCCTCTGAGTTATAGAGTCTGTTCTACATGGATTGAAATCGAGCAAGCCATGACCTTGCAAGCCGATTTCGGTTAAGCAAGTTTCAAAACCTTTCTAGGTTGTCATCAAACCGTGCTTTTGACGCCCTAATTTGAGCGTGCTTTCCTTGGCGTTCCGAGAATCAGCTTAGGCGTCACGCCACAAGACCCCTTGATAGCCTCCTTGTACGTGGATAAGAGTTCGAATCAACCTGGCTCAAAAAAGTTTTGAAGGGATCTCGCTAAACTCTCGATAATGCATGGTCATCTCGTAAAACTGCTGAGTTTGGGTGTGTGGAGGTATGTGATATGTTTGTCTTGGGGGCACAAACGAAGGTTAACCAATAATTTCCAAGGGAAAGAAAGACACTTACACTGCATATTAGAGCGGTCGGAAACGTGTGATAAACGATACGCAAGGGTATATGGTGTCAGCAACTAGCTGCAACTGCTCTTTTTCACGCCGGAAGTCCGCTACCTTGTTGGTGAGCGACATTGTTGGTAATTATTCCAGGGCAACCGCCTCAGCTGCCCGGTGGTCCGGTCCTATTTCAGTAGGATCAGCATGCTCCGCTCCGCTTCACCGCTCACGGAGTCGCCCTTTACCCTCGATGGCAGGCGGAGAAGTGGTGCTCTCAGCTGCCGGAGTACGAGAGTCTGAAGATGCGTTATTTTTGAAGGACACAAGTTGCGGCAGCAAGAGCGGTCCAACGAATGGTAAAAACGAAGGTCAGCCGGTTATTTTTGAGTCCATAATAGAGCTTGAAATCATGTGCTAACCGCTGTATGGACTCAGGGGTGGCTTTATTTTGGTGCACACCCGAACGGTCAAGTGCCATGAGCCACAGAAAGAGCTTATGGGTGAAGGAAAAAACTGTCCGATTGTTCTGATTGGTTAAATGTGGCTTGAAGCAACATATTAGTGGAATTTGTTTTGTTCTACCCGGTCAGGCGAGCGACTGGAGCCTTTCGCTCGGTGGATCTGGGAGCTGGAAAAAGGTAAATGCGGCCCAGACGCTGCGGGATGGCGTATTTACACGTGGAAGATTGCCCGTTAGGGGCACCCGGAGTTAATATTGGTGGGAAACTCGGAGTATACTCAGAAAGTAAACCAAGCGTTAATACTGCCCGGATCAAGAAAATTGAAGAAAGGGTACAAGTGGAGTTATTAGCAATCTCGAAAACGAATGAAGCGCGGATACCTTCAAACGTCACAGTCTAAGTCACACTCATAAAAGCGATACCGAGTTTCAGACTAAACGGCTGGTAATATTGGCCAATCATGTTACAATAGTTTAGGGAAAAAGGTTTGGATGAGTCACATAGTTATTGTGGTGCACATTAAATTCATTAGAATTTAGGGATAAATAAATCAGTCTAGATTTTGTTTCGAGTCCACGGGTTGGATCGCATTCTCGCGCCCTTTGCTCAGTCAGAAGAGGGTCAACAAGGTCCTTTTAGACTGTTGTCCCGGAAAAGCGTAGAATCGGGATTCCCAGACGTCTCCGATGGAAACTCACACTTACTCAACTTGAAACACGTTCTACAATCTTTAGAGGGGATACAAAGGCTTTGTCGCTTTAGTGCCCTTGAAAGCGTTCGGGCAGGTTTTCACACCTTGTGGTGGATTGGGGTAGGTGTACTTTACCAATCGATATTTCTTTGTGAACGTTCCCATCATAATTTAATAAAGTATAACCGCTGTCCGCTCCAAGGACAATAGTTTCCACCCGGCAGAAAACCCTCACCCATTTTTTCTGCACTTATCGAGCAACGAATACAATCGCCAAGGGGTCTACCAAGAAATTGGAACCAGCCATATTCATGAGTACAGAATGTGGGACGCTATCGTGGTGGTGTGGTGAAGTGCTATTGAAAATTTTTGACCAGCATGTACCAGTGTACCAGTGGTGAAGTCGGAGCGATCGGGTTGGCTAAAATGACGGAGTGTTTTGGGAAAATCGTGTGCTTGGAGTGTAAGGTACGCAGATTTAAGGTGAGGCACACTTTTTTGCATGTAGTTTACATATTGGATTTTAATTGGTTATTAAATATAGTGTTCGTTTTACTTTGAGTTGAATAAGTCGCTGCTCCGCATGATTTATTGGCAGCAGAGGGCTAACACGGCCCCCTCTTGCTCAATTTTTCCCAGCCAGGACGCAGCTCCACTGGAAGTCCCACGACGGGAATAACTCACTGCGTTCACTCACCCCTCAACCCTCACACGTTTGGAGCGTGTTATTTTTTTCGTATTGGCTGGTTCTCCACATCGCGATTCGCGATCTGCACCAGATATTGGTTGGGTTACTCACTGATGTGTGCAGTAAAGCCCTAGAATTTCTATTGGCTGGGTTACTCACTGCTGTGTGCAGTCAAACCCCAGATTTTAGCCGAATTTGGAGTGACGATTTCCGCTCCATCTGTAGATCGGATACATTGGATTACCTTTTCGTTGGTTTTTCGGTTCAAGTACCCCAGAAGTGGTACACCCATGGGGGAAGCGTATGGAAGATTTTGAGGTCAACTGTTGCGGACATGGACGGGCCATCGGATCAGAAGCGACACAAGGTAAGTACACGATGGAAAGCGACAGGCATATGATATATCAGGTTGATTGGTCGATGGAGCACATCAGAATGGGTAGCTCTGATTGGTTGATATTAGGTAATTGGTTGATTTTAGGATATAAGCAATAATAAAGTTCTCTTTTTGCGTCCGATCAACACGATTATCGATTGGGACGGCGTGATAAGTTCTCGCCTCCCTTTCATTGCATACGCACCTTTTCACGTCCTGGGCGGGAGCACGTAGTGCACTTTTTGGCCCACCAGCAGACGTAAAGTTCCTGTAACTCGTCTTCAACTGCTCCCGCTGTGTCAGCGGCCCCTTTCTGGAAAGGTTACTGGGAGGGTGTTCGATCTAAGTGTTCTCACCTCTCCCCCCATTGAGCTGCATCTATCCTCTAGAAGTTCAGCTGCTTTAAGCGCCCCTTGTGAACTCTAGGTCGATTCTTGTGAAATCCGTCGATCTGCACATAGAAAGTGCAGATCGACCCCCTTGCTCTTGAATTTAGGCTAGAAATACATAATATATTGGATATTTCCTTAGCGATCTAGGCTTAAGAGGCTCGGCGATCAAGTGGTGAAGACTTTCGCCACGTGATCAAGTACCCCTTCGCTGATTACCACTAGATCGACAGCGTCTCTCTGCGATCATCGATCTGAGACCTGCGATATGCGATCACCCACCCGCAATCTCGACAATTCGTGCAATATCAACGAGATCGATCTGCGATCTGCGATCTGCGATCATCCGATATCTTGTCGATTCACGCGAAATCAACTAGATCGATTTGCGATTTGCGATCATCGATGAGCGATCTGCGATCATCTGCTATCTCGTCAATCCGAACAATATCAACTAGGTCGATCTGAGATCTTCGATCCCCAGTTTATCCCCGCGACCTCGAATTCGCGATTTTTTGCACCTGATCGACACCCGTCGATCTGCTATGAATTCACCTCGATCTTCATCGTAATTGCACGGATCTACGTCCCAGTCACCTGAAGAGCGACCCACGCCCAAACCGTCGGGTACACAAGGTGAGCAAGACATAGGCATATCACAGGACAACCGAAGGACCCCCTTCGTTAGTTGGTAGTCTGGGAACAGTGGGAACGACTGTTTAAGCCTCAAGATTTTTCCAGCCGCCCCATCACAATGGTGCGCGTGCCCGGATCTTTGGGCGACTCGGGATATTACCGCAATTCCCTGCAAGATGGTGCTGACGCGGACTTGAAGACGGAAGCGGAAGCAGAAATGAAGATTAAAGTGGAGAAGGAGGAGGTGGTTTTGACGATTGAAGTCAGTTCGCCATCGTCACGTCTGAAAAAGAAAGCAAATGCCGATCATCAGGACCTGGGGAAGTATCCTGATGACATAAAGGAGGAAAAGCCTCAATCACCTCCCAAGGCTCCTTCGGGAGCCCCTGAGGATCACAACGCAGGTTGTGAACCGCCTATTGCATGTGTGTATAATGATCCGGATTGGAAGCCTGTGGTGAAGTATTACAAGACCGACCAACCGAAGGATTTGCTGAAGGCGCCGGGGACGGAGAGCGACGGAAGTCGATCCAGTAAGGCGCCAGAAGAATCGGATCTGGTGAGGACGTTTTACAGGAAGTAACTGGAAGATTTCTTATTGGTGGGTTCGATTATGAGCCTACTCGGGGTCACGATCACAGTAAAGCTGAACGGAACAGTCGATCAACCAGTGACGGATGAGAAGGACAAGCTTCAGATGGTGTTAGGGCTGACGCGCATGATCAAGCAAGTTGGTCTGACGACAGGCGCCTAAGATGCTGAAGCAGTGTTAGATATGGACCCTAAAGATGTTGCGACCGTTCCCCAGCGGCTGTTTGATCTGTTGGTGCCTATAGTGGGTCGATCTACTAAGGTGGAACCCCCTCGCTCTCCGTTGAAAATTGAAGCAGGTCCATCGATCAACGCAGCAGAACACACGGGATCATCCTGTTACAAATCTGCTCCTTCCGAGGGCATTATGTCTGAGGCTGAGTCGAGCAGTGCTGATATTGTGAAACCCAAGATTACCCGGATGACGATCTTCGAGAAGGATGAAGCCAATTTCTCGGCCGTGAAGAAGGAACCTCGATCCGCCGAGGCAGAAGATGATCAGTCACAACAGGACCCACGGCTGCAAGCGTTTTTAATGCGGCTATGGGGCGGTTTTTGGCTGAGGAAATAGGCAAGGCGACACATGAAGTGGTACGCATGAAAATTCACCAGCCAAAGCCAGGAAGAGCTGTGACGGCTAAGGATGTTGACATGGAGTCCGTGTATTCGCTCCGTGATCACCAGCCAAAGCCAGGAAGAACGGAGACGGTTAAGGATGTTGATATGGAGTCTGTGTATTCGCTCCACGATCAACAATCTCAGCGAGATTATCTCGATCCAGATGAGCCGATCACTCCGACTCGACCAGCTACGGTTGCGTCGGCGTACACTGGAGTGCCTGATCAACAGCCGATTGATTCCCAGGATCAGGATGTCTGCGATCAGTGATGTGAAGGGGTTGTCAGGGAAAGAAGTGGATGAAGATCAAGCGCGAAATTGGATCAGTCGTCTTAAATCAGCATTTATGCGTGATCAAGCCCCTGATCATGACAAGTGTTTGATCATGGGTGATATGCTTAAAGGACCGGCGTCCAATTGGCATCGCCAGCTGAGCAGATCGACTCGTGGAAGCTGGAAAAGTCTTGTCGATGTGTTTTAAACTCAGTACTGTGGAAGTAGTCAATCGTCATCTCGCCAATTTTACTACACGAAGAAGCGATCTGATGAAACCCCTATCGAGTATCTTCACCGGTTGAATGTGGCAGGAATTCGGGCCAATTTGTCGATCAAAGAAGGCCCGCCTACGGTCTTACGCGAACATGTGCAGCATTTTCTGGACACGTTGACTGATCGCGAATTCGCTGATGAGCTGGCACTTTTTCGTTTGGAGAATGTTACGTTGGAAGAGACGCTGCGGGCTTATGCACGCAATAAGTCGTGCCAGCCAAAGGCGGCGGTAGGCACTAGCCGATTCCGTCTGAAATTTGGCGATGCTCAATCATCTGCCCCAGCGCGGAAGCCTAAAGCAGTGCGCGCGATCAAGATGATGTATGGGGGTGATGAATCGAGTGCAGATGACAGTGGAAGTGATTGTGATCAGCGTCGTTACATGATCGCTTCTATGCGTGATCAACCAGTGACGCAAGATCAACCTAGTGAGCCTCGATCTGGCAAAGAAAGTGAACCAAGTGCAGTTGATCAAGGGGTAACGAATAAGTGCAGTCATTGTGGATCGATCAAGCACGATAATTTACGTTGCTGGAAGTGCCTTACCTGTCTGAAGTGCGGCAAGAAGGTCGCCCGACTAATCACTGCTTGTATGTCTGCCGATCATAGGGCTCAATTTATGACGCGGGCAAGTGCCCTATGGAGGAATTTTACAATCGCATTCACCAGTGGTTCAACTCTACCAAGCATGCCGGAATGTTGCCCAAGCAAGCATAGGACGCTCGACAGGTTGGAATCTGGTACGAGACGAGAGTTCTAGTTTGTGTATTTTTGCATATGTGGATAAGAAGGCTGATCGAGCAGAAGAGAAGAATAATGAAAAATGTGATCAGCCTGATTTACCACGTTTGGCTAATTTCCGTATTGATGAGTTTTCTCGATCCCCGGTGATCATGGAAGTTGATCTACTTCCGGGTGAATCACGTGGATATTGGAAGTATCACTCGCCCAAGAAATGATTTAAACAAGCCAAGGCGAGTGTTAAAATTAATAATGAACGTGACACGTTGCTATTTGATTCTGGAGCCGAAGTGTCGATCCTCGACTCAACCTTTGCTCGTAAGGTGGGTTGTCAAACCGACACGAGCCAAACACAAGAATTTGTTGTTATCGTAGAAAGTGCGTAACTCACAGAAGGGATCACTAGGATCAAGGTGACGTTAGCGGGATCTTTGGTATATTACTTCCATGCATGGGTGGGAAAGCGCGTTGGCCAAGATGTGATATTGGGTATGGATTTAATGATCCCAGCTGGTGTTAGATTGGACGTCGCCCACGGCGCACTAAGTTTGCCTGATGAAGTGATCATCCCATTAGAAGGGCGTCGGCAGTTGTACGGATCAAGTGGAAACTTTACGAAACTTGATTAGTATGAGCATATCCCAGTAGGTCGATCAGCTGAGGTTCGGATTCGTGACCAACGAACTCGGAAACTATGGATTACTCGCGAAAAAAATTGGGTCCCCACTGTGACTAGGGGCGTGGGTAATCTACGGTATTTGCGCATTACGAACGTTGCTGAACATCCGATCATCCTACGCCCTCATCGCCCATGAGGCGAGTTTTCGCGGGCTACACGACGATACTATTTGAGGTATGTGGATGAAAAAATACGACGTGCCCCGTCGCCCTGGATTTATTTCAGTCGGGTCTAATCATTATAAGGGGTGGCAAAATCTCGCGTATAAAGCTTCTACCGATTCTGTGCATGACGATCAAGAAAGTGTCGATCAAGGTCCCCTTGGTAGAGAACAAGGAGTATCCTATTCCTCAAGGAATTTTGGTACGACCTGCGAGCTCGATCACGGCATATGTGGTATTAGTAACCGTAAGATCGCAGAAGGTGCAAGAAGTGCAAGAGAAGTGCGATATGGAACCGATTTTGAAGAGTCCGAATCTTTATCATGAAGTTGAACGATCGGTTGCAAGAGATGAGCCTGATCAAGATGAGCTTGATCAAGATGTGCATGATCATCCCGTCTCAGTAGATCATGGTGAATTTGGTGTGATTCCTACCGATGATCAAGTGTGCTACCATGAGGTGGAGATTTGTTCGTGGAATAGTTGGTGAAACAACTAGCCACTCTGCCAGAGGTGTCAGCAAGTACCGAAGAAGTGATCAAGTATGATCTTCAAATTGGTGATCCGTTGATCATCACAGCAGAGGAAATTGA
This sequence comes from Peronosclerospora sorghi, assembly GCA_026184515.1. Lineage (NCBI taxonomy): Eukaryota > Oomycota > Peronosporomycetes > Peronosporales > Peronosporaceae > Peronosclerospora > Peronosclerospora sorghi. Next base: position 14,881,640 of record CM047592.1, read on the forward strand.
TCATCTTCTTGGTATAATTTGGGCGAAGAAACATATGTTGTTCGGGAAAGGAAACGCGTTACCTCCTGCTGCACGTGGAGTTGTTTGTGATATCGACGCAGGCAATGCACGCCCAATCCTCAAAAGTGTCGGAAGGTCGCTACACAATTTCGCGAGAAGTTATCAGCCTTAATCAAGGGGTTATTGGCAACGAAAATCATCCAGCCATCTACTTCACCCTGGGCATCACCTATAGTGATCATCGTGAAGAAGAATGGGGTTGATATTCGATTATGTATCGATTACCGCGCGGTGAATAAACTCACGCGTCTGACGGTGTCCCAATGCCTCTGATCTCTGATCTGCTCGAAGATTTGGACAAGGCGTTGTGGTTTTGATCTTTGAATATGGCAAGTGGTTTTTGGGTCGTGTCTATGAACGATAGAGCGCGTCAAATTTAGGCTTTTGTCACCCCGTTTGGATGGTTTGAATGGAATCGAATGCCCTTTGGCCTAAAGAATGCTCCACAGATCTACCATCGGTTGATCGATAATGCAATGTATGGGTATTCAAGGTTAAGGAAGGTGCCGATCTAGCCAACTCAACTGATGTATTTACTATGGGAGAGCCTGAACAAACCCAAGGCCCATCTGTGTTGCGGCGACGATTATATATCGATGACGTTTTGATCCCTGCACCTACATGGACGACCTTGTGTGATAAAGTGCGAAATCTATTGGAAAAGTGCGATCGTGGAACTTGTCGATCAGCGTGGCTAAATCATACTGGGGGCGGAGTGAAGTTCCTTGTTTAGGACATCACGTCTCTGGCAGTGGAATGGAAACAAATCCGAAGAGCCTGGATGATCTGATCGATTTGCCTTTTTCTGGTACTTTGTACTTTGCGTGCTATGCAATAGTTTTTGGAGAGTATGAATTACTACCGTCGATTTATTGAAGACTTCGCGATCTATGCTTCTGTACTCTATGAGTTACGAGAAACGGACTATCAATAATTAATAGGTAGATCATCGATCAATGAGAGTCCGGATTGCGAAGATGATCGATTTACAGGGCGCAAATGGCATTCAGTATGCTGAAGGCGAAGATCGCGTCAGCCCCAACCCTACGCCATTTCGATCAAGCTAAGACACCGGTGATCGTGGTTATGCTAGGAAGTGGGCAGTATCTGCAGCGTTAGTGCAAGAGCATGATCAAGTATATTTCCCCGTCGCATTTGCGAGCCGGACCCTGAAGGGCGGTGATCTGAATTACAGCCTCGTCGAAATGGAAGTTTTGGCTCTTCTGCGAATTCTGGACGTCTATTTCACGATGTTTGTCGGAAAGGCGATCACTGTCCTGTCACGTTGGTCTACGTTAAAGTGGTTGTTAATATCCAACGGGCTAGAAGGACGATTGGGGAAATGGGCTACCATTTTGTCACAATGGGACTTGGAGATCAACAAATTTGTGGATGAATAAGAGGAGGTACGAGGGCGTTAGCCGCAAGTATCACCCCTCGCACCGAAATGGATGAGGCCCTCATCGCGATCGCACCGAAAAAGAAGCCTCAGCAAATGATTGATGTGCCACCTCCCACGTTTGAGAAAGGCGAAGATCTATACGTGATCAGTTTCGATGACTCTTCTAGTTTTAAGCGATGTGTAGGTGCGTTTGGTGCTATTGTGTGGAAATTGCCGGAGTGGAAGACCAGGATCGAGGTTGCTTATCATGCACCTAACATCACGGTGAATGAAGCCGACTATCATGGATTGCTTTTATGTTTGGATCTACTGTCGCTATATCCCAAAAGAAGGGTCATCGTGTGTGGAGACTCGAATTTTGTGATCAGGGAAATGCGTGGCGAAATAGAGTGGAAAGCATCGCGGCTACAGGTATGTTAGCAACGTGCCTTAAAACGCCTTCGCGAATGGCCTGGTCACGATTTGCTGCACGCAAAAATGGAGTGGAACAAGAGTGCAGATCACATCACCAGTTCGGCCATGCGGGATGGAACACGGTATGAAATTGTCGACGATCATCAACTGGACGAATTAGTTGATCTTAACCGATTGTCCGATGTGATAACTTGGAAGGAAGATCCCACTGTCCCGCAAGTGCTGGTGACGGCGCGATCACGTCACCTTCGTCAAACGCGACCGTCAACATGGCCCGAAGTATCCATAGAAGGGATAAGGGCGGAACGTGTTAAAAAGACGTAAGACGAAGAAAAGTGGATTTGTGATTTGCGATGTTACTTGCATGGTAATGTCTCACAATTGAGCGTAGACGAGGTGAAAGATTGCGCGAAAATCGCCGACAACTATGATGTGGATGATCAAGGATTGTTGATCTACTATGGAAATATGGCTAAAGGAAAAACAAGCGGTGATCAAGATGATCGAAATGATCGACACTCTTTGATCAAGATGGTTTTACCTGAGACCCTCCACGCGGATGTCCTCCACCACTATTACGTGAGTTTGGAAGGATGATACCAGGGTATTGGGCGTACATATCAGCGGATCAGACGATATTTTCATTGGAGTGGTCAATTTTGCAGCGTGCAAAAATTTTTTTGGGCAATGCGTAGATTGTGAGACGGGGAAGGGCCAGCCTACGATCAAGGGTATGTCTACTGGAAACAATGAAGCTACGTACCCATTTCAAGTGATAGCTATGAGGATATCCCGTCGTTGGCCCGATCAACTGATGGGCATATATAACTGCTGATCTGGACTGATCTGTTCACGGGTATGGTGATCGCGAAAGCTGGATCGTCTCGTACAGCACAGAAATCGCCGAGAATTACGAAGAGTGTTTATTTCGTCGATTTGGAGCTAGCGCGGTGATCACGCATGATCGAGAACCCAGTTTTATGTACGAAGTATTTCGTGCGTTCAACAAGAACGTGGAACAACGACAGAGTGACACTATGGCGTACCGTCCACCGGCGAACGGCAAGGCGGAAAGAATGGTGCAAACAATCACACGAGCGATCAAGATGTATGTATCAGACGTTGGTTAGTCAGAAGGATTGGATATCGTATGCAGAACGATTGGTATTTGAGCTAAATTCGACCCCTGATCGGATCCGTGGAGATACATCATTTTACCTATCTTATGGGTGGGATCCGCGATCATCTTTGGAATCAACGCTGCAACTTGGTGGAATTCGGCGGAAAGATCGTGATGCTCGTCGGTGGAGATATAGGCTGCAGAAAGACTACCGTTACGCCCGTGATCAAGTGAATGCTCGATTGCACCAAGCCATGGCCTATCGAGCCGAAAAGCATAATGATCAAGTATCACCACACAAGATCGAAGCCGGATCGAGGGTTTGGTTATACCTAGATCGGGTGAAAGAAGGGTTTGCGAAGAAACTGGAGCACATGAGGCAAGTGCTTTTCAGAGTTGATGAGGTGATCGGTGATCATGCTGCAATATTGATTACAGCCGGCACCGACTATCGCATATTTCCAGTGGTACACCTATACAAGCCGAAATTGGTCAAAGAATTTCCAGATCGACCTACCACTGTGCTAGCAGCTGTGGTAGAAGATCATTTTGATTTCGATGAAGCTTTACTACCCGCAGACAGCTGGGAAAGGACCCTAGAGCTGGACGAATTGAAGTTGATAGTATCACCGATGTCCGATCTGGTCGAAAGGCTAGATATGGCAGAGCGTTACGCAAATATCAAGTTTACTGGAAGGGTTATGATGAGCCATCATGGGTAGACGAGGCAGATCTAAATTGTGATGCTCTGATAAAGGATGTCGAAAGGAATATGATTAAAAGACATCTGTTCGACGTGATGCAAGTGGACGAAGAATTCAACTAACGCATGATCGACGAATCGACTATGGAAATTGTGACCGACGAACTCTCGATTGGAAAAGATCAATTGATGAACTCACGATTAATGGAGAAGTGACGATTGACTTAAAGAAGTGAATGTACGATGGATATTGCGAGATGTGGTAGTGGAGCAAACGTCAGAAGGGCCGATGGAAGATAGATTTTTTATATATGCATGAAAGGTGACGAAGCAACAATTGGGATTGGTATGATCATGAATGTTTATTGATAAAGGAAGATGTTATCAACTAGCTAGCCTGATCGATAAAACTTACGGCGAAGGAGAGGGACGACATGGCCAGGATGATCATCAAGGGAAAGACGATACTGGATCCGCCAAGGTTCATTGGCGTCGACTTCACGTAGCGCATTCTGCAAGGTCCGAGGCGTCGGATCTGATAGGTACCCTGGGTACCATGGTCCATCATCAGCTGGGGCATACTTCAAGGGGTGGTTCCGGGCGCAGTGCGAGATCGACGGGTCCAGGAAAATGTCAAGATCGCATACCCCGTCGATCATACCCTGTAACACGTACTCCACCACAATGCCCCGGCGCGACTCCTACGCTGACGTCGACCCTTGTAGTAATCGCGGAAGAAGGCGTCGCGCTCCCTGAGGTCCCGATCTGTTGGGAGATGATGAGTCGACTCCCATATCGCTTGGGCATGATGGTCCAGGAATGTATGGTACCTCGCTTCGAAGTCAGCAAACCAGCCGACTGAGCGGAAAGAGATGGGTGACAGCATCCGTTTGAAGAACTCCCAGGGGCGTCGCTCATACAGCGACTCCACCTCAGATCGGGTGATCAGGTGACTGAACCATTGATCAGTCGCAGGAGCGTCCGCAGCAACTGGAAACAACCATCCCACGGGGCGTGACAAGTAATCACAGATCACGCGTGCCTAGATGTTATCCAGAGCGAAGCCGTCAAGCTGATCTGGGACCCACAGCAAGATGTCCGCATCTTGCGCACCATCAGGAACCAAGTTCAGTGATCTGGATGCACACAGGCAAGGAAAGAGAAACCCAGCAGAGACTTGATCGAGCGAATCTTCGCTCTCGAGCACGCTGATCGCAGGGCTTGACAAATTCTGCGAGCTGATCGATGAAGAAATATTCAAATCCCCTTAATCATCATCCGGCTGATCAAAACTGGGAAGATCGTCCCCCGCACCTTGGACTAGCCGCAGTGGAGAGGCTCTAAACGGCTGATCATCATCCGACTTGTGGAGATAGTTGGCTAATCCAAGCCACTTCCGTAAATCTCTAAGATTTACAGGCGAAGACCACTCCACAATGGCTTTCACATTCGCGGGATCCGCCCGCACTCCATCCTTACCGATGAAGCATCCGAGGAAAGGAATTTCCTCAGCACCAAAGATACATTTGGATGCGTTTGCATACAACTTATGCTCTCGCATGCATTCGAGCACCGCTCGAAGGTGTATCAGATGCGTCTGAACATCAGACGAGTCGCCTTCCGCACGACTATGAACGAATATATCCTCGAAGTACGTCTGAGCGTACTTCCTATGAGGGCGGAAGAGTTGAGTCACCAAGCGATTGAAAGTCGCTGGTGCATTTGAAGCCCTTGTGGCATAACAAGCCACTCCCACAGCATTCCACTAGGCGTGCTGACCGCTGTAAACGGAATATCGGACGCTCGCATGAGCACCTGATAATACCCGTCCACCAGATCTAAGGCACTGTATACAGTACAGCCAGCCATATTGTTCTGGAGGACATCCTTGCGAGGAATCGAAGTCTGCATGGGTACAGTAGCTGCATTCAGCTTGTTGTACGCATGCACAATGCGCCACTTTCCGTTCGGTTTACGAACACAAAAAGCGGGAGATGAGTGGGGAGACTTGCTCTCCCGTACCATCCCTGCCTCTTCTTTCCCCTTGAAGAATGAGTCGATGACGTCGCATTGTTCCTTGGGGAGAGGCCACTGCCTAGTGACGCAGTATTTGGTTCCAGGAACCAAATCAATTTCATGTCGGACTCGCCGATCCGGTGGTAACCCCATCGGTGGGTTGTCACTAATTACATCTCCGAATTTCTTTAACAAGGAATGGTAAGGGTCCTCAGGTCCGCAAAGATCTTGAGACCGCTTCGGGCATTTAATACCTGTTTGGTTTTCACCAAAATTGACTCGTACATCTCGGATGAGGAGTTCAACTCCTCTTCCGGACGCAACACGACGACCTCGTCGATTTCATCTGCTTTCAAAGCAGTTTCAAACTCGTTGAAGGAAATCTCCTCCAACGACAACAGTTCGCCTACCCCAGGCAACCGTTCCAGGCTTACGCCTTCTGTGACAACACCTGTCACACTATTTAGAATCCTGTAGGACTTCTGACTACTGCCCTCGGGACTCATCCCGACACCCAGATGGGGGGAGTCAATTGCCCCATCTATTGGAAGCGCCACGCGCCTATCCACAGAGTTCGCTACCTCTACCACCGGTGCCTCGCCGGTCTCACGTATAACGGCGTAGTCGGAATTTCCGACGTGCGAAAGAGACGCACTTCGGTTCTCTTCGCTTGGAAGCGCCTCGCGCATATCCACAGGGGTCTCTACCCCTACCACTGGAGTCGCCTAAAGAGGAATCCACCTCTGTCAATGGCGACTCGCCAGTCACGCCTATAACAGCGTGGTCGGAATCATTTCCGACGTGCAAAAGAGACGAACTACGGGTCTTTTTGCTTGGAAGCGCCTCGCGCTTAACCACAGGGGTCTCTACCCCTACCACTGGAGTCTCCTCAGAGGAATCCACCTCTGCCACTGGCAACTCACCAGTCTCGACGTTAACGGCGTGGGGATTAACCGCCAAATCCCCCTCGTTAAGTTACCCTTCCTTAACGCCATTGGAAATGATCATTTCAGACATCCCAATCTCTGGCATCTCACGCCAGAATCGTTTTTTGCGACCGAGCAAAGGTGGGTTCATGACTCGCCAATTCTTCACCCGACCGCGGGTGCGTTGAGACAATGGACTTAGACTTCCAGTCTATCCATGGCTCGTGGCGTTCCACCCACTTCATGCCCAGAATGAGGTCATACCTCGAGTCCAAATCCAGTACTAGGCAACGTTCTAAGCTGTCGAAGTCTGCAAAATTCAGCTTAAGGTCAATCGAGACCTTGGGTACAGAAACCTGTACGCCCGTCGCAAGACGGACCTTGACAACGTCACGAGAACGTGCTGTAGGGCCTCGGCATACAGCCTACTCTTCTCCACAGAAGATCGTCTGACATAATTGTCAGACGCTCCAGAGTCTATCAAGACTCTCCAAGGCTTATCAAAGCCTTTCACGTCCGCAAGGACTACCAGCAAACCTGGCTGGTACACCAACTCGGTGCTAGAAAGCACCGTTTCCCTCGGGGCTTTGTGCTGTCGTACCCTACCCTGGGGCTTAACAGCACTGAGGGGTCCCCCAGTAGGGCGCCCCGCACCTACTGGAGCCGTCGTTCCAGACGGCTTGGGCCAGGGTTTCTTCCCAACCCTTGGCCCTTTTAAGCGATTATCTCGCTGGGGTTCCCGGACATTTGTTCCGCATATGATCCGTGCTCCCACACTAAAAACATCTCAGCGGTCTATGCCGCTGCAGCATTGCAAGGAGCTCCGCCTCGAAGCTCTGCGGAAAAGAGTCAGTGTGACTCTTAGCGGGAGGTTTCTCCTCCGCTTCGACCTGACTAAGGTCTATGGGTTCGGGACCCACCTTAGGGGAACGGAAGTTCATCTAGGCGTTGAACGCTATCTTGAACGCCTCCCCCAGGGATTCGGGTCGGCATCGTAACAATTCCGAACGTGCTGGCCCTTCTCTCAGGCCACCCATGAAGACGGGGATGGACACATCGTCCGAATACGCTTTCGCGTACATCCCTGCTAACAGGGTCTTAAGTTCCTGAATATATGTCTCCAGGTTCCTAGTGTCCTGATGACACCTCAGAAACACCAGTTGATTCTGGAAAACCAGATCAGGCGTTGCGTACATGTCCATAAGCTTCTGCTTAAGGACCTCCCAGGTTGGGAACACGTCCGTGACTGACTCCGAGCACGTAAACGCCCACGTACGGGCTTTACCCGTAAGATGGGTCAGTGCAAGTCCCACTTGCAAGTGATCAGCGATCACTTTTGCTGTGGCGAAGGCCGTTTCGACCTCTCGCAACCACAAGTAAAGGTTGTCACCCTTCTCCCCGGTGAACTCCTTTATTTTGAATGATAATGGGGGTCGTGTGGTGGAGCGGCTGATCAAAGTTTTCGACGCTTGATCAGGTGGTACCACGGCGCCCGGACTGCCGACTAACGAAGGGGGTCCTCCGGTTGTCCTTGGCTGATTGTGTTTCTGCTCACCTTGTGTACCCGACGGCTTAGGCGTGGGTCGTTCTCCAGGTGGCGGGGATGTAGACACGGCAATGCCTTGATGCAAGATTGGGGAACTTGTAATGAGTCGATTCGAGGTGCTGATCAGACGTGATCCGGTGTAATCGAGCTCAAATCAGGTCCGAACAGGCTTGATCAGCAGTGATCAGGCTTGGGCAGGCGCCGAAAGTCGTTGATCAGCTGTGATCAGGCTTGATCAGGCTTGATCAGGCACCAAAAGTAGTTGATCAGCGGTGATCAGACTTGATCAGGATTGATTAGGCACCAAAAGTAGTTGATCAGCGGTGATCAGACTTGATCAGGTGCCAAACGTCGCTCCGGTACAAGTTGGTGCGGTCTGCGAGTTGTTGATTGCGGGTCACGAGTTGCAGAGTGTCGATCAGGTGTTGATCGGCGAAGGGGGTACTTGATCAGGCAGTGGAAGTCTTCACTGCCCGATCACGGAGCCTCTGAGTCTTCAAACATCTAAAGGAACACCCAAATATATGTATTCCTAGCCTAGACTTACGAGGTTAAGTATAAACCTGGAAATAAGAACGTGCTTGCAGACGCGTTGTCGCGTCGTCCCGATTACGAGATCGCTCACGTGACATTCGTCACCTCGTCTGTGGTGGATTTCATACGCCAGGCGTATGAGAAAGACCCACAGTGTACGGCACTTATCAGCGCGTTGGGTGGAAATGGACTTGGCTCGTCTGAGCCTACCCTGTCAAGTAGAGCTAAAGCTCGTTTACACCGTTACAGGTACTGTGACGGTTTGCTATATTATAGCACGAGCGCGGAGGACACTCCGCGGGTGGTTGTTCTTCATGATGAGGAACTGAAGTATAGAGTCCTCTTTGAGGCACATTACGCCCATACCGGGGGTCATTTAGGTCGGGATAAGACCTATAGCGCTTTAAGCACTTTGTATTGGTGGCCCAACATGTATAAGTGGGTCGGTGCGTATATACGCACCTGTGAGACGTGTCAGAGGGTTAAACCCTCTGCAAGTTCAGCTGCGCCTTTGGCGAGCTTATCGGTTCCAAAGGAGTGTTGGAAATCCATTAGCATGGATTTTATCTTCGGTTTTCCGAAGGATAAGGCCGGAAACATCGGCATATTGGTCTTTGTAGACCGTTTGAGCAAGATGGCACACCTGGCGGCGGTGCCAGAGTCCATTGATGGACAAGGAACAGCGAAAGTGTTCCTAGACCGTGTCTTTCGACATCATGGTCTACCCGATTCCGTTGTGTCGGATCGGGATCCCCGTTTTACGGGACAGTTTTGGGGAGCGTTGTTTAAGGTGCTAGGCACCAAGCTCCTCATGTCCACTGCGGATCATCTGCATACTGACGGTCATACAGAACGCGTTAATCGCGTTGTGGAGGATATTCTCCGGAGCTTATGTCCGGATTCTCCAAAGAGTTGGAGTGAGATGCTTCCGATGGTCGAATTTGCTATCAACAATTCGGTCCATGCATCTACGGGATTTACCCCGTTTTACGTGAACGGATTAAAGAATCCGAGGGTTCCGTTGACGCCGCGTGTATGTGGCCCAGGGCTTGAGGGGGGATGATTCCCTTATGTCATCCTTGTATCTGTGCGAAAGCACATCGATAAGTTTTATAGACGCGCCTTAGTGTCTTACGAAACGTCTGCGATGCCATGGCGGAAAGCCATGACAAGCAGAAGGAGCAGGCTGACCGCAAGGGGTGGCGTAACGAAAAGGTGTACAAAGTAGGAGAAAGTGTTTTATTAAACGCTAAAAATCTTCCTACACATGCAGTTTCCAACGTGTTGCGAATAAACAGCGCCCCAGGTTTGTGGGGCCTCTTAAGGTACTAGCCCGAAAATGCTTGTCGTATACCTTGGACATCCCGAAGGCGATTCGTACGCATCCAACCTTCTATGTGGGTATTCTTAAACCATACCAGGACCCGGAGGCGGGTCCCCTCTTGGAGGGGGTTGGTAAGGCGAATAGCCATAAGAGCCGTAAGCCACGACAGGGCATAAGAAGCCTGAAAGGGCTAAAATGCGACCACGAAGCTCCGCAACGGTCGTCTCGAGAGAGGCAAGCCGCCTCTCGAAGCGATCAGTGGCATCCCACTCATCGCGGATCCCCTCGAGGAGATCATGGATGCGATGGCTGTGTCGATCACAGCGCTCGCGAATATCACGTCGCAATTGCGCGACCTCCTCCTCCAATGCTTGATGCGGAGGGTACTCCACACTTTCATGTGGAGCGTCTGATGGCGCGACGCCATCATCGGGGTCAAACCCAGTATCTGGTGAAGTGGAAGAGTTATCCACACTCACAGAGTTCTTGGTAGTCGAGACTCCCCTGCGGCACGATTGCCGTGACGTCGTTGACGCTTTCGAGCGGGAGAACCCCGCTGCGAGTCAACGACCAAAGGGGCGGGAGAAGCCCCTTCACTCCCAGTAGTTGGTAGTTCGCCGGAGGCAGATGTGGCGCTCACACTGTCCTCTGGCACCGCGGTGGGAGCAGGGGCGCTGGCGTAGCGCGTGCGATAAGGGACATGTAATAGCCCCATCGCTTTGGCTCTGGCGAATGCCATGCGCAACGCCCTTTCCACCCAAGCGTCACAACGGGAATAGCTGTTGTGCAGCACATTAAAGCTGGGGAGGAGATTATTCCCTTTCCTCCCAAGCGCGGAATTTCTTTTCTGCATCTTCTGCATCTTCTCCCGGAGAGATAATGATAGGAACCTCGCGGAGGTTCTCAACAGGGGCACCCTGTGCCTGTCTGGCGAGGCGTTCTCGATATGAAACGCTAGTTACCTGCTTTTTCGTGAGCAGTTGTTGCCGGAGTTTCTCCCGGCGTTCGCATTGATACGGTTGTTCAGCCGCAGGGCCAGGGGTATAGGATGCTAAACCATTCCTTACCACACTCTTATCCCACTTCGGAAGGTCACGAGGACCTTCAAAATTGTATGCCGCCCGTGGCGGGCGTTTGGGAGCGCGTAACGCAGCCCTTAGTGCCTGTGCGGTAAGTTGGGTTTCTTGAGCTGCGTCCAGCTCATTGGTGATGATCGCCTTCGGCGATCCGGATGTATCATCCGACATTGGCAGGGTTGGCACACTGGTTAGTGCATTTTCCCCACGTGTGGGGAACGGATTAGGCTGCCGACATCGCCGTTCGGCGTTGTCGTATCGGTCAGACTTTGAGGAGATATCCCCAAGGGAATCCACCTCCTAGTTCTCGGAATAGTCTACCTCCTCTTCTCGAGGAGACTCCACAGCACCACTAATGGTACTCATGGTTATCCAGAGGTTCTGGCATTTGGAGTTCTCCAACTAGATTTTATTAATTGCGTAAGCAATAGTCTTGATGGAGGAGGATGTAACAGGGTTACATTCGGGTTACATTAAGTATGTGGTGCACGTGAGTACACTACGGTTGGTGTCAGTATTGACCGGTCCCAAAGTTTTTGGACCATTGGTTATTTTAACCAATCAGGGCAGGAGCCCTTGGTGGAGGCGTGGCAGCCAGCCACGCGTTAGTACACAGGTGGTGTACGCTACATTTTAGCTAGTTAGAATTTAGTAAGTTCTACTTGTATTACATATAGTTTACATTAATTTAAATTAATTGAGGCTAATTACATATTAAATATACATTCAGTTTACATTTCACTCTAAGACTACTGGACGATCGACCTCGACCGGTCGCGCGCGTAGTGAGTGCAGTAGCGTAAGGGAAGTTCTTCCCTTAGTTACCCCCTTATTAAGGTAGCATTGTGTTAAGGCGTTAGCTGTGCTAACTATTAAACCAAAGTGGAATCTTGTCCCCGAGTAAGAGAGTTCTATCTTACTAAGCCCTTTTATAAGGGCGTATCGGCTAAGTAAAGCGGCGAACGCCGCTTAGAGGAAGTCTTCCTCTGTGCGCTAGCCGCACCGTGCGTGTACGCACCGGCTACATATTCCTCTTTCTACGACGCGGTGCACGCAGATCGCAAGCATGCAGCGGTGAACGATTCAGCTACAAAGTGAAAGAACGCAACAAACTACGAGCTTACTTATTCTGCACCGGCAAGACTGTCCCGCCTACATCTGCATTCATTTAGCCAAGAAGACGGACCTTGTTACGGTGTCCAAATTCAACGATGAGCATGTTTGCCAGGGATCATTGCAAGAATCACGAGGCAGTCAGCGAGATCACGAGTAGCTTATTAGCTTGCGTGAAGAAGGATTCCCGGTGTCAAGGAAACCAAGCCAAAGACGTGAAAGCTTTTCTTCAGCAGAAACTGGGCATGGGCATTTCGTATTTAACAGCTCACAAAAGCCAAGGAAGCGATAATTAACGAATACTCAGAAGCACAACGTCAACAATTTCAATTGCTGCGAGGGTATGCGGAAAATCGCATTGACGTTGACCCAAATACAATAGCAAAGATCAAAACGGAAGCATATTTACACGACCAAGAGTCCAGACGATTACACTGTGTGTTTGTGGCTCCCGGAGCAGCCGGCAAAGCATTTTCATCGATGAGGAAGTTTTTTGCCATCGGTGGAACGTTTACCAAGAATCGTTTTATCCTAATCTTACTCCTTGCTGTCGAATGGATGCAAAAGATCAACTTGTTGTCCTTGCTTGGGCATTGGTGCCTAATGAGTGAAGAAACCTGGCGATGTTCCTGTCTCTCCTCGTCCAAGCTTACCCTCGAAAGATTGTGTTATTATTAAGTATCGGGAAAAATGTTGATTAATACGGCTTCTCGAGAATCTATTTCTGTATTCAATGCCGTTTGATGATGGCACATTGCGTGGAATGTGCAAACAAGATTCGGCCTCACTTACAAAAAGTACGTGCAACTCTCATGCTTGATATCAGTTCAGCAGGTAATCAGTTGTGTCACGACCGTGTTCTTTCTTCTTAGCCTATTTTGGAAATGTGCCTACGAGGGTACAGAAGCCGTATTTCAATAATGCATTGCCGAACATCGGGTCCTCAAGGCGGAGGCGGCGGACTATGTCATAGATATTGAGCATGACCAATGGGCCATATACGCCATGCCCGCGTTACGCTTGGCAGTTATACGTCAAACCTGGCTGAGATTGTGAACTCTTTTCTTCGCAAGATTCGAGAGCGTCCACTTTTGAAACTTCTTGACGCGCTCTACAGGCATAAAATGAAAAAAAACAGAAGACACACAGATGCAGCCAATATGGCAACACCCCTACCCCAACCCCATTGGGTAAACTGCAAAAAGAAATGAACGGGAGGAAATTCACTATCTGGTCGTCAGACAAAAAATCTGGTCTCGTTATCTGTTCGACATTGGGACAGCAATTTGTTGTAGACTTACCAGCTGAAAAAAAAAACCGTCAGAACTTGCACCTGTAAGTATTACAAAAGTTTCCTGCTTCCTTGTCAGCACGCATGTGCCGTTGCTCTCCGTGTTAAGGTCCCCCTGATATCTGTGGTACATCACTTGTACACAATACAAGCATACCGGGAATACTACGTAACGGCTTACAAAACGTTCGCCATAAAGATTTGGCTACTGATGGGCTACTACCACCAATACTGAGGCGGCCACGTGGCACCCGCCAGAAGAAAGGAGAAAGGGGGACCGCCGGCATCGCAAAATTCAGGAATATACAAGAGCTGAGGTCATTCTGGCCACAATCGAAGGACTCGCCGCGAGACCCATACATAGTTTTTGAGTCATTTCTTCATTTTTAATAAATTTTTCAGGGATGTGGACAGTCCTTGTGAAAAAGTGTCCTATTTCGTGAATTAAAAAAATCGTCCTATTCTGTGAAATACTGTCAAAACGTGTCATAATCTATAAAATGTCTCTATTTTTAATGTAATTGTGGTTGGACATTCTTTAAGTAACTTATTTTTGACTGTTCTTGCATTCGTCCAATGTATATTCGTCCCAGTCAGACTTGCTAAACAGTATGTGATGAAGCATACTGTAAATTTCTTGGTACAACTGTGGGTACAACTGTGGTGAACATGGACGGGCCATCCGATTGGAAGCGACACTAGGTACGGGTACTTAACGGTAAGCGACGGACGACTGAGAATTCAGGTTGACTGGTCAGTGGAGCACATAGGGATGGGTAGTTCTGATTGGTTGATATTAGGTAATTGGTAGATTTTAGGATATAAGCACTAATAAAGTTCTCCTATTGCGTCCGATCACCAAGATCACCTACAGGGACGGCACCTAGCGCCTCCCTTCATTGCAAATGCACCTCTACGTCCCGGGCGGGAGCACCTAGTGCATTTTTGGCCCACCGGCAGACGTAGAGTTCTTGAGAACTCGCCAGCAACTCCGCCCGCTGTGTCAGCGGTTATTTTGGAAATGTTTTCTTGGAAAAGTGATCGAGAAGTGCGCTCTCACCTCTTCCCCTATTGGTCCACATTTGGCCCCTAGTAGTTCGGATGCTTTAAGCGCCCCACGGGAACTCTAGGTGGATTTTAGTGGAAACCGTCGATCATCCCGTGGAGAGTGCTGATCGACCCGCTCCTCTTAGGTCTAAGCTAGGAATACATAGTATATTGGGTGTTCCATTAGCAGACTAGGCTTAAGAGGATCGGCAATCGGGTGGTGAAGACTTCCGCTACCTGATCAAGCACTCCCTTCGCTGATCACCACAAGATCGACGATCTGCAGCCTGCGACCCGCGATCATCTGCTGTAACTCTCGCCAATTCGTGCAGGATCAACTGGATCGATCAGTGATCTGCGATTATCGATCATTGGTCTTGATCACCCCTTGATCATCGATTGATGACCCGGATCACCCTGATCATCGATCATCGACCTTGATCAACCCCTGATCATCAATCGTCGGCCTTGATCATCGACTTTTTTTTCCCTGATCAAGCCTGATCAAGCCTGATCACACCTGATTGCACCTGATCGACACACCGGTCGATTGCTACGAATTATCCCAATCTTGCATCGGAACCTCGCGGATATACGTCCCGGTCATCTGAAGAGCGACCCACGCCCAAGCCGTCGGGTACACAAGGTGAGCAAGACATAGGCCAGTCACACAAGACAACCGGAGGAGACCCTTCGTTAGTCGGCAGTCCGGGCGCTGTGGGAACGCCTGATCGAACCTCAAAAACTCTGATCAGCTGCTCCACAACAAGTACATAGAAATTTATCAAGCTGCACAAGCCCAAACTACTTAAGGTGTGCAAAAACTGTAGAAATTAAACAAAACTTGTGTTTGCAGCGTAAATTTAATACTACCTGGTCTGACAGTTCTAACCAGGTAGGATCTTCCGTAGCAATAGTCAAGTGAGCAACGGATGCCATGCAGCAACTTTTACAGATTAGTCAGTTTGTTATAAACACGAAAAGTGTATTATGCTAAGTTACATAACTAAAATATAACAATACAAAAGTTAAACTTAAATTCTAACTTGAAAATACATACGCACATTTCAGCCAATGGGGTTTCATCTCTTTGAAAAGACACTGAAGTCAAATCTTCCAAAATGCCTACATTAAGTTTCAACAATAACGCAATGTGTAGAAACTTTTATTATTAGCTGAGGTCTTATAATAACTGACCTGATAGTTTTTACCAGGTACGACATTGCGTGTGTAAGAGGTTAGCGCGACGGACGCTACGAGACAAATGTCCCCACTTGATCTGTCTTTTAAAAACAGAAAGTATATTCTGTAAAGTTACAAAATTCAAAAATAAAACAATACTAAAAAGTTTAACTTGAATCCAAACTGGAAATTGCATATGCATATTTCAGCCAATCGGTTTTCATCTCCTGAAAAAAAACTTAAGCCAAATCTTCCAAAATTGCTACATGTGATTTCAACAAAATGCGAGAAAAGTGCCACTCTCGAACCCCTCACGTCATAACCACTTATCGACAGATACACGCAGAGATATGTATTACATATACTTTCTACACAACATTTACCCACTGCCAACTGTACCAAACACTTGACTCCGACTCTCGCACTGCGTCGATCGCTGCTTTAGGTGTGTAACAGTTTGCATCGGAATCTTCTTCACAGATCGCAGATCGTATTAGCTATCTATCTGACATAGAAGATCAAGTGGGCGTATGCTACCTATGCAACGCCAAGGCGAAAGATCAAAATTAACCACGGATTGCACAATATACAGAGCAGACGGAGCACCAGGATGTTTTTCCCGAGAGAAGCGTCGATAAAGAGAAAGCGACAAAAGGAACCCGACAGCTTGGAGATTTGAACTCACGCGGGTTACCCCAATAGATTTCAAGTCTATCGCCTTAACAACTCGCTTAATCTGTCGCGAAAATTGACAATGAATCGCCACATTTCGATAATGCTCCTTATTGTAATACCTACCTAGCTTCGCTAGCCGTTGACTTCGACAAACCTGAAAGCACTGACACATCCATAATACACATGACATGATCACCATTACAACGCGCTTTCATCAGTAAAAAATGCTCCATTAAGACAACTCATACTACATGTCGAATCTCTTTCTAGATACCCGTGAACTTGCGTAAAGGTTGACTGGTTGTGCGTTATCAAAGCTCCAGTGCCAAGCGAAAACGACTCCACATGGGTTACGCAGTGATATCATCGAAGTGGGCTGCAAGATATTGTGTGGCGATCGGAAAACAACAAGCAAGAATATATAGGAAGAGGGGATCGAACCCTCGATCTTGAGCGTGTTAATGTCACGTCCTAACCACTAGACGACACCGAAACGCGCAAGATATTGTCGTAAAGCGTGTTATAATTGTGCCCAATAGTGGGCCTTATTATAAGGCCTTATTATAGGGCCTTATTATAGGGCCTGATTTAGGGGGGGCGATTACGGTCAGAATCGGTACGTAATCGTATAGGATTGTGGGTACCACGGCGTATACAGTTGCGCGTACAACCGTGGTGCACATAGTCAGGACATAGACAGGGCATAGGAAG
>CM047592.1:14899179-14948085 GCA_026184515.1 Peronosclerospora sorghi
ATATTTGGGTGTTCCTTTAGCTGTTTGAAGACTCAGAGGCTCCGTGATCGGGCAGTGAAGACTTCCACTGCCTGATCAAGTTCCCCCTTCGCCGATCAACACCTGATCTACACTCTGCAACTCGTGACCCGCGATCAACAGCTCGCAGACCGCACCAACTTGTACCTGAGCGACGTTTGGCACCTGATCAAGTCTGATCACCGCTGATCAACTACTTTTGGTGCCTGATCAAGCCTGATCAAGCCTGATCACAGCTGATCAACGACTTTCGGTGCCTGCCCAAGCCTGATCACTGCTGATCAAGCCTGTTCGCACCTGATTTGAGCTCGATTACACCGAATCACGTCTGATCAGCACCTAGATCGACTCATTACAAGTTCCCCAATCTTGCATCAAGGAATTGCCGTGTCTACATCCCCGACCTGGAGAGCGACCCACGCCTAAGCCGTCGGCTACACAAGGTGAGCATAAACACAAGCAGCCAAGGACAACCGGAGGACCCCCTTCGTTAGTCGGCAGTCCGGGCGCCGTGGTACCGCCTGATCAAGCGTCAAAAACTTTGATCAGCCGCTCCACCACAATGGTGCGCGTGCCCGGATCTTTGGGCGACGCGGGATATCACCGCGATTCTACGCAAGACAGAGCTGATGTGAAAGTGAAAACGGAAGCGGAAGCAGAAGTGAAGATAAAGGTGGAAAAGGAGGAGGAGGTTGTGACGACGGAAGGCAGTTCGCAGTCGTCATTCTTGAAGAAGAAAGGAAATGCTGATCATCAGGACCTGGGGAGGAATCTTGATGAAATCAAGGAGGAGAAGCCTCAACCACCTCCCGAGGCTCCTTCTGGAGCCCATGCGGATCATAACGCAAGTTATGATACGCCAAAAATATGTGTATATAATGATACGGATTGGTATCCGGTGGTGAAGTATTACAAGACCGACCAGCCGAAAGTGTTGATGAAGGCGCCTGGGTCGGAGAGCGACGAAAGTCGATCAAGTACAAACCAACGGAGGCCGATCTGGTGAGAACGTTTTACCGAAAGGTTTATAAAGGAAAACTGGAAGATTTCTTATTGACGAATTCGATCATGAGCCTACTTGGGGTCATGATCAGCGGGAAGCTGAACGGACCAGTCGAGCATCCAGTTACGGATGGGAGGGACAAGCTCACGATCTTACCGAGGCTAACACGCCTGATCAAACAGGCAGGTCTGACGACAGGCGCCTACGATGCTGAAGAGGTGTTTGATCAGGATCCAGAAGATCTTTCAGAAGCTACACAGCAGTTGTTTCATCTACTGCTACCTATCGTGGGTCAAACCACTAAGTTGGAACCCTCGCACTCTCCGTTGGAGATTGAATCAGGTCCGTCAAACAACGCAGCAGAACACACGGGATCATCGTGCTATGAATCTGCCCCTTCTGAAGGCGATGGATTTGAAGCGGAGTCGAGTAGTTCCGGGAGTATAGAGCCCAAGATCACCAGAATGACAGTTTGCCAGAAGGATAAATCCAAGTTCTCGGCTATCAAGATGGAACCTCAATCGATCAAAGCAGAAAATGATCAAGTATAGCAATGCCCACAGCTTCAGACATTCTTTGATAAGGCTATGGAGAAGTTTCTGGCTGAAGAAAGACGCAAGCTGACACCGGGAGTCGTCGGAGGGAAAAACCGCCAGCTAAAGATTGGTAGAGCGGCGTCGATCAAGGACGTTGACATGGAATCTGTGCATTCACTGCGTCAGCAGCACTCGAAGCCAGAAAGATCGGCAACGGTCAAGGACGTTGACATGGAATCGGTATATTCGTTCGATGATCAACGATTCCAGAGCAAGTGCATTTACCCAGATGAGCCGATCACACTACCACGACGAGCCACCGTTGCGTCCGCACATACTGGGATGCCTGATCAACAGACGATTCCCAGGATTCGGATGTCTGCGATCAGTGATCTAAAAGAATTTTCGGTAAAGGAAGGGGATGAAGATAAAGCGCGGAATTGGATTAGTCGCCTCAAGTGAGCACTTATGCGGGATCAAGCTTCTGATCCTGAAAAGTGTCTAATCCTATGCGATTTACTAAAACGACCAGCGCGCAATTGGCATCGCCAGCTGATTAGAAGCACTCGATCAAGTTGGAAAAATCTTGTGGATTAGTTTGAAGTGCAATATTGTGGAAGTGTACAATCGGCATCCCGCCAGTACTATTATACGAAGAAGCGGTCGGATGAAAGCCCAATCGAATATTTGCACCGGTTGAATGTGGCGGGATTGCGAGCCAAGTTGCCGATCAGGGATGGATCGCCCACGACTTTACGTGAACATGTACAACATTTATTGGATACATTGGCCAATCGCGAGCTCACTGATCAACTGGCGCTTTTGCGGTTGGACACCGCGGCAGACCTGGAAGAGACATTGCGGGCGTATTCACGTAATAGGTGGTACCATCCAACTGCGGCCGTAGGTACCAGCCGATTTCGCCAGAAATTCGGCGATGATCGGGCACCGACCCTAGCGCGAAAGCCCAAAGCAGTACGCGCGATCAAGGTGTCGTCTGGAAGTGAAGAATCAAGTGCCGACGACAGTGGAAGCGATGGAGATCAGCGCCGTTACATGGTTGCTGCTATACGCGACCAACCAGGGGCGCTCGATCAGCCTAGCGAGTCCCGATCGGATAATCGAAGTCATTCAAGTGCAGTCGATCAAGGGGCGGTATAGAAATGCAGTCATTGTGGGTCGATCAGGCACGATAATCTTCGTTGCTGGAAGCGCCTGACCTGTCTCAAGTGTGCAAGAACGGACATCCGACCGATCATTGTTTATACGTCTGTCGAGCCTGTGGCGAAGTTCACGATGCGGGCAAGTGCCCTATGGAAGAGTTTTACAACCGCATCCGCCAGTGGTACAATCCCACCAAGCATGCTGGAATGCTGCCCAAGGAAGATGAAGATTTGTTAAACTAGGACGCTCGCCAGGTTGG
This sequence comes from Peronosclerospora sorghi, assembly GCA_026184515.1. Lineage (NCBI taxonomy): Eukaryota > Oomycota > Peronosporomycetes > Peronosporales > Peronosporaceae > Peronosclerospora > Peronosclerospora sorghi. The sequence continues at coordinate 14,902,160 of CM047592.1, forward strand.
AATCTGGTACGAGACGAGCGTTCTGGTCTGTGTATTTTTGCATATGTGGATAAGAAGAGGGCTGATCAAGCACCAGAAAGAGATAATGATAAATGTGATCAGCCTGATTTACCACGCTTGGCTAATGAGTTTTCTCGGTCCCCGGTGATCATGGAGGTCGATATACTTCCAGGTGAATCGCGCGGATATTGGAAATACCACTCGCCAAAGAAATGGTTTAAACAAGCCAAAGCGAGTGGTAAAATCAATAACGAACGTGCCACGCTATTATTTGATTCTGGTGCTGAAGTGTCAATCATCGACTCAACCTTTGCTCGTAAGGTGAGTTGTCATATCGACACGAGTCAAACGCAAGAATATGTCGGCATTGGAGAAAGTACATAACTCACGGAAGGGCGCACTAAAATCAATATTACGCTAGCAGGGCCGTTGGTCTATTATTTCCATGCATGGGTGGGCAGAATTGTTGGTCAAGATGCTATACTGGGTATGGATTTTATGATACCAGCTGGTGTTCGATTAGACATCGCCCACGGTGCACTAACTTTGCCTGATGAGGTGATCATCCCATTGGAAGGACGCCGACAGCTGTACGGATCGAGTGGTAATTACATGAAGCTTAATCAGTACGAACAGATCCCAGTAGGTCGATCTGCCGAGGTTCGAATTTATGACCAGCGATCTCGAAAGTTGTGGAATACTCGTGGAAAAGATTGGGTCCCCACTATCACTAGGGGCGTGGGCAATTTGTGATACCTACGTCTTACGAACGTCATTGATCATCCGATAATCGTGCAAGATGAGACGATTTTAGGTATCTGGATGAACAAAGATGATGTGACCCGTCGCCCTGGATTTGTTTCGATAGGGTCTAATCGTTACAAGGAGTGGCAAAATCTCGCGTATCAATCGTCTACCGATTCCGTGAATGACGATCAAGAAAGTGTCGATCAAGGTCCTCCAGTCGAGAAGAAGGAGTATCCTACTCCTCGAATTATTTTAGTACGCCCTACGGACCCGATCGCCACATCTGTGTCATTGGTAACCGGAGGGCCGCAAAAGGTGCAAGAGGTGCAGTCGCGGTGCAATCAGGAGCCGGGGATGAAAGGTCCGACCCCGGAGCACGGATTTGAACAAGCTACTGCAAGAGATACGTTTATTCAAGACACGCGCGATCACCCTGTCTCAGCCGATCCTAGCGAAGTTGGTGTAATCCCTATCGATGATCAGGTTTGTTAGCATGAAGGTGGAGATTTGTATGTGGAGGAACTGGAGAATCAGCTTGCTACGTTGCCCGAAGTAACTGCAAGCACCGAAGAAGTAACTAGGGACGACTTGCTAGTCGGAGACCCCTTGGTCAACTCACCGGAAGAAATTAATCAGCTTCGTGATATAATTTGGGCGAAGAAACATCTGTTGATCGGAAAGGGGAACGCACTGCCTCCTGCTGCACGTGGAGTTGTTTGCGATATCGATGTAGGCAATGCTCGCCCGATCGCCCAAAAGTGTCGGAAGGTGTCTCCACAATTTCGCGAGAAGTTATCGGCTTTGATCAAAGGGCTATTGGCTACCAAGATCATTCAACCGTCTACGTCACCCTGGGCATCACCTATAGTGATCATCGTGAAAAAGAACGGGGTTGATATTCGCCTATGTATCGACTATCGCGCGGTGAATCAACTCACGCGCCTGATGGTGTATCGAATGCCCCGGATCTCTGATCTACTCGAAGATGTGGATAAAGCGCTGTGGTTTTGCTCTTTGGATATGGCGAGCGGGTTTCGGGTCGTATCTATGACCGATCGAGCGCGTCAGATTTCGGCGTTTGTCACTCCGTTTGGATTGTTCGAATTTAATAGGATGCCTTTTGGCCTAAAGAATGCTCCGCAAATCTACCAGCGGTTGATTGATAACGTATTATATGGCTATCTCAAGGTTAAGGACGGTGCTGACGAATCGGATGATGTATTCACGGTGGGAGAGCCCGACCAAACACCGGGCCCGTCTGTACTGCAGCGGCGATCATATATCGATGATATTTTGATCCCGGCTACTACCTGGGCTACCCTATGTGACAAGGTGCATCGTTTGTTGGAGAAATGTGATCAGTGGAACTTATGGATCATCGTGACCAAATCGTACTGGGGCGACGCGAAATTCCCTATTTAGGGCATCATGTCTCTAGCCGAGGTTTGGAAAAAAATCCGAAAAATTTGGATGATCTGATTGATCTGCCTTTCCCTGGCACCTTACGGGCCATGGAATCGTTTTTGGAGTTTGAACTACTACCGTCGGTTTATCGAAGATTTTGCGATCTACGACGCTGTGCTCTACGAATTAAGGGAAACGGATTATCAAGAGTTAAAAAGCCGATCGTTGAGCAAGGAGAATATGGATCAGGAAGGTGATCGATTAATCAGGGCAAAAGTAGTATTCAGCATGCTGAAGGCGAAGATAGCGTCAGCTCCAACCCTGCGCCACTTGATCAGAACAAAGCGCCAGTAATCGTGGTTTACGCCAGCAAGTGGGCGGTATCCGCCGCGCTGGTACAAGAACATGATCAATTGTATTACCCCGTGGCATTCGCCAGCCGAACGTTGAAGAACGGTGAGCTGAACTACAGCCCCGTCGAAAAGGAAGTTCTGGCGCTTCTACGGGTCTTGGATGTTTACTTCACGATCCTGGTCGTAAAGACGATCACTGTCTTGTCGCGTTTATCCACACTGAGATGGTTACTAACATCCAACGGGTTGGACGGACGATTGGGCCGATGGGATGCGATCTTATCACAGTGGGACCTCGAGATCAAGAAATGTGTACAGGGAGAAGAGGAGGTACTAGGGGCGTTAGCTGCAAGTATCACTCCTCGCACCGAAATCGATGAGGCCCTGATTGCGATCGCACCAAAAAAACAACCGCGGCAGATGATTGAAGTACCACCTCCTACGGTCGGAAAAGCCGAAGAACTCTACGTGATTAGTTTCGATGGATCTGCAAGTGTCAAGAGACGTGTAGGTGCGTTTGGCGCTATCGTTTGGAAATTACCGGGACGGAAGATTATGACCGCGGTAGCCGATCATGCGCCTGATATCACGGTGAATGAAGTGGAATACCATGGATTGCTTTTAAGTTTGGACCTACTATAGAGATACCCCAAAGGAAGGACGATCGTATGTGGAGATTCGAATTTAGTAATCCGGAAAATGCGCGGCGAAATAGAGTGTAAAGCTCCGCGATTGCAAGTGTTGCAACAGCGTGCGTTCAATCTCCTTCGCGAATGGTCGGATCATGATCTAGTGCATGTCAAAAGAGAGTGGAATAAGAGTGAAGATCACATCACCACTAGGGCTATGCTGGGTGGAACAAGATTTGAAATCGATGATGTGAAACAGCTGGAGGAATCGACCGATATCAACAGGTTTCCGGAAGTGATCACGTGGAATGAAGATCCCACTACCCCGCAAGTACTAGTGATGACACGATCACGTAACCTACATCAGCCGCGACCATCAACATGGCCCGATATATCAATAGCCGGGATAAGGGCGGAACGGGTAAACAGGCACAGGACGAAGAGAAATGGATTCATGATTTGCGAAGTTATCTGTATGGTGACGTCTCACGATTGAACGCAGACGAGGTTAAGGACTGCGCGAAAATTGCTGACAGCTACGATGTCGATGAACAAGGATTGCTGATCTACTGTGGAAACATGGCTAAAAGAAAAGTCAACGATGATAGAGATGATCAAGACGATCGGCACCTTTCGATTAAGCTGGTCTTACCCGAGACCCTACATGCAGATGTCCTCCACCACTATCATGTGAGCTTGGAAGGAGTACACCAAGGCATAGGGCGTACATATCAGAGGATCAGACGATACTTCCATTGGCGTGGTCTATTCCGAAGCGTACAAAGGTTTGTCGGCCAATGCTTAGATTGCGAGACGGGGAAAGGCAAACCTACGATCAATGGCATGTCGCCGGGGAATATCGAGGCTACGTACCCATTTCAAATGATAGCCATGGATCATATCCCGTCACTACCCCGATCGACGGATGGACATACTGAACTGCTGATTTGGACGGATCTGTTCACGGGTATGGTGATCGCGAAAGCTGGATCGCCCCGCACAGCGCAGAAAGTTGCCGAAAATTATGAAGAGTGTGTGTTTCGACGATTCGGGGCTAGCGAAGTGATCCGGCACGATCGTGAACCAGGTTTTATGTCGGAAGTATTTCGCGCGTTCAATAAAATCGTGGGACAACGTCAGTGTGCCACTATGGCATACCGTCCACAGGCGAATGGTAAGGCGGAGAGGAAGGTGCAGACGATCACGCGAGCAATCAAGATGTATGTAGCAGATGACGGCCAGAAAGATTGGAGCTTGTATGCAGAGCGGCTGGTATTCGCGCTGAACTCAACCCCCGATCGTATTCGTGGTGAAACACCATTTTATTTGGCGTATGGGTGGGACCCACGATCATCGTTGTAATCGACATTGCAACTAGGCGGAATTCGGCGTAAAGACCGGGATGCTCGACGGTGGAGATATAAGCTGCAAAAGGACTATCGTTACGCCCGTGATAAAGTGAGCGCTCGATTGCATCAAGCGGTGGCTGAGCGAGCTGAAAAGCACAATGGTCAAGTGACACCACACAAGATCGAAGCTGGATCAAGGGTCTGGTTATACCTTGATCGGGTGAAAAAAGGGTTCGCGAAGAAACTGGCGCACATGTGGCATGGACCCTTCAGAGTCGATGAGGTAATCGGTAGTCATGAGACGAGACTGGTTACGGCTGGCACCGACTATCGTATGTTCCTAGTAGTGCATCTGTCCAAGTTGAAATTGGTTAACGAATTTCCAGATCGCCCTACTACAGCACTAACAGCTGGGATAGAGTAGCGTTTCGACTTCGATGAAGCTTTATTACCTGAAGACAGCTGGGAAAGGACGCTAGATCCAGATGAATTTAAAGTGGATCGTATCACCGATGTCCGATCAGGTCGAAAGACTAGATATGGAAGAACGTTACGCGAATATCAAGTTTACTGGAAAGGTTATGCTGAGCCGTCGTGGGTAGACGAGTCAGACTTAAACTGTGATGCTCTGATAAGGACTTCGAGAGGAAAATGATCAACAGACATCGGTTTGACGTGATGCAAGTGGACGAAGAGTCCAACTAATGCGTGATCGGCAGACTGGTCATGAATTACGATCGAAGAATTACCGATTGAATAAAGATGATTGACGAAACTCACAATGGATGAAGAAGCGGTAAATGGCTTGAGGTGATCTGTTTGCGATGGATATTGTGAGACAAGGTGATGGAGTAACGAAGATAAGACGACAGAATACCGGTTTATATCATGCATGGGGAAGTAAAGAAGCACAGTGGAAATGGCATGATCAAGATTGCTTATTGATTAAGGGCGGAACGATAAAATGATTAACTAGAACCAAAGAACTTGCGACGAATCCGAGGGATTTTACGTCCAGGGTGGTTTTCAGGGTAGGAACGATATTGAACCCTCCAAGGTTCAAAATTATAAACCGCCTTCAAAGCGTCCAATAGGGTCCGGGGTGGCGGGTCCGAGAGGAACCCTGGGTACCACGCCCCATCATCGGCCGGGGCATACTTCAAAGGACGGTTGCGAGCACAATGGGTGATCGACGGGTCCAGGAAAATGTCGAGATCACATCTTCCGTCGATCATCCCCCGCAGGACGAAATCCACGACCCTCTTCCAGGTCGCTCCGGCACGAGTTCTGCGTTGGCGGCGACTGTTGAAGTAATTCCGGAAGAAGTCATCCGTCTCGCGAAGGACTTTAGCGATAGGGAGATAATGCGTCGACTCCCAGATCGCCAGCGCGTGATGTTTGAGAAACGACCGGCACTTTGTCTCGAAGTCAGCGAACCAGCCGACTGAGAGAAAAGAAAGGGGCGGCAACATGGTCATGAAAAAGCCCCAAGGGGATTGAGAATACAGCAGCTCCACTTCCGGTTGGGTGATTAAATGACCGGACCATGAATCAGCCGGAGGGTAGTGCACTGCAGCCGGGAACAACCATCCTGCCGGGCGGGTCAAGTAGTCAAAGACCACTTGGGCCTTGACGTTACGCAGATCAAACCCACCAAGCTGATCCGGAGTCCACGGGAGGATGTCGGCGTCACTGGCGTCATCATATACCGCGATCAATTTCCGGAAATCACCCGTACGCGGAAACAGAGACCCGGCAGTGACTTGATCAGGTAGACCATCGCTCCCGAGCTCGCTAACTGTAGGAGTGGAAGGAATAGAAGCGATCGGACCAGAAAATCCGCCTTCATCGTCTTGATCAGGACTTGTGGGATCATCGTCTTCCGTCTTCGCCTCCATAATAGGAGAAAGGAGGCGTAGCCGCTTCAACCGAGAGGAGGATCGAGAACGCCGAGTACGCCTTTTAGGCGAAGGGGCGGCGCGGCTGATCGAGCCGTCAGGAGAGGCGGTAAGGCCTGCTGGCGGTGTAACTTGATCTGAACCCGCCGAAGGGGTGCGGATAACTGGTGCGATCTGCATCCGCAACGACATACCGGACAACTGAGACAGAAGGTCCGAGTGGAACGAGCGTAACTGTGTGACTTCGCCCTGAACCTCCTGCACTTGATGGCGCAACGTGTCACGTTCTGCGGAAACTTGATCAAAGCGGCATTGCATGGCAGAATGTTCGTTCTCCAGCTGAGAATATGCGGCGTGCAGATCGTCCAGCTCAGTTTGGAGGTCAGACACTCCCTTGACCCGATCAGATAGTTCCTGCGCCTGGGCCATGATGGCAGTATACTCGTCCATCTTCAGGCAATCGGATTTGTTTTTCTTTCGAAGGCGATGATACTGGTGTTTGCGCCTATCAACGTCAGTGAGCCTGAGCACCTGTTCGAACAAGCGCTGATTCCCAGAGGCAGCCCGATCGCGTTCTTCTTGTAACTTGGCTAGGCGCTGTTGAAGTTGATCTAACTCCCGTGTTTGATCAGCGATGGTGTCTTCATGCACCGATTGCAGATACCTATCACGGGCACAACGACCTTCCAGATCCCAGATCTGTGCGCGTTGATCGACCATGAGTTTTTCTTGATCAGCCATAGCGTTTTCAATGGTCTTAAACTTGGTCTGGAGATCATTGACGGTGGTGTCGACAAAATCACGCAATGGTTTGAGCTGTTCGAAGGCGTCCCGCTTGATCGCGACATCTCTCTCCACTACAGCGCGTTTGGCACGAGCGAGCTGCTGCCGAAGCATCGCGACCGTGTCTTCACTCATCGCGAGCGAGTCAGATAACGTGGCGATCTGATCATCACGCGCGTGTAGGGCCTCTTGCAAACTGTAAGCCCGATTGATAGCAGCGATCGCCTGATCAGCTGCGGATCGATCCAGGGCAAGAGTGTCGGTGGTGTTTGCCGGGGTGCCGTCCGTTATCGCTTGCATGATGGAAATGCAGGAATGCCTGATCGAGACAGCTTGATCGCAGATGACACGGTTGGTCAAGGGTGATCGTTGGATCGCGAGGGGCGTACCACTAACGGCAACAGCCTGATAGAACGGGACCTGATCGGCGGGAGAAGGGACATGCAGATTGATGGGTGATTATCACCTGGCCGATGACGTCATGGTGGACAAGCCAACCAACGGTAACATGATCCACGATATCAAACGGCATGATCGACCCTCGCCCCAACCGCTGTTTGGCTGGGACGAGGATCAGGGGCGGCTGTCGTAAAGCGTGTTATAATTGGGCCCAATAACGGACCTTATTATAAGGCCTTATTATAGGGCCTTATTATAAGGCCTTTTTATAGGGCCTTATTATAGGGACTGATTTGGGGGGGGGGCGATTACGGTCAGAATCGGTACGTAATCGTATAGGATTGTGGGTACCACGGCGTATACAGTTGCGTGTATAACCGTGGTGCACATAGTCAGGACATAGACAGGGCATAGGAAGATGGGAAGATTACGTACAGGTACTCCGCGAACATCGACGAGCAGCGACGGACGACGGACAAATCAGGTCGACTGGTCGACGGAGGACGCTGGAACGGGTAGTTCTGATTGGTGGATATTAGGAAATTGGTAGTTCTTAGGATTTAACCAATAATAAAGTTCTCCTTTTGCGTTCGATCTAGCAGATCGTTTTTAGGACGGCACCTTTGCGCCTCCCTCACTAGTATATACCTCTACGTCCCGGGCGGGAGCACTTAGTGCATTTTTGGCCCACCGGCAGACGTAGAGTGTTGGGAACTCACTCCGCAACTTCGCCCGCTGTGTCAGAGGTTCTTCAGTAAAGGTTTTTGGTTTTGAGAGTGTTATTGAGCGGTGCTCTCACCTCTCCACGTTTGGTTAGCGTTTGGTCCCTAGAATTCGGCTGCTGTAAGCGCCCCACGGGAACTCTAGGTGTATTAAGCAAAATTTACCCCCCTCCTCGTAGGTCTAGACTAGGAATACATATATTTGGGTGTTCCTTAGATGTTTGAAGACTCAGAGGCTCCGTGATCGGGCAGTGAAGACTTCCACTGCCTGATCAAGTACCCCCTTCGCCGATCAACACCTGATCTACACTCTGCAACTCGTGACCCGCGATCAACAACTCGCAGACCGCACCAACTTGTACCTGAGCGACGTTTGGCACCTGATCAAGTCTGATCACCGCTGATCAACTACTTTTGGTGCCTGATCAAGCCTGATCAAGCCTGATCACAGCTGATCAACGACTTTCGGTGCCTGCCCAAGCCTGATCACTGCTGATCAAGCCTGTTCGCACCTGATTTGAGCTCGATTACACCGAATCACGTCTGATCAGCACCTAGATCGACTCATTACAAGTTCCCCAATCTTGCATCAAGGAATTGCCGTGTCTACATCCCCGACCTGGAGAGCGACCCACGCCTAAGCCGTCGGCTACACAAGGTGAGCATAAACACAAGCAGCCAAGGACAACCGGAGGACCCCCTTCGTTAGCCGGTAGTCTGGGCACTGTGGGAACGACTGTTCAAGCCTCAAAATTTGGCCAGCCGCTCCACCACAATAATGCGCGTCCCGGATCTTTGGGCTACTCGGATATCACCTCGATTCCCTGCAAGATGGCGCTGACCCGGACGTGAAGACGACAGAAGCGGAAGCAGAAATGAAGATTAAAGTGGAAAAGGAGGAGGTGGTTGTGACGTGGTTGTGACGATGGAAGACAGTTCGCCGTCGCCACTTCTGAAGAAGAAAGGAAATGCTGATCACCAGGACCTGGGGAGGTATCCTGATGACATAAAGGAGGAAAAGCCTCGATCACCTCCCAAGGCTCCTTCGGGATCCCCTGCGGATTATAACGCAAGTTATGATCCGCCAATTGCATGTGCTAATGATCCGGATTGGAAGCCGGTGGTGACGTATTACAAGACTGACCAACCGAAGGCGCTGCTGAAGGCGCCTGGGTCAGAGAGCGACGAAAGTCGATCAAGTATGGCGCCATCAGAATCCGATCTGGTGAGGACGTTTTACATGAAGGAACTGGAAAATTTCTTATTGATGGATTCGATCATGAGCCTACCCGGGGTCACGATCAGAGTAAAGCTGAATGGACCAGTCGATAAACAGTGACAGATGGGAAGGACAAGCTTCAGATGGTGTTAGGGCTGACAAGCATGATCAAGCAAGTTGGTCTGACGACAGGCGCCAAAGATGTTAGGGAATTGTTCAATTTAGACCCTAAAGATGTTGCGACCGCTACCCAGCGGCTGTTTGATCTGTCGGTACCTATAATGGGTCGATATGCTAAGGTGGAACCCTCTCGCACTCTGTTTACAATCGAAGCGGGTCCGTCGATCAACGTGGCAGAACACACTGGATCATGTTGCTACGAATCTGCCCCTTCCGAGGACGACGTGTCTGAGGTGGAGTCGAGCAGTGCTGATATTGTGGAACCCAAGATTACCCGGATGACGATCTGCCAGAAGGATGAAGACAAGTTTTCTGCCGTGAAGAAGGAACCTCGATCATCCAAGGCGGAAGTGGATCAGTTACAACAGGACCCACGGCTGCAAGCGTTTTTTAATGCGGCTATGGGGTGGTTTTTTGCTGACGAAAGAGGCAAGGTGACGCCTGAGGTTGTACGCATGAAATTTCGCTAACCAAAGCCAGAAAGAGATGTGACGGCTAAATGTTGACATTGAGTCTGTGTATTCGCTCCATGGTAACCAGACAAAGCCATGAAGAACGGCGAAGGTTAAGGATGTTGACATGGATTCTGTGTATTCGCTCCATGATCAACAATCCGAGCGTGATTATATCGATCCAGATGAGCCGATCACCCAGCCTCGATCAGCTACAGTTGCGTCGGCGTACACCGTAGTACCTGATCAACAGCTGATTCCCAGGATCAGGATGTCTGCGATTAGCGATCTGAAGGAATTCACAGGGAAAGAAGTGGATGAAGATCAAGCGCGAAATTGGATAAGTCGGCTTTAATCAGCATTTATGCGTGATCAAGCCTCTGATCATGAGAAGTGTTTGATCATGGGTGATCTTCTTAAAGGCCCGGAGCGCAATTGTCATCACCAGCTGAGCAGTTCGACTCGTGGAAACTGGAAAAGTCTTGTCGAAGAGTTTGAAACTCAGAACTGTGGAAGTGGTCAATCGGCATCTCGCCAATATCATTACACGAAGCAGCGATTTGATGAAACTCCTATCGAGTATCTTCACTGGTTGAACGTGGCAGGAATTCGGGCGAAGTTGTCGATCAAGGAAGGTCCGCCTACGATCTTGCGTGAACATGTGCAGCATTTTCTGGACACGTTGACTTATCGCGAATTAGCTGATCAACTGGAACTTTTGAGTTTGGAGAATGTTACAAAGTTGGAAGAGACGATGCGAGCTTATCCGCGCAATAAGTCATGCCAGCTAAAGGCGGCGGTAGGCACTAGCCGATCCGTCAGAAATTTAGCGATGCCCGATCATCTGCCCCAGCGCGGAAGCCTAAAGCAGTGCGCACGATCATTATGATGTCTGGGAGTGATGAATCAAGCTCCAAAGACAGTGGAAGTGATGGTGATCTGCGTCTTTACATGATTACTGCTATACATGATCAATCAGTGACGCACGATCAACCTTGTGAGCCTCGATCTGGCAAACGAAGTGAGCCAAGTACAGTTGATCAAGGATTAATGAAGAAGTGCAGTCATTGTGGATCGATCAAGCACGACCATTTACGTTGATGGAAGCGCCTTACCTGTCTGAAGTGTGGCAAGAAGGGTCACCCGGCTGATCACTGTTTGTATGTCTGCCGAGCATGTGGCAAAATTCATGATGCCGGCAAGTGCCCTATGGAGGAATTTTACAATCGCATTCGCCAGTGGTACAACCCTACCAAGCATGCCGGAATGTTGCCCAAGGAAGCAGAGGACATGTTAAGCTAGGACGCTCGCCAGGTTAAACTAGGACGCTCACCAGGTTTGAATCTGGTACGAGACGAGCGTTCTAGTTTATGTATTTTTGCATATGTCGATAAGAAGTCTGATCGAGAAGAAGAAAAGTATGATGAAAAATGTGACCAGCCTGATTTACTGTGGTGGAGCGGCTGATCAGAATTTTAGAGGTTCGATCAGGCGTTCCCACAGCGCCCGGACTACCGACTAACGAAGGGGGTCCTTCGGTTGTCCTGTGACAGGTCTATGTCTTTCTCACCTTGTGTACCCGACGTTTTGGGCGTGGGTCGCTCTCCAGGTGACCGGGACGTAGATCCGCGCAGTTCCGATGCAAGATTGGGATGAATTCGTAACAGATCGACGGGTGTCGATCAAGTGAAAAACGTCAATGATAAGGATCGATGACAGATTATCTTGTGGTGAATTGACGAGATTTCGGATGATCACAGGTCGATGATCAAGATCGCTGATCGCAGGTCGATGATCATGGATGATCAAAATCAATAATCGCAGATCGCTGATCAGAGGTCGATGATCGCTGATCACAGTTGATCTTGTACGAATTGGTGTGGCGAAGCGAAGGCAAAATTTTGGTCACCTTCTGTCAACGGCGTGCCGATCAGCTGGTCAGCGATCGGATTGGTGGAAAAAAGGGGGGGTCTTTTAAGCCTATCATGTGCAAGTAGTGTCAAGCACACGGATTTTGGTAAGTCACATGACATTGCGTGTATTTTACATATTTTAGTGTTTGGTACATATTGGGACCGTAAGGTTAGTGGAAAAGAAGTAAATTGGTCTTGGATTGGAAAAGTGGCTAAGAGGTCCTAAGAGACTCTCTAAAAGTTTGGTTTTCTAAGTCGCCTTCGCACGTCGCGGAGTGTTTGGGGGAAGAGGGTCGAGTAATCCCCTCCTGCCCATTATACCCGACCGGGGCGCGTCGCAGACGCATTTGGCCCGCCGGAAGTCCTTTGACAGGAGTATCCATTGGCTGACTTCTCACAAGTTTAAGTCACGTACGTTTGGAAAGTACTAACAAGTGGATTGGTCTTTACGTGGAGATATCGTTTGTGGAATTCACGAGCATATTGGATCTTTACGTGGACATATTGGTTTACTATAACATTGGTTGGAGTTTAGACCGGCTTTGGTCTTCTATAATATTGGTCAGGGGCTAGACCAGTTGTGTGGTCTACCCTATATTATCTAGTATTGGTTGGGTCTAGATCGATTGGACGGTCGACCCATTGGACTATACATATTTCAAGTGTAAGAGGTCTACAAGTACCCAGGTGAAGAGTTCCGCCCAGGGTACACCCCCCAGTACGGTCTGCATACTCTCAGACCCAAGTCAACCAGCGACACGATCCACCGAGTGTTGAACTAGCCCATTCCATCGGGTACATAAGGTGAGATGGCAACGCAAGATCAATCGGACCAGGCGTCTTCTGTTGATGATCGGTCGTCTCCTAGCAGCGGACGATCAGATCGGATCGCAAGCGAAGGACCTCGGGGTACCCCCCCCGTAAGTTGGAAGTCTGGGCACGATGGTGGTCAGGTTCTCGACACAACTGTGTTCGATTTTGAACTTGACTCCACCACAATGGTGCGCGTGCCCGGACCATTTTTGATCGTGGATATCACCGAGATGATGTCCGGACAAAAGTTGACTTAAGTTATTTAAATGTGGAATCGTTCTGGAGAGGACATAAGGAAAAGCTGTCACCTTATGTTATCGTTGTTGATAAAGATGGCGATGTCCGATCTGGCCGGGTGGAGGGCCAGATCGGGATTAATAAGTTTTTTACTCCCCATAAGGCTCCCACCGGATCCGATCGGGACTATAGCAAGTTTTGCTATAGTTCCAGAAAGGATCAGGACTTTTGTCCTGATCCTATGCATTTACATGGAAAAATTGAGGGAATAAAAATGAGAACCAATAGGAGGCTGATCGGGACGATCCGATCCACATGCCTAAGGTCCCCAAGCAAAGGCTAGGAATGCCGCCCGAGGAGGACGACTTGGAAGAAAAGTCGCAGGTAGGGGATGGGGTTATTGACGAACAAGACCTGACCAGGATGTACTACATCCACGAGTTGAAGCGATTTATTCGTGAAGACCAGGTCATGCAAATTTGAACCCCCAGATCCCTGGTCGCCTCCTCGGACCCACTACCGAACCGATCCAGAGTGATCGACCACTGCTGCTGGTGAAAAACCTGCTGGCGATGTTGGCTGAGGTCGGCATAAAAGTGCAGAACCCGGCCAACGTCCACAAGCTTTTTGATCTGGACACTCGCAGTCTGGAGCTGTCGATGTCGACTCTCCATGATCATTTGGTGCCGTTGGTGGGGGCGGTTCGCCGCCCAACTCCCACCATGGCATTGAAGGTTGCTGAAGACACGGCAGCACATGACGATGCGTGCTCCGATGATAAATCGGTATATCAGTCTCCACCTTCCTCTAACAGCTCATCGGAGTTGGAGGTCGGTGTTGAGCGGATGAACATGGGGGCAGATCATACCCCATGGGAGCATAAAAATGACGTGCGGCAGCAGGGGGCTGCATGCCGGTCGGGGCCCCAGGAGCCCCCACGGGTGTCAGTACCTCCAAAGGATACCCACATGTTGTCCATGACCCAAGCTAACGTCCAATCCATGTTTGAAGAAATGATGGAGCGTTTCATGGGAGATCGATGCAGATCACCTCCGCGCCCTCATGCTCAGGGCCGATCTGCCCGGAAAAATGTCAATATTTGCCGGGATGTAGATATGGAGTCAGTAGCATCAGTAGACATCAGTAGCATCAGTGGACAAGGCCACTCGAGGTGTTAAACCAATTGGCAAAGGAAGACGCAATCCGCAACCAGCTCGATCGCGCCGATCAAGCAAGAACAGTGATTACGACATGGAGTCGATCGGCGATCCGGATGACCACTATGGGTCAGACGGTGCAGGTGCGGGCAGAACGCGCAGGGCTAATCTAGCCCCCATGACCGCTTTTGATTTCGGATCTACTGCGATCCTGCGCATTCGCATGGCTGCGACTACTGATCTCAAGGATTTCACCGGAAAGGACACCGACGAGGAGCAGGCCAGGTCTTGGTTTGGTAGGGTCAAGTCTGCTTTCTTACGGGATCAGACACCAAAAAAGGAACGGTGTCTGATTTTCAGGGATCTGCTGAAAGGACCGGCTGCGAACTGGATCCAACAGTTGGGTCGGGATGTCCGATCTGACTGGGATCTGCTATGTTCGGAATTTTAGGGGCAGTACTGCAACTCGAATTTCTACCGCCCGCAAGTACCACCATATGCAGAAGCGGGGCGACGAGACGCCGATCGAGTACTTACACCGTCTGAACGTGGCTGCAATTCGCGCCGGGATAGTGATAAAGTCAACCCGCCGACCGGTGCCGCTATGGAGCACGTGGGTCACTATATTAGTACCCTTGATGACCAAGAGCTGACAGATCAGCTCACTCTGCTGCGCATAAAGGATGTTACGAAAGTGGAGCAGACGTTGCGGACGGTGCAACACTCGCGCAGTATGAGGTAGAAGGTCGCCGTTGGATAGGGTCGCTACAGATCGAAGACCCAGACCGACCATGTGAAGAGGCCCTTAACCAGATCGGCCCGTGCTGTCAAGTCGATTGTGACTGAATACAGCACTGGGTCGGAAGAGGAAAGTAGCGGCCTGTCCAGTCGGGAGTCGGATGGGGACCAGTATCGCCACGTTTTCATCACGGAGCCTGCCCCAAGAACCAGATCGACGCCTAACCAGGCAGATCGGAAGGACAGGAGTGGGAACAAGTCCGACCCGGACCGACCTCGCAAGAAGTGTTCTCACTGCGGGTCGAGCAAGCATGACGGTGGGGACTGCTGGAAGAAGTTAACATTCAAGAAGTGCAAAAGACGCGGCCACCCCACTGACCACTGTCTCTTCGTGTGCAAGTCATGTGGAGAGATCCACGAGGCCGGCCAGTGCAAGATCTAAGAGTTCTTCAATCTGATGCGCAAGTGGTATGTGCCGGGTAAGCACGCGGGGATACTTCCACCTGACGTGGAAAAGATGTTAAACTAGAACGCTCGCCAGGTTGGAATCTGGATCGAGCCGAGCGGTCTACGTTTGGCATCTATGAATATGTCGGCAAGGAGAATAAAACCGACAATACATGTTCTGTTCTCAATTGCATCGATCGGGATCATCCGGTGTACAATCTCACGACCGATGAATATTCCAGATCGAAGGTGGTCATGCAGCTAGATCTGCTTCCTGGAGAGTCTCGCGGATACTGGAAGTATCATGCGCCCGACAAATGGTTTAAGCAGGCGAAAGCCTGTGGTAAGATAAATAACCAGAAAGCGACGATGTTGTTCGACTCTGGGGCTGAAGTCTCGATTATTGACTCCGCCTTTGATCGAAGGTCGGATGTCGTATAGACGACATCCAGAGACAAGAATGCGTCGGAATCGGTGAAAACTCTTACATGACCGAAGGAAGGACGCGCGTGAAGATCACCCTATCGGGTTCGTTGGTTTACTTCTTCAGCGCTTGGTTTAGCAAGCTGGCCTGTCGGGATGCCCTGTTAAGCATGGATTTCATGGTGGCGGCGGTTATTCGCCTTGATCTGTCTCATGGAGTGCTTACATTCCCGGATGAGGTCCAGATCCAGTTAGCTGGTCGGCGGCCCCTATACGGATCGCACACCGATATGGTCAGGTGGGATCAAGATGTCACCATTCCAGTCGGCCAATCCTCTGATACCCCTGTCGACAAAAGTTTTCGACCAAGGAAGTTATGGGTGACCAGGGTCGATCGGTGGGTGTCGACCTTTGTGAAGAGCGCCGGACGACATTATTTTGTCCGAGTCACTAATATCGGTGAAAAGCCGCTTACACTCGACAACAATACTATTGTTGGACTGTGTCTGGCGGAAGGAAAAGTGCCAAGAAAGATGGGGTTCGTCTCGATCGGATCGAGACGGTATATTGAGTGGCAGAACTTGGCATACCAAGCGACCACCGATCTGATCAGCGATGATGGACCGGTGGAAAAAGATACCACACCTATGGTGGAACGACCCAGCTATGTAACCCCAAAGAAGATGTTAATTCGAAGAAAGGCACCGCAGTCGCCGGACACGGTGGACCATCAAGCAGATGAGCCAAGATTCGTTAACATCGTGGTTTCACAAGAACAGGCGACAGAGGAACCGGAAACAGAAACAGAAAAAGGGGAACATGGGATTGCTGGGGCGGATCATGATGGCGCGCCTAAGCAGATCGATGTCGTTGAAGAGCAGCCAGTCATCGAAAACAGCAGTTTGCAACCGATCAGGACGGTTTGGGTGATATTGCCCCGGAAGACGATCAAGTTTGTATACATGAGGTCGGGGATCAATACATTCAGGAGCTGGAGACCCAGATGGCAGTCCTCTCTGAAGTGTCTGCCGATCCGCCCGAAGTCACCTTGGACGATCTACAAGTGGGTGGTCTGGATGTCAACAGTCCCGACCAGATCGATCAGCTAAAGAAGATCATATGGAAGAAGAAATATCTGTTGATCGGGAAAGGCAATGCTTTACCCCCCTCTGCTCGCGGAGCGATCTGTGACATCGACGTGGGTGATGCCAAGCCGATCTCCCAACGATGCCGACGTGTAGCGCCACAGTACCGTAAAAATTGTCTGATCTTATTAAAGGACTATTGGCTACCAAGATCATTAAACCGTCGACCTCGCCGTGGGCCTCGCCGATCGTGATTGTAATCAAGAAGAACGGCGTCGACATCAGGTTGTGTATCGATTATCGGTTGGTAAATCGGTTGACCAAGCTGATGGTGTAACCGATGCCGCTGGTCAGCGATCTGCTAGAGGAACTCGACAAGACCCTATGGTATTGCTCACTGGATATGGCAAGTGGATTTTGGGAGGTTTCGATGACCGATCTGGCTCGCAAGATCTCCGCATTTGTTACGCCGTTCGGTCTGTTCGAGTGGAACCGTATGCCGTTCGGGTTGAAGAACGCGCCCCAGATCTACCAGAAGCTGATCGACAACGCACTGTATAGACACTTCAAGATCAGTACCGATCGGGACCCCACCGAAAACTATGATGTATTTACAGAGGATGAACCTGACCGGGAAATGAGACCGTCCGTTCTGGGAAGGCGATCGTATATCGACGACATTCTGATCCCTGCCTCGTCATGGAGCGATCTGTGCGAGAAGGTCGAACGTTTGTTGGAGACATCCGATCGCTGGAACCTGTCGATCAGTGCTGTGAAAAGTTATTGGGGCATGTCCAAGGTCGCCTATTTGGGTCATATAGTGTCGATCAGTGGGCTGGAGGCAAATCCCAAAGATCTGGAATCACTGAACAACCTCCCGTTTCCCAGATCGCTGAAGGCAATGCAGTCCTTCTTGGGAAACCTAAATTACTACAGCCGCTTCATTGAAGACTTTGCGATTTACGCGGCCGTGCTGTACGAGCTCCGGGAAGTCGACTACCATATGTTGCGCGAAGAAGATCGGGCAACTTTACGTGAGGGCAGCGACTATGATCTGCCCGCAGATTGTCCGCAAGTGGAGGCAGAGTATCACATGAGGAGTGCAAAGGTTGCTTTCGGTATGCTAAAGGCCAAGATGGAGACGGCACCGATTCTCAAGCACTTCGATCCGGAGAAAATGCCGATCGTCATTGTGTATGCTAGTAAGTGTGCCATTTCGGCCACTCTAGTACAAGAACATGATGGAGTGTACCACCCGGTCACTTTTACGAGCCGGACATTGAAGCCGAACGAGGTCAACTATGGGATCATCGAAAACGAAGTTCTGGCTTTACTACGGATCTTGGATGTGTGCTACAACCTACTGGTCGGCCGATCTGTAAAGGTCCTTTCAAGAAAGTCATCATTTTCCTGGTTATTATCAGCCAATGGGATGGACGGTCGGCTCGACAGATGGTCAGCTGTCTTGTCGCAGTGGTCTCTCGAGGTCGTCAAGTGCACCAAGGGAGAGGAAGAGATATTGGGCACATTTGCTGCCAGTATCACCCCTCGGTCCGAAGTGGATGAGGATTTAGTGTCGATTGCCCCAAGGAAGCAACCTCGACAGTCAATATCGCGGCCGCCGCCGACCGTCTATCAGGATGAGGAACTCCTGGTCTTGAGTTTTGACGGGTCGGCCAGCGTGAAGAAGAAGGCCGGCTCCTATAGTGCCATACTGTGGAAGATACCACATTGGTCTATAGTCGCAGCCGCCACCGATTTTACGCCTGACATAACTTTCAACGAGGCGGAATATCGGGGGATCCTTCTATGTTCGATCTGCTGTCATCACAAAAGCAAGGTAGGATCATCATATGTGGTGAATCCAACCTAGTGATAAGGCAGAGCACCGGGGAGATCTACTGTAAGGCGCCACGGCTGAAGTTGTTGAATGATCGGGTGATGAAGGCGCTGAAAGACTATCCCAACCACGATCTATTGCACGTGAAACGGGATTGGAACAGAAGCGCCGATCACCTCGCGACCCAAGCTATGCGGGACCAGATCGGGGCGACAATCACCGAGGAAGCCGTTCTACATGAGATTATGAACATAAATAGGCCCCCGGAGTTGATCAAGCCCAAGGACAGCCCCGATCAGGTACATATGATGGCGGCGACTAGATCGCGAACTCAGAAGTCTCGCCGATCGTTCCAGAAGGAAAGGCTGAGTAAGCGCGTTGTACAACAGCTAAGGGCGGAACGGATCCTCAAGGCGCAGGACGAAGAAGAGTGGATCGTCAACTTGAAGGCCTATCTGCGCGGTGAACTGTCCAAGTTAACGAATGATCAGGTGAAAGAGTGTACCAAGATCGTGAACAGTAACGATGTGGACGACAATGGATTGCTGTATTACTGCCGTGACATTGATCAAGACAGTGTCGATCGAGATCGACTAGCAAAACTGGTGATCCGTGAGTTGCTACAGCCGGATGTCCTTCATCACTACTATGTGAGTCTAGAAGGGGGACATCAAGGCATACGCAGGACATATCACAAGATCAGGGCCCACTTTCACTGGAGAGGACTTTTTTCGGAGTGTGCAGAAATATGTGGGCAGTTGCACAGATTGCGAGACCGGAAAGGGAATACCGATAATCAAGGGCCGATCGCCCGGAAATATCTAGCTACTTACCCTTTCCAGGTGATAGCAATGGATCACATACCGTCGCTGCCCAGATCGACACGCGGCAACACTGAACTGCTGATCTGGATCGACCCGTTCACTGGTCTGGTGATCGCAAAGGATAGTGCATCCCGATCTTCGGAGCAGAGCGCCCAGAGTTACGAGGAATGCGTGTTCAGAAGGTTCGGCGCCAGCGAAGTTATTAGACACGATCGGGAACCCGGTTTATGGCTGAGGTGTTCCGATCGTTCAATAACATGATAGGCCAGAAGCAGAGCGCGAAGATGGCATATCTTCCGCAAGCGAACGGATCGGCTGAAGGCATGGTGCAGACAATAACAAGGGCGATTAAGATGTATGTGGCCGATCCAGACCAACGTGACTGGGATGAGTATGCAGAGAGACTGGTATCGCACTCAACTATTCGACCGATCGGGTCCGAGGAGAAACGCCTTTCTATCTGGCGTATGGATGGGACCCTCGATCGACACTTGAAGCGGCGATACCGATCAGCTGCACTCGGACCCGCGATCGCGATGCCCGTCGTTGGCGCATGCAGGTCCAGAAGCATTATCAGCAAGCGAAAGAAGTCGTCAATGAAAAGTTGTGTCAGGCCACGCAAGCTCAAGCAGATCGGAATAACGATCAGGTCCGCCCTCATGGTATTGAACCAGGGGCGAGGGTATGGTTATACCTCGATCGGGTCAAGGAAGGTTATGCAAAGAAGTTGGCTCAAAGGTGGAACGGTCCTTTCCGTGTGGCAGAGCTGATCGGTGAGCATGCCGACCGTCTGATCACGATCGGCACGGATTATAAAGTTTTTCCGATCCTGCTTGTGTCCAAACTGAAGCTGGTCAGAGAGTTCCCCGATCGGCCTAAAACACCCTGTCTGGTGGATGAAGCGGAGATATTCGATTTTGATGAAGCTCTGCTGCCGGAGGACAGTTGGGAAAGGCCATTGGAGGAGGACGAATTCGTGGTGGAGAAGGTGCTAGATGTCCGATCGGTCAAGAAGACACGTTTCGGTCGCACCCACCGAGAATATCTGGTCCGGTGGAAAGATCATGATGAAGAAACTTGGATCGATGAACTTGATCTAAATTGTGGAGCACTGCTACGAGAGTTCGAGCGAGAACGAGTCAGTCGGAATCGCTTCGCAGTGATGCAGACTCATGAAGATGCAGACCAAGACACGCAGTAGCACCGATCAGACCGATCGGTGTGAATATGTGTAAGGTCTGAATTATTGTGAAAATATGATAAACTGTGATGAACTGGAGTAGTGTAGTGACGAACGTGATGATGATTTTCACGATGTGAATGGAACGGTATATGATAACGTGTTGGTGCAAGTTTGGATAAAGTGATGAATTTTGGTCAGTTGACCAGGTGATCAAGAAGTTTGAAAGAATAATGACATATAGTATGAATTATTTGGTCAGCTATTACCGTATCAAGATTTGCAATCACCCCACAGGCGACCGATAGTCAGCGCCGGGTGATCTACAATCTGGTCTGGAACTGATTACGCCAAGGCTCCTTCCGATACATCTGGATCAAGGCGTCCTTCAGGTCTGCAACTGGCTCGTCACAGCGGAAGCCGGGATACCAGATGCCATCCTCAGCTAACGCCCCGGGGCTCTCGATGCGACGCTTGGCCATGTGAAGAAACACTGGATATAAGAAAACGTCGGGGTCTCACTCGCGGGCCAACATCCCTTCCAGTACAAACTGGCATAGGATCAGCCAGGCCTCGCCCGCTCGACTCCGGCGCTGTTTCCGGAGATTCCGATACAGGATCAAGTCTACGTCACGCAACTTCTGACCCGCGGGAAGGACGAGGTAATGGGCGGATTCCCATATCGCTTGGCAGTGGGCTGCATTGAAAGTCCGTAGTCGATCCAAGAGCGAATCGACCCAAGGAGTTGCGCAAATATCGAGTCCAACTTGGCGCTTAGCAACACCTCCCATGACCGATCTGCATATACCAGAGAGATCTGCGCTCCTGTAACCAGATCTGCTCTCCACGCAGATGGGTCAAGAGTCTTCGGAGCTGGAGGGAAGATCCAAAAGTCGGGTCGGGACAGAAACCGGACGAGACCTTGTTTGGTCAGGGCTGATCGTTGCAAGCTACCGATCTGCCCCGGTGACCACGGAATAATGGCGTCGAAAGTCCGCGATGGGAGAGGTCGATCTCCAATCGATATTCCCTTCAATCGGGCGTGACGGCGCAGTCCAGATGTGCCAGGCTGGCAAGAGGGCACTGATCCGGGTGTTTCACGAGCCCGTGCAGTTTTGTTACTCTGGGAAGTGATCGCCTGATCAGTTCCCGATGCAGACTTCTTCGGAGCCGGACCTCGACGCCGATCGGACCGGGACTTAGATAACGCGCTGAGTGTGAAATCAGAATCTCCCGATCCACTGTCCGAGTCCCCTCCGGAGGAGACCTCTGTGCGCTGGGCGCGAACAGCACGGGTGCGCGAGGGCGCATGAGATTTGGTGATGTTGGAAGTGCCGGCTGTGGCCGATCTTGGACTTGAGAGATGCGCCATCGTCTTGGCTTTCTTTTGGGGCACCGCCCGCTTCTCCTCGAATTCGGAGTCGCGAGCTATGTCCCGCGCCCTTGATCCCCTCGACGCGTCCTTGCGTTTAGGCTTGGAAGTTTTCGAAATCTTGGAGTGGCGAATTTTAGCCAATGGGTGACGTTGTCCTCGATCCTGGTGTAGGTCGACCAGAACGGCCGATGCAGACCGGTCCGCGCTGGAGCTAATAGCCGGAAGCCGGTATAGCAAGTCGGTCAGCTGTTTGTGGCACTGCTCTACGGCAGCCCAACGGCGGTCTGACTCCTGGGTCCAGACGTTCGATTGGCTCTGGAAAGACCAGACCTTATCGACCTGACCCTTGACCACGACCTGTAGCTCGCTGGTCTGCCGCTCTAGGTAACCATGTTGAGTACGGAGTAGGGTCCGATCGGACTGATCCTCCAACCTCTGCCGGTTGACCAGCGCGAGCTGTTCCCGGAGGTGTGACCAGTACGCTTCTAGGCGATACAGATCATCCCGAGCGCCGATCAGCCCGTCCAATATAGGGCGGAGCTGATCGCAGTGGTCACGCGACTGTCGATCAGCCACAAGCAAGGCATCAACCGCTTGAGCGATGTCAGTGGGCAACCGATCTGCATACGAAGAGAGGTTAGGGCAGTTCCAAGGTGAAAATCGGATCGATCGACTTACCTCGCGCTGATGTTGGGAAGCTGGTCCCGGAGATGTGCGTTCTCGGCGAGAAAATCTTTCAACTGCGCAGCCAAGGGGGTCGAGGTGTCGACATCCTTCCGCAGCCGCAGGAACGATGCATTCTTGGTGGCCAGCTCCGAGTGAAGGTCGCAGATGGTTTTTCGAAGCAGATCAGACCCGATCTGATCCCCATCCGGTCTGTCGGCACCTGGGGTGCTGCAAGAGCTGTCAGATCGGGTCGATCGGCTAAGGGAATGGATGTGTGGTGACTGGGTGCACAGGGCACCTGCAGGGTCAAGCGTCAAGAGAAGTTACAAGGAGATCAGACGTACAAGGGGCGCATACCTGGTGAAGGCGGGGCCGAAGACCTGTCCATTGGTGGAATGTTGGTTGCCGTTAAGGTCAAGGAGGTCAACTTCTGGCGAAAGGGTTAACTGGTGGTGAGATCGGTTCGCTACCGTTGCGCGGCTGCGACCAGACTCAGGGGCGGCTGTGGCGAAGCGAAGGCAAAATTTTGGTTACCTTCTGTCAACGGCGTGCCGATCAGCTGGTCAGTGATCGGATTGGTGAAAACAAGGGGGGCTTTTAAGCCTATCATGTGAAAGTAGTGTCAAGCACACGGATTTTGGTAATTCACATGACATTGCGTGAATTTTACATATTTTAGTGTTTGGTACATATTGGGACCGTAAGGTTAGTGGAAAAGAAGTAAATTGGTCTTGGATTGGAAAAGTGGCTAAGAAGTAAATTGGTCTTGGATTGGAAAAGTGGCTAAGAGGTCCTAAGAGACTCTCTAAAAGTTTGGTTTTCTAAGTCGCCTTCGCACGTCGCGGAGTGTTTGGGGGAAGAGGGTCGAGTAATCCCCTCCTGCCCATTATACCCGGCCGGGGCGCGTCGCAGACGCATTTGGCCCGCCGGAAGTCCTTCGACAGGAGTATCCATTGGCTGACTTCTCACAAGTTTAAGTCACGTACGTTTGGAAAGTACTAACAAGTGGATTGGTCTTTACGTGGAGATATCGTTTGTGGAATTCACGAGCATATTGGATCTTCACGTGGACAAATTGATTTACTATAACATTGGTTGGAGTTTAGACCGGCTTTGGTCTTCTCTCAAATTGGTCAGGGGCTAGACCAGTTGAGTGGTCTACCCTCTATTATCTCGTATTGGTTGGGTCTAGATCGATTGGACGGTCGACCCATTGGACTATACATATTTCAAGTGTAACCGGTCTACAAACCCCCAGGATGAAGAGTTCCGCCCAGGTACACCCCCCAGTACGGTCTGCATACTATCAGACCCAAGTCAACCAGCGACACGATCCACCGAGTGTTGAACTAGCCCATTCCATCGGGTACACAAGGTGAGATGGCAACGCAAGATCAATCGGACCAGGCGTCTTCTGTTGATGATCGGTCGTCTGCTAGCAGCGGACGATCATATCGGATCGCAAGCGAAGGACATCAGGGTAACCCCCCCCCCGTTAGCTGGAAGTTTGGGCACGATGGTGGTCAGGTTCTCGACACAACTGTGTTCGATTTTGAACTTGACTCCACTACAATGGCAAGATCGCGGGTCTTCGATCGCAGATCGCAGATCGACGGTGTCGATGTGGTGGTGATCAGCGAAAAGGGTATGTGGTGGAGCGGCTGATAAAAGTTTTTGACGCTTGATAAGGCGTTACCACCGCGCCCGGACTGCCGACTAACGAAGGGGGTCCTCCGGTTGTGCTTGACTGCTTGTGTTTCTGCTCACCTTGTGCACCCGACGGCTTGGGCGTGGGTCGCTCTCCAGGTGGCGGGGATGTAAACACGGCAATTCCTTAATGCAAGATTGGGGGAACTTGTAACGAGTAGATCTAGTTGCCGATAAGGCATGATCAAGTGCAATCAAGATCGAACCAGGTGTGGTCAGGCTTGGGCAGGCACTAAAAGTTGTTGATCAGCTGTGATCAGGCTTGATCAGGCTCGATCACGTACTGAAAGACGTTGATCAGCTCTGATCAGCTGTGATCAGGCTTGATCAGGCACTAAAAGTAGTTGATCAGCTGTGATCAGGCTTGATCGGGCTTGACCAATCGTTAAAATTTGCTCAGGTACAAGTTGGTGCGATCTGCGAGTTGCTGATCGCGGGTCACGAGCTGCATAGTGTCGATCAGGTGTTGATCGGTGAAGGGGGTACTTGATCAGGCAGCGGAAGTCTTCACTGCCCGATCACGGAGTCTCTGGAGTCTTAAACATCTAAATGAACACCCAAATATTTGTATTCCTAGCCTAGAACTACGAGGGGGGGAAATTTCACTTAATCCACCTAGAGTTCCCGTGGGGCGCTTACAGCAGCCGAACTCTAGGGGCCAAACGTGAACCAAACGGGGAGAGATGAGGGCACTGCTCAATCACACTCCCAAAACCAAAAACCTTTATAGAAGAACCTCTGACACAGCGGGCAGAGTTGCGGGGTGAGCTCTCAACACTCTACGCCTGCCGTTCGGCCAAAAACGCACAACGTGCTCCCGCCCGGGACGTGTAGCCGGTGCGTATACGCACGGTGCGGCTCGCGCACAGAGAAAGACTTTTCCTTAAAGCGGTGATGTGACGCTACTTAGCCGATACGCCGTTATAAAGGGCTTAGTAGGAGAGAGCTCTCCTACTCGGGGCCAAGATTCCCATGTTGGTTTACTTCTTAGCCTTAACGGCTGTGTTCCCTTACTAAGGGCGTAGGTAAAGGGAGGGCTCCCTTTACACTACGGCACTCACTACACGCGCGACCGGTCGAGGTCGCGCGTCTGTACGATAGAGTGAAATGTAAACTGAATATATATTTCATATGTAATTAGTCTAAATTAATTTAAACTAATGTAAACTATATGTAATACTAAGTAGAACATACCAAATTCGTACCTAGCTAAAATGTAGTGTACACACCTGTGTACCGACACGTGGATGGCTGACGAGCCACCACCCAAGGGCCCCTGACCTGATTGGTTAAAATAACCAATGGTTCAAAACCTTTCAAACCGGTCAATACTGACCTCAACCGTAGTTTACTCATGTATACCGACACTAAATGTAACTCGAATGTAACCCCGTTACATCCTCCCCCACCAAGACTATTGCTTACGCAATGAACAAAATTTTGTTGGAGAACTCCAACGCCAGTTCCTCTGGTTATCCATGTACACGTTCAGTGGTGCTATGGAGTCTCCTCTAGAGAAGGTGGACTACTCCGAGAGCTCGGAGGTGAATTCCCTTGGGGATACCTCCCCAACGGTTGACCGCTCCGACAGCGCCGAACGGCGGTGTAGGCACCTTAATCCGTTCCCCACACGTGGGGAAAATTCACTAACCAGTGTGGCACCTCTGCCCATATCGGATGATACATCCGGATCGCCAAAGGTAATCGTCACCAATGAGATGGATGCAGCTCAGGAAGCCCAACTTGCCGCACAGGCACTAAGGGCTGCGCTACGCGCCCCCAAACGCCCGTCGAGAGCGTCTTATAATTTCGAAGGTTCTCGTGACCTTCCAAGGTGGGCCAGGCGTGTGGTAAGGACTGGTTTAGCGTCCTATACCCCTGGCCCCGAGGCAGAACAGCCGTATCAACGCGAACGCCGTGAGAAACTCCGGCAACAACTGCTTACACAAAAGCAGTTCACTAGCGTCTCATACCGAGAGCGCTTAGACAGGCAGGCACAGGGTGCCCCTGTTGAGAACCTCCGCGAGTTTCCTTTCGTTCTTTCTCCGGGAGAAAGTGCTGATGATGCAGAGAAGAAATTCCGCGCTTGGGCGGAAGGGGAGAAGCTTCTCCCCAGCTTCAATGATCTGTACGACAGCTATTCCCGTCGAGACATTTGGATGGAGAGGGCGTTGCGCCTGGCATTTGCCAGAGCCAAAGCGATGGAGCTATTACGTGTTCCATATCGCACGCGCTACGCCAGCGTCCCTGTCTCCACCATGGTGCCACAGGACAGTGTGAGCACCTCATCTGCCTCCGGCGAACTCCCACTTACTGGGAGTGAAGGGGCTTCTCATGCCCCTCTGGTCGTTGACCTACAGCGGGATTCTCCCGCTCGAAAGCGTCAACGACGTCGCCGCAATCGTGCCGTAGGGGAGTCTCGAACCCCCACGAACTCTGCGAGTGTGGATAACCTTTCCACTTCACCATATACTGGGTTTGACACCGATGATGGAGTCGCGCCATCCGCCACTCCACATGAAAGTGTGGAGTATCCTACGCATCAAGCATTGGAGGAGGGGGTCGCGCAATTGCGACGTGAGATACGCGAGCCCTGTGATCGACACAGCCATCGCATCCATGATATCAACGAGAGGCTCCGCGATGAGTGGGATTCCACTGATGGCTTCGAGAGGCGGCTTGCCTCTCTCGAGACGACCGTTGCGGAGCTTCGTGGTCGCATTTTAGACCTCTCGGGCTTCCTTCGCCCTGCCGTGTCTTACGGCTCTTACGGCTATCCGCCTTTCCAACCTCCTCCAGGAGGGGGCCCACCTCCGGGTCCTGATATGGCTTAAGCATACCCACATAGAAGGTTGGATGCGTACGCATCACCTTCGGGATGGCCAAGGTATACGATAAGCCCTTTTGGGCTAGTACCTTTAAGGGCCCCACAAACCTGGGGCGCAGTTTATTGCGCAACACGTTGGAAACTGCATGTGTAGGAAGATTTTTAGCGTTTAATAAAACACTTTCTCCTACTTTGTATAATTTTTCGTTACGCCTCCCCTTGCGGTCAGCTTGCTCCTTCTGCTTCTCTTGGCTTTCCGCCATGGAATCGCAGACGTGTCGTAAGACACTAAGGCGCGTCGATAAGAACTTATCGATGTGCTTTCGCACAGATACAGGGCTGACATCGGGGAATCCTCTCCCCTCAAGCCCTGGGCCACACACACGTGGCGTCAACGGGACCCTCATATTCATTAATCTGTTCACGTAAAACGGGGTAAATCCTGTAGATGCATGGAACGAATTGTTGATAGCAAATTCGACCATCGGAAGCATCTCACTCCAACTCTTTGGAAAATCCGGACAAAAACTCCGGAGAATATCCTCCAGAACGCGTTCTGTCTTACCGTCCGTCTGCGGGTGAACCGTAGTGGACATGAGGAGCTTGGTGCCTAGCACCTTAAACAACGCTCCCCAGAATTGTCCCGTAAAACGGGGATCCGGACCCGACAAAACGGAATCTGGTAGACCATGCTGTCGAAAGACACGGTCTAGGCACACTTTCGCTGTTCCTTGTCCATCTATGGACTCTGGCACCGCCGACAGGTGAGCCATCTTGCTCAATCGGTCTACAAAGACCAATATGCCGATGTTTCCAGCCTTATCCTTCGGAAAACCGAAGATAAAATACATACTAATGGATTTCCAACACTCCGTTGGAACCGATAAGCTCGCCAAAGGCGCAGCTGAACTTGCAGAGGGTTTAACCCTCTGACACGTCTCACAGGTGCGTTTATACGCACCGACCCACTTATACATGTTGGGTCACTAATACAAAGCGCTTAAAGCGCTATAGGTCTTATCTCGACCTAAATGACCCCCGGTAGGGGCGTCATGTGCCTCAAAGAGGACTCTATACTTCATTTCCTCATCATGAGGAACTACCACCCGCGGAGTATCCTCCGCTCGTGCTATAATATATCAAACCGCCACAGTACCTGTAACGGTGTAAACGAGATCAAGCTCGACTTGACAGGGTTGGCTCAGACAAGCCAAGACCTACCCTCCCCCTCAACATATCCTACAACAACTGGTTCGCCTAACGCGCGGGTTAGCGCCGTACACTGTGGGTCTTTCTCATACTCCTGGCGTATGAGATCCACCACAGATGTGGTGACGAATGTCGCGTGAGCGAGCTAGTAATCGGGACGACGCGACAACGCGTCTGCAAGCACGTTCTGCTTGCCAGGTTTATACTTAACCTCAAAGTTGTACTCCGCAAAGAAGGAGAGCCAACGGGCCATCCGTTGCGAGAGATGAGGCGACTTCGTCGCTGTCCGTAAGGACGCGTGGTCAGTATAAACCACGAACGGCTTTGAGCCGAGTAGGTGAACCCTAAATTTGACAAGAGCATACCTCATTGCAAGTAGCTCCTTGTCATGAACGGGATAATTCCGTTCCGCAGCTTTAAGCATCCTCGACTCAAACGCAATCACGCGTTCCCTTCCTGCATAGTCTGCTTGTAACAAAGCACATCCGATTGCGAAATCGGAGGCGTCGCAGACGACACTAAATGGTTTCCCAGAATCTGGGAGAGCAAGAACGGGAGCTTTTAACAAGCTTCCCTTTACCGCTTCAAAAGCGTTTTGGTGTTTGGTTTCCCAACACCAATCAACGTCCTTCTTAAGAAGGTCCGTCAATGGATTCGCCATTTCAGCGTAGCTCTCGCTTTATTTGTGGGGATAATTTGCTAATCCAAGCCAATTCCGTAAATCTCTAAGATTTACAGGCGAAGGCCACTCCACAATGGCTTTCACATTCGCGGGATCCTCCCGCACTCCATCCTTACCGATGAAGCATCCGAGGAAAGGAATTTCCTCAGCACCAAAGATACATTTGGATGCGTTTGCATACAACTTATGCTCTCGCATGCATTCGAGCACCGCTCGAAGGTGTATCAGATGCGTCTGAACATCAGACGAGTCGCCTTCCGCACGACTATGAACGAATATATCCTCGAAGTACGTCTGAGCGTACTTCCTATGAGGGCGGAAGAGTTGATTCACCAAGCGATTGAAAGTCACTGGTGCATTTGAAGCCCTTGTGGAATAACAAGCCACTCCCACAGCATTCCACTAGGCGTGCTGACCGCTGTAAGCGGAATATCGGGCGCTCGCATGAGCACCTGATAATACCCGTCCACCAGATCTAAGGCACTGTATACAGTACAGCCCGCCATATTGTTCTGGAGGACATCCTTGCGAGGAATCGAAGTATGCATGGGTACAGTAGCTGCATTCAGCTTGTTGTACGCATGCACAATGCGCCACTTTCCGTTCGGTTTACGAACACGAAAAGCGGGAGATGAGTGGGGAGACTTGCTCTCCCGTACCATCCCTGCCTCTTCTTTCCCCTTGAAGAATGAGTCGATGACGTCGCATTGTTCCTTGGGGAGAGGCCACTGCCTAGTGACGCAGTATTTGGTTCCAGGAACCAAATCAATTTCATGTCGGACTCCCCGATCCGGTGGTAACTCCATCGGCGGGTTGTCACTAATGACATCTCCGAATTTCTCTAACAAGGAATGGTAAGGGTCCTCAGGTCCGCAAGGATCTTGAGACCTCTTCGGGCATTTAATACCTGTTTGGTTTTCACCAAAATTGACTCGTCCATCTTGGATGAGGAGTTCAACTCCTCTTCCGGACGCAACACGACGACCTCGTCGATTTCTCCTGCTCTCAAAGCGGTTCCAAATTCGTTGAAGGACATCTCCTCCAACGACAACAGTTCACCTACCCCAGGCAACCGTTCCAGGATTACGCTTTCTGTGACAACACTTGTCACACTATTCGACATCCTATAGGACTTCTGACTACTGGCCTCGGGACTCATCCCGGGACCCAGATGGGGGGAGTCAATTGCTCCATCTATTGGAAGCGCCACGCGCCTATCCACAGAGTTCGCTACCTCTACCACCGGTGACTCGCCGGTCTCACCTATAACGGCGTAGTCGGAATTTCCGACGTGCGAAAGAGACGCACTTCGGTTCTCTTCGCTTGGAAGCGCCTCGCGCATATCCACAGGGGTCTCTACCCCTACCACTGGAGTCGTCTAAAGAGGAATCCACCTCTGTCAATGGAGACTCGCCAGTCACGCCTATAACAGCGTGGTCGGAATCATTTCCGACGTGCAAAAGAGACGAACTACGGGTCTTTTTGCTTGGAAGCGCCTCGCGCTTAACCACAGGGGTCTCTACCCCTACCACTGGAGTCTCCTCAGAGGAATCCACCTCTGCCACTGGCAACTCACCAGTCTCGCCGTTAACGGCGTGGGGATTAACGGCCGAATCCCCCTCGTTAAGGAAATCTTCCTTAACGCCATTGGGAATGATCATTTCAGACATCCCAATCTCTGGCATCTCACGCCAGAATCGCTTTTGCGATCGAGCAAAGGTGGGTTCATGACTCGACAATGCTTCACCCGACCGCGGGTGCGTTGAGCCAATGGACTTAGACTTCCAGTCTATCCATGGCTCGTGGCGTTCCAGCCACTTCATGCCCAGAATGAGGTCATACCTCGAGTCCAAATCCAGGACTAGGCAACGTTCTAAGCTGTCGAAGTATGCAAACTCCAGCTTAAGGTCAATCGAGACCTTGGGTACAGAAACCAGTACGCCCATCGCAAGACGTACCGTGACAACGTCACGAGAACGTGCCTCTTGGGACTCGGCATACAGCCGACTCTTCACAACAAAAGCCCGTCTGTCATAATTGTCAGACGCTACAGAGTCTATCAAGACTCTCCAAGGCTTATCAAAGCCTTTCACGTCCGCAAGGACTACCAGCAAACCTGGCTGGTACACCAACTCGGTGCTAGAAAACACCGCTTCCCTCGGGGCTTTGTGCTGTCGTCCCCTACCCTGGGGCTTAACAGCACTGAGGGGTCCCCCAGCAGGGCGCCCCGCACTTACTGGGAGCCGTCGTTTCCCAACGGCTTGGACAAGGGCTTTTTCCCCACCCTTGGTCCCTTGTAGCGAGTGTCTCGCTGGGGCTTATTCGGACATATGTTCCTCATATGATCCATGCTCCCACACAGGAAGCATCTCAGCGGCCCACTCCGCTGCAACATAGCCAAGAGCTCTGCATCGAAGCTCTGTGAAAAAGAGTTAGAATGACTCTTAGCGGGAGGTTTCTCGTCCGCTTCGACCTGACTCAGGTCCATGGGTTCGGGACCCACCTTAGAGGAATGGAAGTTTCTCTCGGCGTTGAACGCCATCTTGAATGCCTCTTCCAGGGATTCGGGTCGGCATCGGAACAATTCCGAACGTGCTGGCCTTTCTCTCATGCCTCACATGAAGACGGGGATGGACACATCGTCCGAATACGCATTCGCGTACATCCATGCCAACAGGGTCTTAAGCTCCTGGATATAAACCTCCAGGTCCTTAGTGCCTTGACGGCACCTCAGGAACGCCAGTTGATTCTGGAAAACCAGATCAGGCGTTGTGTACATGTACATGAGCTTCTGATTAAGGACCTTCCAGTTGGAAACACGTCCTTGACTGATTCCGAGCACGTAAACGCCCATGTAAGGGCTTTGCCCGTAAGATGGGTCAATGCAAGTCCCACCTGCAAGTGATCAGCGGTCATGTTAGCTGTGGCGAAGGCCGTTTCGACCTCTCGCAACCAAACATAAAAGTTGTCATCCTTCTCTCCGGTGAACTCCTTTATCTTAAACGATAATGGAGGGCGCACCCCCGTGGAATGACCTCCACCGCAAACCGCCTCATGAGCGATGAGGGCATTCACCCTTGCCTTAACGGCCTCAAGGCCCTGCTCCACTAGGAGCTTCATACCTTCTTCCCCCGTTAAGGGTAACAGCCTTTTAAAGGCTTCCTGCTGGACGAGGGTCAAAATATCCCAATCGTCATGATTCATCCTTTGCAGAGGATGCCTAGTCTTCCAACACAGGTGTTGGATTGACTACAAGTGCTACCAGATGTAGCCGGTGCGTATACGCACGGTGCGGCTAGCGCACAGAGGAAGACTTTCCTTAAAGCGGCGTTCGCCGCTACTTAGCCGATACGCCCTTATTAAGGGCTTAGTAGGAGAGAGCTCTCCTACTCGGGGCCAAGATTCCCGGGTTAGTTTACTATAGCCTTTGCTAGTGCCTTAACGGCAAGGCTCCCTTACAAAGGGTGTAGCTAAGGAGAGGGATCCCCTTACGCTACGGCACTCACTACACGCATGACCGGTCGAGGTCGTGCGTCTGTACTACGGAGTGGAAAGTAAACTGAATATATATTTAATATGTAATTATTTAAACTAATATAAACTATATGTAGCACTAAGTAGAATATTCCTAATTCATACCTAGCTAAAATGTAGTGTACACACCTGTGTACTGACACGTGGATGGCTGACACACCACCACACCAAGGGCCCATGCCCTGATTGGTTAAAATAACCAAAGGTTCGAAACCTTTCAAACCGGCCAATACTGGCCTCAACCGTGGTGTACTCATGTACACCAACACTCAGTGTTACCCGAATGTAACCCCGTTACAAACCCAGCCTCAACTCCACCCGCTGTGTCAGCGGTAGTATTTTGCAAAGTTTTTTTTTGGGGGGGGGAAATGACAGAGCATAGTGTTCTCACCTCTTCCCCCATTGGTCCACGTTTGTCCCCTAGGAGTTCGGCTGCTTTAAGCTCCCCACGGGAACTCTAGGCGGATTTTAGTGGAAACTGTCGATCATCCCGTAGCCGATCGACCCTCCTCTTAGACTTAAGCTTAGAATACATGGTATATTGGGTGTTCTATTAGCGGACTAAGCTTAAGAGGCTCAGCGATCGGGTGGTGAAGATTTCCGCTGCTTGATCAAGAACCCCTTCGCTGATCACCACCCAGATCGTCGATCCGCAACCAGCGACCTGCGATCACCTGTTCGCAACTCGCGCCAACAAGTGCCTGATCGACCAGATCGATCAGACCGATCAGACCGATCAGGTCGATCACGATCTGCAATAGTCGTCCAGCGGCCCTGATCATCGACTATTTGCGCCTGATCATCCCCGATCACCCCTGATCAACGACCAGCGGCCCTGATCATCGACTATTTGCGCCTGATCAAGCCTGACCTACAACGGTCGATTAATCACAATTCGTCTCAACCTTGCATCGGAACTGCGCGGATCTACGTCCCGGTCACCTGGAGAGCGACCCACGCCCAAAACGTCGGGTACACAAGGTGAGAAAGACATAGGCCTGTCACAGGCAACCGAAGGACCCCCTTCGTTAGTCGGTAGTCCGGGCGCCGTGGTAACGCCTGATCAAGCTTCAAAAACTTTGATCAGCCGCTCCACCACAATGGTGCGCGTGCCCGGATCTCTGGGCGACGCAGGATATCACCGCGATTCTACGCAAGATGGCTCTGATGCGGACATGATAACGGAAGCGGAATCAGAATTGAATATTAAAGTGGAAAGGGAGGAGGTGGTTGTGACGATGGAAGGCAGTTTGCCGTCGTCATGTCTGAAGAAGAAAGGAAATGCTGATCATCAGGGCCTGGGGAGGTACCCTGATGAGATAATGGAGGAAAAGCCTCAACTACCTCCCGAGGATCCTTCGGGATTCCATTCGGATCACAACGCAAGTTATGATCCGCCAATTACATATGTATATGATGATCTGGATTGGAAGCCGATGCTGAAATACTACGACCCGGAGCAACCAAAGTCGTCGTTAAGGGCGCCTAGTTTGGAGAGCGACGTAAGTCGATCAAGTAAGGCACCATCAGAATCTGATCTGTCGAGAACGTTTTACAGGAAATAACTGAAGGACTTCTTATTGACGGATTCGATCATGAACCTACTCAAAGATGATCAGTCACAACAGGACCCACGGCTGAAACCTTTTTTTAATGCGGCTATGGGGCGGTTTTTGGCTGAGGAAAAAGGCAAGGCGACACCTGACATTTTACGCACGAATATGACGTGTGGAATTACGCATGGAGGCTTTGTGAGTTTCACGTAGAGAAATCGGATCTTAGTGTCGAGAGCCGTCTACGATGGAGTGATGCTCTCAGTACTATCTACAAACAACTGAGTGAGGACGATCTGCGCATTGGATTATGTATTCAAAATGTCGCGCAGTCTGAAACCCGTACAGCGCTGACATTAGAAGCCCTTGGCTGCGTCCATGAAGCGCAGGAAGAATACTTTTGCCCACTGCTCAAGACTCAAGGCGGGTGTGTTGCGGTGGAAGATGTGAATTTGTTCGAGTTGAGATTGTGGGAAGAGCGCTGGGTCAGGTGTGCCAAGCAGCTGTGCCAGTGGCAGCTCTTGAATGATTTTTCCAAGTCGACATAGAACACCGCGAGTGCGATTACTCGAAGACAGTCGCAACTTTGTCAAGCTTGGCGAAGTCTATGAATTGAATTGTCAAGTCGAAAGCAACCATCCCGATCTTCCCGTGGAAATATTTCGTGATCGGTTGAGCCACGCCTTCGCGGTAGCTGAAGCCGAAAACGACACGAGCATGCCAGAGGAAGAGCGTGTGGCGCAAGCAAAAGTTCGTGCGTTTGATGAAATTTGTAGCGATCACGCCCCCGAGGCTCTCTTGGCCAAGTATGTGAATGGTATCTAGACAACCAGCGGCGCCCACTGGGACCACACGATCCAAGCAAGACAAGTCCAACATTTTGGGGACGAGTTTAACTATGATACAAGACGATGTGATCCGACGGAGCCGCTGCACGAACCACTGCCGCACGTCTTGCAAACCATTGTGGACAAGATTCACGAGTGTGGACTTATGGACGGGGAGACACCCGATCAAGTCACAGTGAATGAATATCGACCCGGACAGGGCATTGCTTTTCATATGGATACACACTCGGCATTTTTACGGCGACCATTGCCACCTTGGGTGTATGCAGCGAAGTGGTGATGGATGTTCGACATCCAGCTGGCCTGCAGCATGAAGGCGTGCTGTTGCCGCCGCGATATCTCGCTGTGATGAGTGGCGCCAGTCGGTTCATGTGGGAACATGCGATCGTTCTTCAGACGTACGATGTTATCGATGGCAAGCAGGTGTCTCGTCAGCGAAGACTAAGTATCACGTTTCGTAAGAGTCGAGCAGGTCCGTGTGAATGTCCTTTTCCGAACTATTGTGACACGTTGAGACGTGCAACGCCAGACGAAGGTAAGGATCACGATACGATAGAGCAGGAGTGTACGAGCTTGGCACCGACCAATGTTCAGGAAGAATACGTTCGTAAGTTTTACGATACAGTCGTGTCACACTTTAGCAGTACGCGGCATAGTCCGTGGCCACGTGTCGCTCAGTTTGTCACCTCCCTGCCTACTGGTTCCATTCTCGCTGATATTTGTTGCGGAAACGGCAAGTACATGAAATGTGTCGATGCATCTCAGAGCTTTGTTCTCGGAGCCGATCGCAGTGCACATCTTGTAATGATCTGCCGCGAGCGGGGTTTGAAACCATGGTGTCCGACGCGCTCACGTTCCCTTGCGCTCGAATGTGTGATGCGGCCTTGTCCATTGCCGTGTTGCATCATCTGAGCACGCTTGGGCACCGCGTCGCGGCTGTGAAGGAGTTGATTCGTTGGTAGGAGTAGAGACAGGAGCGCATCGATTGAGTGGAGCACCTGTACTCTTGTCCGAGCTTGAACGACGTGGCATTCGACGAGGGACAAATCTCAAGTGTTCGAGGATGAGCTTCAGGAGGCGTACAAAGCCGAACGTGTCGGTCGGTTGGTGAAATGTCTTGGGGAATCAATACAGGAATTGAAGGCTCTTGATATTTTTGAGTCGATCGACGTTGAGCTAGACAAAGAGCTATGGTCAACGCGATGAGACTTATTTGACTATCACGGTGAAGGAGAAAAGCTGGCGGTCTTTGCATGTTGGGGCCACAAATGACGGAAATGATGAAGCTGGATAAACTTCGCTTACGCTGGCGAATGCACTCGGAGAAGCGAAAAGATTTTTATAAGTGCTACTTATGCGTGCTCAGGAAGTAATAACGCAGCGTTCCAGGCTCAAAAATCCGTGCTTTATGGGTCTGCCGCTATACTTGAGCGCTGTATGCACCATCGAATTGCATAACCAGGAGTGGTTAAGCTCCTACAATAAAAATATTCGTGCTGGAAGCATTTACATTAGCGACTACTAAGGCGTTCAAGACTTGTTACTAAATGTGGGTTAGCGTGACCTGCTTCCGCGACGTGACCAAACGATTCCTACGGCATACCGTGCTTCACCTAGCATTCTAGCGGAAGCGATGCCATACACCGAAACATTGATAAGCATGTGATTGATGAGCGATATGCTACTGCATCCATGTCAAGCCAGAGTGGCACTGCATCAACTCACGCCGTGGTGAATTTACAACGCCAATGATGCAGCCTATCCCAATGCCTGCTCAAATACAACAACAAGATCCCCTCCGACACGTACCAAAAGAAATGACCACTGCCCCATTGACGTCAGTAAGCCGTCACCTGCTGACCTTTTAGGTGAGGAAGATATCGATGCTCCAAAATTTGATGCTAGACTTTCAGTTGCTGGAGAGCCGCTGAAAATGCCAAAGGACCTTCAAGACACAATTTCAGCGCCTGTTTCTGTCGCCGCACCCTCGAACACACTGACAGCGTCGTTCCAATCGTCTTCAAACCTTTACCTAGCAGAAGGGAAAGGTTCTCGACCAAGCATGTCGACGAATCAGACTCACTGGCAATCTTTTGGTTCGTACCAGCGGTACAAGCGGAAAAGTTGTAAGATGGAGACTGTACCGGCGTCGTCTGACGTAGCAGTTGAGAATCAAAATCTCGTGACATCGAGTGACCTAGCGACTTCTTTGACTCAAGTCCAAGTAAAGTAAGAGGTAGCCATAAATCCATTGACTGTGAACAATTCCAAGTTGAATGCGATGGTGATCGAATATCGCCGAATCGACGCGATTACAACGTTGCCGTTACCTGCAGGAGCCGTGGGAACACCGAAAGCGTTGATTGCCATCGGTGGAAATGAAGCAAAAGAAGGTTCAGTGGCTGCAGCAACGCCAGTGCCACCTGCGTCCTCGGATGTTCCCATGTCGGTGTTGAATGAGTTGAGTAATGAGGACCTAGCGTCTCATATAAAATCACTGGTATCAGGCTACGACTCCACCGTGTCACCTGCCAATCTAAAGAAAAAGCTCGAAGTACTGTTGAAAGGTATGATGGAGCACAAGTTTGGGTGGGTCTTTAATACCCCTGTCGACCCCGTGGCTTTGAATGTACTCAAATATTTCAAGATCGTCCGGAGGCCGATGGACTTGGGAACTGTCAAGAAAGAAACTGGAAGTAGATGTGTACAAACACACGGAAGAATTTTCTCATAATGTGTGTTTTACGTTTCAAAACGCAATGCAGTACAATAGCGAAGATCAAGACGTCTATAGTTTGGCAAAGGATATGCTGGCAGATTTTAATGGAGAAATGCGCAAGCTTGTGGCCGAGATTGAAGTTGATGAAAAAGGAGCTCGGGCGAAGGAAAGCTCGTGTCGTTTGTGTGGCGTTGATTGTATGGTGTTTGAACCAGCGGTCTTGTATTGCAATGGCGAGTGCAATAGTCGCATCCGACGAAATTGCTACTATTACACATCCGTGCATAATGAGTATCATTGCTGTCACCAATGTTTTACTAGCTTATCTGATACGATTAAACACAATGAAGGACGTCAGTACAACAAGAATGACATCTCGCGGAAGAAGAACGACTATGGCCACGAAGAACCGTGGGTACAATGTGACAAGTGTGAGTGTGGTGGAGTCAAGTTCGAAATCGAATACATTTGTTTCGACAACCTGACCACCACCATCGTGCCCAGCCTTCCAACTTACGGGGGGGGGACCCGCGGACCTCCATTCGAGATCTGGTCCGATCGTCCGCTGCTGGCAGACGACCGGTCATCATCCAGAGACACTTGGTCCGATTCACTTAAGACCATCTCACCTTGTGTACCCATTGGAGTGGGATAGTTACACACTCGGTGGATCGGGATCGCAGATCGATTTGATTCGGTCTTGAATATGAGACCGTGCTGGCTAAGTGTACCTAGGGCGGAACTCTTCACCCCAGGTACGTACAGACCAGAAACACTTCCGAAAGATAGATTCCAATAGGTCGATCGTCCAAACGATCTAGACCTGACCAATACGAATTAATAGAGGGTAGACCAATCAACCGGTCTAGCCCCTGACCAATATGAGAGAAGACCAAAACCGGTCTAAACTCCAACCAATGTTAAAATGAGCCAATATGTCCACATGAAGACCCAATATGCCCGTGAACTCCACAAACGATATCTCCACGTAAAAACCAATCCAGTGAATAGCACGTTCCAAACGTACTTGAATTAAAGTGTCGAGATCGCCAAATCGTACTCCCGTCGAGGGACTTCCGGTAGCCAAAGTGCGCGTGCGGCGTGTCCACACCGGGTATAATAGGCGAGAGGGGATAATTCGACCCTCTGCCCCCAAACACTCCGCGGCGGGCGGAGGCGACTAGTGTACGTGAAAAGAAAACGGCGACCCCTTGCTGTGGTATAGACCAAGACCAAAGGACTTCTACTTATAAAAACCCTGCAACCAAAAGAATTCTACTTTTTTAGGCAAATCCACAACTAATCAATAATACTACCTCCCTATGGTCCCTAATGTACCTACACAAAATTATGTAAAATACCCAAAGTCAGGTGACTCACCCAAGACCAGCGTTCTTGATACTCCTTGAATTTGATAGGCTAAAAAGCCCCCCTTGTTTACCCCAATCCGAAATTCGACCAACTGCCTTGACCAAAAGTGACCAAATTTGTAGTACACTTCACCACAGCCGCCCCTGAGTCCGAACATGCCGCACAACGATAACGGTCTGACTCACCCATCACTTGACCAACTGGACCTTGGTCACTCACACTTCTTCACCATGGACCAAACATCTTCTACACCTGCGTCAGGTACTGCCTTTACTGCACTTGATCTTCTTATGCTTCCCTTTGACGCTTGTTCTTGTCGTTCTTGCAGAAACTCTATGCGTCGAGTCGCCCAACCTTGCTTCGCCTGTCCGGTCGGCTCGGTCTGACAGCCCACGTAACTCTCATGCACTTCAAACATCGGAAGGGTGTCATACTGAAGCCGACACGCGGATGCAGGATATGCTCGCAGAGAACACGCGTCTCAGGACCCAGGCAGCCCACCAGGCAACACGAGGTGCGCATCTTTGGTCTTTATCTTGTACTCTTCTTGACCCTCGTTTGTCTTCAGCTCTCATCCCTCCCAGAGTAGTCCAGGCAATAGGTGCCCTAGTTAACGCCGATAGGCAGTCCAACGATCATGTTGACCAGCTCCGACACATTTTGGAGGAGCTGATAAGCGCGCGCCATGAGCTGTCCCGTCTGGAGGCTCATCAGCCCCATCTCTGGGATCAACTTGCACTTGTTCGTCGGCAGCAGCTGGACGGACATTTTGACGCGACTTCACTGTGCATGCAAGGCGACGACCTCGCGCGACGCATTGCCGAGTTAAAAATTGCGATTCAAGACCAGACCGGGAAGGTCCGGTCTTATCAAGACAAGTCAGACGCTTGGACGCTAGAGTCGGGTCGTCGTCAGGTGGCACTAGACCAGTGCCGCCAGCGCTTGATGAACTTGCTGCATCCGTGTTCGGCTGCTTCCTCCAGCATAGATTGGTCTGCGTCGGCAACCTTAGTCGCCTCGGAGCAAGACCAAGACCGCTTGCAGCAGGACAAAGACCGACATCGTTCATTGGCTGATATTCAGCAGTCTGAAATTACACCAAAGACAAAGAAGCGCGCGGACGCGCCGAGTAGCTCGAGGGCGCGGGGCACTGCGCGCGGACCCGGAATCGGGGGGAAGCGTGCAGTGTCCCATAAACGAGCCAAGACACAGGCGCTTCTCATGGACTCGGATTCGGACATGGACGACACCTACATCCCCTCGGAAAGTCGAGCGCCCTCGCGCCGTACTGCAAATCGCACCAAGCACACAGGGGTCTCGTCTCAGGAGGACTCCAGCGAAGGGTCCGGCGATTCCGAGTTCATGATCCCCATCCAGTCCAAATCACAAACGAATTTGTGTGACAGTTTCGTCCAAGTGGCGTCGACAGTGGGGTCAGAGCAGAAGACCGGTCTGCCAAGTGACGCTGCACCAGTATCGACATCCGCGACGCCGGCGCCTTCGGTTCTCCCCGGGACATCCAAGCTTCACAAGTACGCCTTATTGAAGAACATGGCGGTTGATACCAGCTCCCTTCCGCCGCGGACGTTTGAAGTCACTTGGCCGTGGTCGTCGGGGCAAATCGGCTTTTTACGCCGGTCTACCCTGACCAAGCAACTTCTGGTCCGGTCTTTCTCTCGTCCGGACTCCTGGCTTTTTCCACCGGCCAAGAAAACCCCTGCCGCGTCTGCATGGAGGGCGGACCTGATTACGTCGGCGCAGATCTCCCTCCTGTACGGCGATGAACCATGGAAAATCTTCGAACACTCAAAGATAGGACTTGTGTTCCACTTGACTCCATGGATCGGCAGTTTTCTAGGGCGGGTGAAGAATTTCAACAGAATCCACGGCCAATCAATTTGGGAAGCGTCCCACTACTTGGTGCTTCCTCCCGACCGGGTGCGACAAGATCCGGGCCTGGCGACGTTCCAGAACAAGCGCAAGCGACGTCGAATTCGAGCGGGCGAGGCTTGGTAATTCCTGTGCCAGTACATTTTGGACGGGATGCGAGCTCGCGAGTGTGACGTCGACGTGTTCTTGTACCCGGTGTTCCTCCACATGACATAGCGTCGCGTTGAGAAGACCATACTGCTGGCCGACGACGGCACATGGTACCCCGGTCTTGATTGTGCTGAGCCGGTCGCGGACCTCAAAGATGCTTTGGTCCAGCTTTACCGGAAGGACCCCGGGCGTAACCAGTTTCAGGATCAAGTGGAACATCATCCGTCAATGGTCATCGGCCGTCTGTGGGGCGATAGCAAGTGAAGTCGTAGGTAGTCGACCAGATAACTCGTAATACATGTCATCATTTCTTTTCATATGTCCGATCGTCAAATAACTTGAACTAGTTTTACCACTCTCTCCATAGTTGCACCGAACACGTTATCGTAAACATTTCCACTCCCATCACGAAAAATAGTCATCACATTCATCATTCCGCTATTCCAATCCGTCACAGTTCATCACAATTTTACATCAACTCCGTACCTTCCACATCTTCACACCGGTCTAGACCGACCGATGCTACTGCGTGTCTTGGTCTTGGTCTTCATGGGTCTGCATCTCTGCGAAGCGATTACGACTGACTCGTTCTCGTTCGAACTCTCGTAGAAGATCCCCACAGTTCAAGTCAAGCTCGTCGACCCAAGTTGATTCATCATGGTCCTTCCATCGGACCAGGTACTCTCGGTGAGTCCGACCGAACCTGGTCTTCTTGGTCGACCGAACATCCAAGACCTTCTCCACTTCAAACTCGTCTTCCTCTAATGGTCGTTCCCAACTGTCCTCCGGCAGTAACGCTTCATCGAAATCAAATCTCTTTTGTTCGTCTACCAGACAGGGAGTTTTGGG
This sequence comes from Peronosclerospora sorghi, assembly GCA_026184515.1. Taxonomy (NCBI): domain Eukaryota; phylum Oomycota; class Peronosporomycetes; order Peronosporales; family Peronosporaceae; genus Peronosclerospora; species Peronosclerospora sorghi. The sequence continues at coordinate 14,944,332 of CM047592.1, forward strand.
TCGATCAGGAAATTCTCGGACCAGATTCAACTTGGACACATGCACAATCGGGAAGACCTTGTAATCTGTACCAGTGGTTACTAGACGGGCAGTGTGCTCACCAATCAGCTCGGCAACACGGAAAGGGCCGTGCCACATGTGATCCAGCTTCTTCGAATAGCCCTCTTTCACTCGGTCTAGGTACAACCATACCCTCGCCCCTGGTTCTATACCGTGGGGTCGAACCTGGTCATTGGTCCGGTCTGCCCGGTCTTGTGTGGCCTGACGCAGCTTTTAGTTGACGACTTCTTTTGCATGCTGGTAGTGTTTCTGGACCCGTATGCGCCAGCGTCGAGCATCGCAATCACGGGTCCGGGTGCAACCGATAGGTATCGCAGCTTCCAATGTCGACCGAGGGTCCCATCCATATGCCAGATAAAAAGGCGTTTCTCCTCTGACCCGATCGGTCGACGAGTTGAGTGCAAACACCAGCCTTTCTGCATACTCGTCCCAATCTCGCTGGTCTGGGTCAGCAACGTACATCTTGATCGCCCTCGTAATGGTCTGCTCCATGCCTTCCGCCGATCCATTTGCTTTTGGACGATATGCCATCGTCGCACTCTGTTTCTGGCCCAGCATGTTATTGAACAACCGGAACACCTCGGCCATAAAACCGGGTTCCCGATCGTGCCTGATGACCTCGCTGGCGCCGAATCTTCGGAACACACATTATTCGTAGCTCTGGGAGATCTGCTCCGCAGACCGAGATGCACTTGCCTTCGCAATAACTAGACCGGTGAACAGGTCTACCCAGATCAACAACTCAGTATTGCCATATGTTGATTTAGGCAGCGACGGTATGTGGTCCATCGCTATGACCTGGAAAGGGTAGGTAGCTTCGATATTTCCGGGCGATCGCCCCTTGATTACCGGTCTACCCTTTCCGGTCTCGTAATCCGTGCAACAGCCCACATATTTCTGCACACTGCGGAAAAGACCTCTCCAGTGGAAGTGGGACCTGATCTTGTGATAGGTCCTGCCTATGCCCTGATGTCCCCCTTCTAGACTCACGTGATAGTGATGAAGGACATCCGGCTGCAGCAACTCGGGGATCACTAATTTCGCCAGTCGGTCCCGGTCTGCACTGTCTTGGTCGGCATCGCGGCAGTAATACAATAATACATTATCATCCACTTCGTAGCTATCCGCGATCTTGATGCACTCTTTCGCTTGATCGTTCGTCAACTTGGACAGTTCACCACGCAGGTAGGTCTTCAGGTTCATAATCCATTCTTCTTCATCCTGCGCCTTGAGGATCCGTTCCATCCTTAACTGTTGCACTGCGTATTCGTTCAAACTTTCCTTCGGGAACGGTCGGCGAGACTTCTGATCTTTCGATCTAGTCGCGACCATTACATGCACCTGGACTGGGTCGTTCTTGGGTCCGATCACCTCTGGGAGCCTGTTTATATTCACCAATTCATCCAGAGCGGCCTTCTCGGTGATCGTAGCCCCGGTCTGGTCTTGCATGGCCTTGGTCGCGAGGTAGTCGGCGCTTCTGTTCCAGTCCCGTTTCACGTGCAACAGCTCGTGGTTGGGATGGTCCTTCAATGCCTTCATTACTCGATCGTTTAGCGTCCGTAGTCGTGGAGCCTTGCAGTCGATCTCTCCGGTGACCTGCCTGATCACTAGGTTCGAGTCACCACATATGATGACTCGCCCCTTCTCTTTCGACGACAGCAGGTCCATACATAGAAGTAGACCTCGGTATTCCGCCTCGTTAAAAGTAATATCCGGCGTGAAATCGGCAGCGGCTGCAACTATAGACCATTGTGGCTACTTCCACAATATGGCACCATAGGCTCCGACTTCTTCTTCACGCTTGCCGATCCGTCAAAACTTAAGACCAAGAGCTCTTCGTCATGGTCGACGGTCGGTGGCGGTCTCGAAACTGACTGCCGAGGTTGTTTCCTCGGGGCAATGCCTCGTCCACTTCAGACCGAGGTGTGATACTGGCAGCTAATGTGCCCAATATCTCTTCCTCGCCCCTGGTGCACTTAACGACCTCGAGGGCCAACCGCGACAAGACCGCCGACCATCTGCCTAGACGTCCGTCCATCCCATTGGCTGATAATAGCCAGGCCAAAGTAGACCGCATTGACAGGACCTTTATAGGTCGGCCGACCAGCAGGTTGTAACACACATCCAGAATTCGCAGCAACGCCAGAACTTCTTTCTCGACAATTCCATAGTTCACTTCATTTGGCTTCAGCGTTCTGCTCGTGAACGTGACCGGATGGTACACACCATCATGATCTTGTAGTAGAGTGGCCGAAATGGCCCACTGACTAGCATATACAATAATGGTCGGGACCTTTTCGGGATCGAAATGCTTCAAAATCGGTGCCGTCGCCATCTTAACCTTCAACATACCAAAAGCAAACTTTGCACGCTTCATATGGTCTTCGGCCTCCACTTGCGGACAATCTGCAGCAAGACCAGAGTCGGCGCCCCCATGTAAAGTTGCCCGGTCTTCTTCGCGCAACATATGGTAGTCCACTTCCCGGATCTCATACAACACAGCCGCGTAGATAGCAAAATCTTCGATGAAGCGGCTGTAGTAGTTTAAACTTCCTAGGAAGGACTGCATTGCCTTCAGAGACTAGGGAAACGGTAGGTTGCTTAACGAATCCAGGTCCTTAGGATTAGCCTCTAGACCATTGTTCAAGACCATATGACCTAAATAGGCGACCTTGGACATACCCCAAAAACTTCTTATGGCGCTGATAGATAGGTTCCAGCGGTCGCATGTCTCCAACAATCGTTCAACCTTCTCGCACAGATCGTTCCATGACGAGGCAGGTATCAGAATGTCGTCGGTGTATGACCGCCTCCCTAGAACGGACGGTCTTCTTTACCGATCGGGTTCACCCTCTGTAAACACATCATAACTTTCGGCAGGGTCCCGATCAGTCTTGATTTTGAAGTGTCCGTACAGTGCGTTGTCTATCAACCTTTGATAGATCCGGGGTGCGTTCTTCATACCGAAAGGCATACGGTTCCACTCGAAAAGACCAAACGGTGTCACAAATGCGGAAATATCACGGGCTCGATCAGTCATCGAGACCACCCAAAATCCACTTGCCATATCTAGCGAACAATACCACAAGGTCTTGTCGAGGTCTTCCAACAGATCATTAATCAGCGGCATCGGGTACACCATGAGTTTAGTCAACCGATTTACCAGCCGATAGTCGATGCACAGTCTAATGGCAATACCGTTCTTCTTGATAACAATTACGATCGGCGAGGCCCATGGCGAGGTCGACGATCCAATAATCTTGGTAGCCAACAGTCCTTTGATAAGATCAGAAATCTTTTCCCGGTACTGTGGCGCCACGCGTCGACATCGCTGAGCAATCGGCTTGGCATCCCCAACGTCAATATCTCAAATCGCACCACGGGCTGCAGGTGGTAAGGCGTTGCCCTTTCCGATCAGCAGATGTCTTTTCTTCCATATGGTATTCTTCAACTGCTCGATCTGGTCTGGACTGTTAAGGTCTTGATCACCCACTTGTAAATCATCCATTGTAACTTCGGGCGAGTCGGCAGACACTTCAGGGAGGACTGCCATTGGCTTTCCATCTCCTGAATGTACTGTTCCCCGCCCTCATGTATACAGATTTGTTCATCTTCTGGGGTGATATCACCTAGACCACCTGACCGGATGAACGCCCCTAGTCTTGATCGACGGGCTGTCCTTCACTGATATCGG
>CM047592.1:14979074-14995149 GCA_026184515.1 Peronosclerospora sorghi
GATTGGTATTGGTGTGTGGTATTGTATTGTTTTAAGTGGGAGTTTTCTGCCAATCAGAAGTGACCCGCGACGGCCGTCTCGCGATGACCAATCTGATCGATCGGATTATGGAGGGTTGCCTAAGCAACTCAACTGTCAAGAATGATCAATCAGATTACAGAGGGCCTCAGCAGTAACTGTCCAGTATTGAAGTCAGCGCTGAAGTAGCCAAGAAGTAGTGGATGAAAGAAGTGGTTGACTTTGATGTAAGAGTAGTAACACTTAATAGAATCAAATTTCCCCTGAACTAAAAAGATCTTTAGAGGCCCTCTAAAACGTTCTCTACTGTTCCAATACAAAAAAAACAAGTGTAATACAAGGAAGTCGTTGAGTGAACGCCCTAGCAGGTGGAGCCGTAGCCTTTTGGAGCTATCTTGTGTTGGGGGTAGTCTGTAACTACCTTTGGAAGTGTGTGACTAGTGAGTTTGGCTGATTTGTTGGTTCGGGCGGTATTATTAAGTACCCGGGAAGTAAAGCAAGGCGGACTGGATTATTACCTCATTGTGTTGTTGATTAAGTGGATTTATTACAATTTTCAACTCCTTCACGACAACTGGTGCCGTGACCCGGGACTAGCGTCGACTTCGGATTAAAACCTACACAATGGCGTTAGTATCACAAGGGGATCGTCAAGATCTCCATTTTACATTAGAATACCCACAAGATGATACTAAGAGGACCTACACATTTTCAGAAGCCTGTGCGAAGGTAACGCAGTACCAACAACAGGTGCATAGATTACCGGCTGACTCAAGCAGTTGGTTCTCACTATTTGAGATACGCAAGGTGAAGCGGGCTGCACCCAACTTTAGAGTGCGAGAGGATCTTAGTACCTTTGGAGATTTACAAGCATCTGTGGTGGCGTTGGAGGATATGTTCTCAAATTTGTGGTATGAAATCATCAGACGAGACGAGTTTGTAACTACGTGTGATTTGATTTGAAACGGACCGCAAAAAAATACATTGGACTGATGGTATCTTTACTATTAGCAGAAAATCAGTGGGAGAAATCATTAATGGTATATCGAGAAGAAACTTTCAATATCACTCCCACCTACTACATAATAGCAGATACCGTACATACACCGGTGAGGGAGTCTAAGCCACCGGGGATTATGGATCTCTTTGATAGAAATGAGTTTGAAGAAGTGCCACAATTGCGACCCAGAAGAATTACTAAAACAAAAAAAATTTGAGTTCTCACCAGATGACGATGAAATTATGTCCAGACCCAAACTAGCTGTGCCTAAGCAAGATCCAAGGGTTGGCTATGCCTAGACAGGGTCCAGGGGTGCTGCGCGCCTAAACAAGATCCGATCCAGTGGTAGCCAATCTAGTGAACATGATGCAAGATGAGCATTTAAGTCTTGAGGAATCGACCAGAATCACGGCAACCTTGTCATCTAGTCGCCCACCTAATACAATGAGAGGAGTGCCTAGTACATCATATCATACATCGGCTACGCAGCCACGGACGCATCATAGTACTTCGGGGTATGGTATGCCTGGTCGAAGTGCAAACGCATGGCACCCTCACCTCAACCAGTTACAGCCATCATTCAGAATACCGAGATAAAACCTTTTGACGGGAATAGACAGGATTCTCGGGCATGGGTCGCTCGATTCTCACACGTAGCCAATATATCACATTGGAATGATAGTAAAATTCTGGTAATGTTTGTTGATAGTTTGACAAGCACAGCGTCATGGTGGTATGAGAAACTAGAAGATTCGGGAAAATATGACTGGGGTACGGTGATCGCGCTTTTTCAGAAGAAGTTTTGTGTGGACAAAGTGTCGCCTCGAGTTATGTATTCAGGGTTGATGCAGAAACATTATGAGCTGGCTACTACATATCTATACCGATTAAACGCAGCAGCGTTGCGAGCAGGGATGGACTTTAGAAATGCGTTCAATGTTTCACTATTGGAAGAACACATTCAACAGTTCTTTGATACCATTCATTATCGCACCATACAGATGCAGTATAAACATATCACTTTCTCAACTATTGAAGAGCTAGAAAAATTACTGATTAAACATGAAGCGCGTCTTATTAGGCCTGTAAAGAAGGTAGCTACACGTAATAATGCTGACGCTACGTATGAAGACCCGCAACCTAGCGTGCATATGATGGTCGGGGAAGTACATGCAGTACAGCGGGCACGACTGCGTATGAAGATAAGAGTGCGCGATCGACAACAAATCATAATAATGACAATGGTGTGATATTTGAACACTGCAACCGAAGGGGACATGACAAGAGTCACTTTTGGAAATTGGTGAAATGTGAGCATTGCGATAACTTTGGGCATGATTCGAAGTATTCTGGGAATTTCATTGAAGAGATCGCTGAATTGCGTACCAAATTGAAGGCAGGAGAGTTGACTAAGGCTCAGGTGGCGGAGCAGTTAAACGCCTAGCCCCACAGTGCATTGCAACCACTGTCAAGAGGAAAGGGGGGCTTGTCAAGTGAAATTGAACCGACACTGCTGTCATCTTACACAAAAACCAAAACCGAAAAAAATATACATGTTGCTTGGATGGATCACTCACTTTGGACGAGGATCAAGAAACTAAGAAAATTCAAAAAAAATGGCAAAACAAGCTAACTCCAGTGAGGGTAAGACACAAGCTGAGGATAAAAATGTGGGAGAAAGAGATGGATGGCAACAGACAATGGAATTTAAACAGCCTGCAACTCAAGTTTATGTAAATGGGGCCATTGATGATTGGAATTACAATTGATGTTGGATTCGGGTGCAAACATATCAGTTTTGCACACAAATGTGGCACGGAAGTTGCAAATAGCAGTTCGGATGTTTGACACTCCAACTGGTTTTTGTGGTGTGACGGACAGTACCATTGGAGCGATAGGTATGGCTACAGTCAAGGTTCGCATGGGTGCATCAGTGGTATTCACCTGTGAGATGTGGGTCGCTAGTATTGACACACATGCATTAGCAATACTGGGTACGGATTTTTTGGTCAAGGCAGGTGTAATTTTGAACATGAAGGACCTAAGTTGTAAAATCCCCAGGGAAGAACCATTGCCACTGATGATACGAGAAGATTTGATGTCAGAAGAGTATCTACAGGTACATACGCAAGTGATGGAGAGTGCTAGCATGCCGATCAATTAGACCAACGTAAACGCAGTGAAGACTGTTGGAGATAATCCTCCTGCTGTGTACGTAATGGATCAAATAGATCCAATGAAGGTGGACCAGACGAAATTGGAAAGAGAAGTGTACTTACACGAAGGAATTGAGATGTCGGCTGAATCTATGGAAGAACAGCTAGTACTCACTCCAAAAGTAAACAAGAACCCAATAGAACCACCAGATATGACCACTGCAGACATAGGAGAACCAGGCGTCACCACTAAAGAACAAGAAGATAATATACGTGCTTTATTGTATGAGTATGCCGATGGTATTATAAGTTCTGGCAATGCGTTACAACCCCCAGCTGAAGTTGTAGTTTGTGACTTGGATGTTGGTGATAATGCACCTATTGCGCAGAGAACACTAAAATTACCGCCTACATTGTTGCCTAAGTTGTATGAATTGATACGAGGCTTATTACAGGCAGGGCTAATTCGGTATTCAGAATATTCTTGGGCATCACCGATCGTCATAGTACTCAAGAAGATCAAAACCGACATACGGCTGTGTATTGATTATCGAGCTGTGAATGAGAAGACGAAATTGATGATGTATGCCATGCCATTGATTGACGATCTACTGGACAATTTTGAAGGAGTGAAATGGTTGTGTTCAATGGATAATGCAAGTGGATATTGTTCTATACCTATGACCAAGAGAGCTCGGGCGATCACAGCTTTTATTTGCCCTTAGGGCATTTTGAATGGCTTCGAATGCCTCAAGGGCTTAGGAACGCTTCTCAGATATATCAGCGCATAGTGGATAATGCGTTGTGGACAATGGTACGGCGGTCACGGCAGATGGGAATAAAGTGTAAATTGCTGGATGACAAATCAGTCGTGGATACTGATAGTGAGGAGGCACATGTATTTGAAACAGACGTATCCATCACCCAAGATGTGTTTCATAATGTCCATGTAGTAATGAATGATGAACAACCTATTATTGGGAGACGATCATATATTGATGATATTTCTTTTGGTGCAAACAGCTGGGACACATTGCGTCATGCTTAAGAATCTCCTGGAGGCATTTTAGTACTGGCAAATCACTATAAGTCTACCGAAGAGTGCGTTTGGTAAACACAGTGTGGAGTTTTTGAGTCATCGTATATCTGCAGAAGGAATTGAGGCTTCCCCCCGCAATCTGGAATCCATCGTCAAAATGTCGTTCCCACGGACAGTGAAAGGAGTGCAAGGATTCACTGGTAGTTTGATATACTATTTACGGTTTATTGATAATTTCTCAACACTAGCCGCATCTCTGTATGAGTTAACCGAGCTACAGTTGAAAGATGGTACCCAATTGAAGCACGCTTAGAAGTAGTTTTCGTTGCTAAAGGATCGTCTGGTGAATGCACCTTTGTTACGGCATATCAAGAAATCAAAACCATTGAGTAAAGTGTTATATACCAATCCATGGGCGTTCGGAGAAACAGTGTGTCAAGAGTATGATGGAATACTATACCCATTGCGTTACGTTAGCAAAGTGGTTTTTAAAGATGCCGAAACGAGGTATACAGGGGCGGAGCAAGAGGTTCTAGCTTTGCTCAAGACGATGCATAATGCCAGTCACATTTTGTTTGGGCAACATATAACGGTTTATGCGAGGTATTCTACAATGTGATGGCTGTTCACATCGAAAAGTTTGATAGGCAGAGGAATTCAATGGGCAGTAATGTTGTCTCCATGGTCTTTGGAAATTATAAGAATGAATACTGAGGCTGTGGGATTACCTGATTTATTATCCACGTCCATTGTGCCAGCAGAAAAGATGAATGAAGTGCTAGAAGACATTGCTCCGTTAAAATCGTTGAAAGACGTGCCGATCATTATGCCAATTCCTAGTCTACAGCGTCATAGCACTGGATATGTGTTATCGTTTGATGATGCAGTGCGTCTTAAGAATGACCCGAAAGGAGCGTTCGGCATGATTGTGTGGGAATTATCGACTTGGGATGTAGTGGCAGCGGAATATGGGATACAAGATAACCTTACCGTAAATGAGAGCGAATATCACGGACTAATCCATGTATTAGAACTCGCGCAAGACCATAATATAACGAAAGCAATTGTGTATGGAGATTCTAGATTGGTTAGTGGACAATTCAATGGAGATCTACGCTGCAATCATGCATCACTATTGGTTTGGTTGGGCAGAGTGCGCTCACTGGTAGAGAAATTCGAAGCAGTCAGTCTGATGGTGTTGGAGCTAGCCATTACGTGACTTTGCCATACTTCGAGTTAGAACAAATACTTGTGGTGACATATAATCAACATCCTCCCATATATCTTGCTGTTTTGTGCAACTTGCGCCTCATTATTGGATTATTGTCAAATTCACAGGATGGTTTCGCGGTTGTTTCTCGAGTCTCATCTGCAGTGGCATACAGCAAGTCTGGCAGACGATTCAACAGCTGTAGATACGCTTTTCTTTGATCGTTAATAATCTTCCCTGCTTGCTGTTCTTTCATGGCACATTGAGTTAAGAAATCAGCTGTCTGATTACTTGCGCGCCACGTGTATCAAGAAAATGTCACGGTTGGACAAGGGGCGGACACGAATGGTGATCCACAATCAACTAATGGTGATATAGTTATCTCTGCAGCACCTCAGGATAAAGAAGAAGACTAACCATATAAGAATGCACCATCTATCCAATTTGAGAGAATTGGACCAGATACAGGATGAGTGGTGTGGCAAGGTCATGGCATATTTGCGAGGGGATGATGATCAGATTAGTTCCGCCAGTGAATGGAAGAAGATAGCCCGGCATACGTTCACTTACGTGTTGGATAGTAAAGGTGTCCTGTATTATGTCTCGAAAGCTCAAGATAAAACTAAAGAATATGTGTGGAGATTGGTGGTACCGACCATATTACAAGAGGACATATTACATGCATATCATGTGGAAGTCGGAAGCGGGGCACATCAAGGAGTCGGGAAAGTCTATGCTCGGTTGAGTTCCAAGTATTATTGGAGAGGGATGTATGCCCATATTGAAGACTATGTTGCAGCGTGTGAAGACTGTGCCACCGCAAAAGGGAGGCCAAAATACCAGGGGCGCACTAGTAGAAATATTGTGGCATCAAGACCATTCCAAATTTTAGCGATGGATTTCGCATTGCCTTTACCACAGACTGCAATGGGGCATGAGGCGTTATTGTACTTCATATGTCTGTTCTCTGGGTATGTAATCCTAATTCCAATGAGCACCACCACAGCACAAGATGTAGCAGAAGCGTATATGGTGGGAGTGTATAAGAGATTTGGAGCCCAAGAAATGTTAAGACATGATAGAGATCCAAGATTTCTGAGTTCGGTTTTCAGGTGATTCAATCGAATGCTAAAGCAAAAAAAGAGACCTACGTTAGCATATCGACCACAATCCAATGGTAAACAAGCAAGATCGGTGCAAACAGTGATCAAGGCAATTAAGTGTTACATCACGGATCCGGAGGAGCATAGATATTGGGCTGAGTTCATGGCTCCCTTAAAGTTTTCATTGAATACTTCAGTGGATCTCCAGCATCATCAAACTCCGTTTTATTGGGTACATGGCAGGGAACCCAGAAACACGTTGGAAGCAATGATACCCCCCCAAAATACATCAATCACCGAAAAAGATGCACTAGAGTGGAGGTTGGCTACAACTGAGAAGCATATGAGAGCGCAAGCACAGACTCCTATTATAAAAGCGCAAGTGATGAAAGATAGATCCCAACGTCATAATGACGCAGTTACGTCTAAAGTGTGGTCAACTACCAAAACAGCTTATCGACCAGGTGAATTAGTTTGGCTGTATCATGATTGGGTTCAGCCGGGGTTGGTAAGGAAGTTGGCACACTTGTGGCATGGACAATATGTGGTTGATGAGCGGATAAATGACCTGGTATATCGGTAAGTGATACCGACCGTTGAAAGTCGAATATTTTCACTTGTGCATATCGCCAGTTTTAAGCCTTACATCAATAAGATGCGACGACCTCGGGAGAGGCTTCAGGTTGATGATATATTGGAGTTGGGTGAGGCGTTACTCCCAGAAGATTCATGGTATGAATCTCGTCAAGATGATGAGGGAAGTGGAACGAATTGTAGACTGACGAGTCAAGCAACGAACAAGGAACGGACGTCGAACAAAAGAGTATTATGTCAAGTGGAACCGATGAGATGACTTGGGAGCCAGAAGACAATCTTTCATGCACTGTCTTACTGTATGAGTTTGATGCACAGCGAGCTTGGGAGAATAGGCACTATGCAGCTCATACGGCAGAAGAGGTCACTATTGAGCCTGAAATGTAGAAGCCATACAAGAGAAGAAATAAGGGATGAAATTGGCAGGACATTCAAGAAAAATGACAAGAAGAGAGAATAAAGAAGACAAAGCCCCGGAAGATGTAATACATCCCTATCACGGACCCATGTTGGTTGTGATAAGTAGAATGCGGACCCGAGTATGTTGCATTAGGTGGCATAACAACAGAAAAAACAAAATACAAACAAAAATACATGTTTAGGCGAGAAGTGGAATTTGTTTGAACATGCTGAGTAAACAAGTTGCAAGCTCACGTTTATTGGCGCGGCATTTTAGAATTTGACGAATAGTAATGAAACTTGAGCCTATGAGTGCTCTATGAATTAATAATAAGGTGTGGAATCCGTGTAAGATGGAGATCGTGCGAAGAGAAGCCTATTACGGTCCTAAAGGCGTGAAACCTGTACGGCAGCAACAAGATGATACGAAGAAAAACCAATAAGGTATTAAAAGGTGTGAATCATGTACATCTATTGTCAATAAAATATGGATAAAAGACAACAACAACAAGATTGCACGAAGAGAAACCTGTCAGCGTACTAAAGGTGTGAAACCTGTACATCTAATGTTAACCAACCACGAAAAAATGTATACAAAGAGTGAGATCGTACGAAGAGAATCAGGGTATTGAAGGTGTGAAACCTGTACGGCAACAACCAAATTGTACGAAGAGAAACCTTTCAGTGTACTAAAGGTGTGAAACCTGTACGTTCATTGTAAAATAAAACGAAGAAAAACTGAGCATCGAGGGCGACTGTACGGGAGATATCCAAAGTATCCAAAGGGGTCTAACGGGTATAAAATCTGTACGGAGAGTCACGAGATGTTATTAAGAATGAAAATAAGCCATGGGGCGACCAACCTGAGTGTCGATAATAACCTTATGAAAGGGTATCAATTGGGGTGCTTGAGGTGCAGCACCTGTATGGTGGTCAGAGTAAGCAGAAGAGAATGGGTTGTCATTCAACAAGTTGTGCTTGGATAAGATGAAAGCAAGACAGAACATACGATGTGGAGAGTAGATCCGGAAAGTATAAGTTGGTATACCAGTGTGCTGATCTCACCGAGTGATCTACCTTTTGTATTAGGAAAGACAAGATATACGGAAGAAGGAAGAGACAGAAGTTGACATGTTCAGACTGAATGATGCCTAAGATATGGGGCCATATACGGTGATTAGTTTGGAGACCAGAAGTTACATGTTTGAGTCATGAGAGTGCGCGCGTTACCTGTGAAAAATGACTACGGCAATATGGGAAACGGTGTGTGATATTGGAGTTTGAGAAAAAGGGATTTTAAGCCAATCAGAGGTGACCCGCGACGGCCGTCTCGCGGTGACCAATCCGATCGGTCGGATAATGGAGAGTTGAGTGGAATTGGTGTGAAATTCAAGTGTGATATTGTATTGTTTTAAGTGAGAATTTTCGACCAATCAGAAACAACCCGCGACGGCCGTCTCGCGATCGATCGGATTGTGGAGGTTTGAATGAATTGGTGTGTGATGTTACAGTTAGAATTTTCCACTCGTTAAGGCCTAGTGGAGGCTATTTCCAACTGAGTGTCCGGGAAACCTGTTAAGTCAGAGTTAGTCGACGACATCTCAACACACGAACAGTCAATATAAAGAAGAGATAACGTCTAATATGCCCCTGTTTTGGCCCAAAAATTCTAAAATGCCCCTCTTCTTAACAAAATCCTAAAATGCCCCTGTTTTTGCGGTGCCTTCCAATCGCTAAATTTAAGGCGACTATTTAATGAAACATTAGCTTGCCAATCATCTCTAAGTTTGAATGTCGGTATTACAGGGTCATATTAGACGTTATATCATTTTAGAAAATATATTTGATGTTTCATCTGTAATATCGTCACATTTCAACAGTGCTATCAAAATTTCTTTATTTAGGAGCCCTACGTTACGTAATTCCATGAAAGAAGATACCAGCAATGGTGGAAACAGATGCGACGGCAAATCCAATACCGACCAAGCGACTAACAAGCTGCAATTTTGTCTTAAGAAGGTGCAGCTGAATAGCCTTCGGCAACTTCTCACTCGCGACAATAGCTCCGCTTTATTTGCAAAAGCCTACAAACTGCAATCGATTTTCACTCATAAAGAGCCACCAGTACACGCTTGCAAACTTGAGGATCATCCTTACTACGAACCGATTTGCCATAAAAATCACCACAAGTAACTACCACGATGCAATCGAAAGATACACAGCATTCTCAGTCGCGCACGCGAGATTATGCTGGAGTTTGCCAACTACTTTCTCTCTCCATGATCTTTGCTTCGAAAAAACAGTTTGAATACGGTAGATGGTTCAAAGAATGGCGCATTTTGACTTAGTGCTTCTGTGAGAGGGGGTAAATTCACCAGCGTTGTATTAGTGCTGAGACTGCTTGTCAGGCACTGACTTGAAATCGAGGCGTCATTTAGACGCACATCTTCACCATCGGTAGTACAGTCTTGAAACATGTGGACCAATCTACTCGATGTTCTTACGCAGTCTTCCAAATCTTTGAGAGAAGAAGATTGATTCTTCCACGATACAGCCGAGTCCAAAGTCAGCGCCGCGTAGTCACCTCGAATAGAATCGTTGGAAATGGTAGTGTACCTCTGAATTTCATCAAGTGGATTGATAACGCGTTTGCTCGTGTTCTTATAGTTCTCGTAAAACGCGCGTGTCATACTTTGAATGGTGGTTTGTGAAGTCGCTCGTTCATCCTTACTTAAGCAGTGCGCTGTGTGAGCGTTATTCCACATGTACAACCCTGCTGTGATCACTGAAGACGCACCAACAAAATAGGAACGTCACTAGTACGCGCAGGAACCCTGTGGCTTTTGCCACGAGTATGACACAGACCGCAGAAAAATTGTGGTAGAAAAGCAAGACCTCCCAGGCGCTTCCAATCGTTTCGAAAGTGGTGATGCCTCGAATATCCAGTACTGGCATGCCGAAGTATGACTCGGTAATCAATCCAACTGCTAAATCTTCAATCAGAAAAGCGAGATGACTAACATCTACGTAGAATATTACTCGAGTAACGAAAGCACCAACATCGACCAACGACGCACGTAGCACGGCAGTATCAATATCAAACTCTTCTTCATTGGCAGATTCAAATTCTTCACTTGTTGAACCTTCATTACGTGAGGCGGTGGCTAGCTTGCCGAGCTCATTTTTCAAGTTGGAGTTCGTTGTTCTATCTGGAAATAAATACCTGCGCTGAATAGAGCTCTCTGGTCTGACACGTTGGCACCGGTTCGCCGTGAGATCGGCAACCAATTTATCTCCCAGCCGTTGCCACGGCTTGAAACCTTCTGGCACCATCTTTTGGGAAGTGTCGTGCCACCGATCGCGCTAATCAAGTGGAAAGTGTTTGACGTTAATCGAAAGAGTAACGTGCTAACAGTACGCACGGAAAGCGCACAAATAGGAGTGAAGTGGAAAACCTTATGAAAATTGACGTTCTCCAATGAACTTTCGAGCAAGACGTGGACCAAAGTGTTAAAATAGCACAAAAAGGTTGTAAACACTTAACGCAATCAATACTCACCACCTGGCCAAGTTTCAGTGTGGGAGGATCAGCGGAAAGTGTCGAATGGTGTGCGTAGCGTCGTAGCCCTTGCAAAGATTCAGTCTGGCACTGTACTTTATAATGCAAAACGGAAAGTGAAATATATTATGTATAGTTACTTAAGTCGCTATCCAGTCCTTACTGCAACTTTAAACTGTAACTGCTATTTATATAAAAAATGTATGGCTTACCAGCAACAGACAATGGGCTTCCACTATACGGAGGAGTGCAAACTTCAAAATGGGTACACACTCTTCCAACACTCCTCCTGGAAGACCGGAGGCTGTAGCTCCATCACTGTAAGCCCAGCGCCGCACGCAACAATTGGATCCGCTGCGCTCCCAAGTCCTTTGTCAGCAAGTCAGCTAGCATATCCTCACTTGGCACGTGGTTGTCCACAATAATGCCCTTCTTCGTATAATCCTCGAGAAATTCTAGTTTGACATCGACATTCTTGGAACTTGATCCACTTGCCTCATCCTCCAGCTGCTGTATCGCTGCTTGGTTATCCATCTTTAACATCAGAGGCGTCTTTGCGTGTTCCCAATTTCAGCGACCAGTTGTCGCAATCCAATACTTCTTTGCCGGCCATCTCCGCCGCAACAAATTCTGCTTCCGCAGTCGAAAGCGCAACTGCTGTCTGCTTCCTGCAGGCCCGGCTTACGAGAATCTCATTAATAAAAACAACCATAGCTGAAACGCTCTTCCGATCGGTCTTGTCAGCAGCGAAATCTGCATCGCTGTAGACCATGATCCGGAGTGACATGGGCAAATTTTCATCGTGCTTTAGCACCAGCTTTAAATCCATCGTGCCCTTGAGGTATTTCAAGATGCGCTTGCAATCTTGTAGTCACCCAGCGTGGGTGCATGGGTCTTACGCGTGGCTCGGTGCACGGCGAACGAAATGTCAGGACGCGTGCACCGATCAACCCAGAGCAAACTGCCCACAAGCGACTGGAACTGCTTCACACTCGGCAAATTCTCCTTTGGATGCGACAATAATAATTCTTGAAACTCCTTCACATCATCCAGCGCCAGCACCGGAGTTAGGACTGGGTTCATCTTCTCAAGCTTGTTTGTCTTGAGGATTTCTTTAATCGTTCCTTCCTGATCCAATACGTATCATGTCTTTGGATCACCTTGAATCCGTATTCCCAGGAGCTTCGTAACGCTTCCCAAATCTTTCAACTCCAATACATTCATATCTTCAAAAAATTCCATCACAATCCCCTCACTGGTTCCAGTAACCAGGAGGTCATCCACATATGCGCCGACCACCACTGTTTCGGCGTCCTTGTGCTTTACAAAAATGCACGTATCGTTCCCGCGCTGCGGGAAACCAAATTTCTTCAATGTCTCGCAAAAGCACTGGTGCCATAGGCGCCCGGACTGCTTCAAACCATAAAGGTTTCTTTTCAGCTTCAATGCAAGCTCCCTTTGAGAATCGACACCAAAATTTCGCAAAGTATCCACCGAGATTTCCATGCCTTGAGGCACCTGTAAGTATATCTCCACATCTTCTTCAGACTTGGCTTTGGGGTAGGCACTAGGCACATCGCCGTGGCGTGCCACTACCCCCAAACTTGCGACAAAACCAGAATCAACTTTACGTTGTTTAATTCCATAACAGTGGAAAATGTAAAAAAATAATCGTCCCCGAAAACTTGCTTGTCGCCCCTGGCGACCAACCTCGCCTTGTACCTCTCTAACGAACCATTTGCACAGACTTTCGTCTTATATACCCATTTGGTCGGGAGAGGTACCTTGCCCTCAGGGCGGCGAACAACATCCCAGGTTTCCAAATCCTGAGGGCCTTAAGCTCCTCCATTTCCTCCTGTCTCCACATGCTTAATTGTGGGCCACCGTGCGCCTCACGGTAGTTCTTCGGATCCGGCAGTATCATCGAGACACCTGTTGGCTCACAACCGGGGTCACATACTGCATACGCGCATAAAGCGCCTTCCACGTTTTCATTTATTCCAGTAATTTTTTCGGGAATTTCCACACTTGGTGTCACCCTCTTGGTCCTTGAATCTTCATATTCTTGGCCCTTCAATGTCTTCTTTGTCTTCCTTCGGGTCTTTCTCGTTCCCTGCACTGGTTTCTCGGCGCGCCTCGGCTCGTCTGCAGCCTCCGGTATTCCTTGACTTCCGCGCCCTTTATTTTGTGCATTCGAACCAGCATTTCTTGAACGCGACTCGTCCATTTCCTGGAGTTCTTGGCTGCGTTCACCTTCCAACATCTTAGTTATTTTCTCACTTGTTTCTGCACTGAGTGTCTCGATCACGGTGACGTGCCGCGTCACCACGACCACCCTGTCCTTCATCAGCAGCACCTTGAAACCCTTGGTTTCATCACTCTTGCCCAAAATTAGGGCGCGCTCGGCATGTTCTTCCAGCGTCTTCTTCTTCGGGTCCCGCCAAACCATGCACGGGGACCCAAAAACCACGATATCATTTACTGCCGGCCTCTTGCCGGTCAGTACTTTCAATGGCGAAATTCGCCCAACGTTTGATCTCGTCGGAGTACGGTTGAGTATGTACGCAGCATACTCAGCCGACTCCGACCAATACGTGAGGGGTACGCCTGACCCAAAAATCATGCACCGGACCATATTGAAAATGGTCCGGTTCATCCGATCCGCCTTCCCTGGCTCCGTTACTTGGCGGCGGATACCGGTCTGCTTACAAAACAGATCCACACTTGGGTACTCTCCGCCGCCATCCGTCCGCAGCACGTGCACCCTGCACGAAAAAAATTATTTTCAAACCAAGCCAGGAAGTGTCCAAACATCTTCACCGCTAAATCCTTGGTGCGTGCTGCAAAAACGCTGACGTAACTCGAATGATGATCCACGAATACAACCAAGTATCGGTTGCCACGTCTGTCGCGGGGAGTGTTCGAACCTTTGAGGTCACTGCAGATCACTCCTCCAATGCGGTCAATTGGTGCATTTCCACCCGAATCTGTCTTGGGTTGCGCCTTTCTGGTAGCCTTCCCTTCGGCACACGTAAGGCAATTCGGCCTATTCGTGTCCGTTATGGCAATACCAGACCTCGGGTCCCTGGCCAACCTTTCAATGGTGTCGTAGGCCAGGTGACCCATGCGCATGTGAAAATGGTGTAGGCTGCCAGTGTGGACGTCCTTACTGACATCTTCCGACACACTGTTGACAACCATGTCACCGAAATTTTCCGAAAAACTTTGCGCCTTTTAGGCCTTCAACTTAGCCACAAAGACAGAACCATACGTCATCACGTCGAACAACTTTTCACCTTTTATCATGAATCGCATCTTGCGGCGATCATCAACCATGGCGCAACCCTTTTCGCGAAACCTACCAAGCGAGATCAGGCTTCGGGTAGTTGCGGATCGAAGTATACTTCGGTCAAGACAACGAACGTTTCACTTTTGTCGCACGTCCGCAACGTAAGCCGCCCGACCATGGTTCCCTGAAGTGTGCCACCATCCGGCAAGGCAAAATTATCATCGGGACTGCAATCCCTAGCGTCTTCCAACAAACCGGGGTTAGACACCAAGTGTCTATTAGCCCCACTATCGATAATCCAGATATCTTCATTTGCGCTTCCATTTCCACACGCATTTGAATACCATCCATGGTCGAAAGCACAAAACGCTTTGACGACCCTTCATTTCCACCACGGCTCTGACTTTGGGTGCGTTCACCTCCACTTTTTCGGCGCTTTTCGGGGCAATACCTCTGTATGTGCCCCTCGCCACCACAGCCGTAGCACACGCGCCGCCCCTGACCAGATGTTGCTGCATGCACGTGCAACTTAGGGGCGGGTATCGACTTCACCATGTCGTCTTCGAGCTCCTGTGCCCATGCGATTAACTCTTGCGAATGGCTTAGGTAATCCCCACTTCTAGGGTCATACCTAGCCATCAGCATTATCTTGAGTCGCGGCGCGGCATATTTGAAGTTATTTTCAACTATTAACTTTTCACTCGACCAGCTTTCGCGATCCAGAGCTACTAGGTATAAATAGTGCTCCGTCCAGCTACGTTGTGGATCCTTTTCACTTGCAAATCTCGCAGCGGCTTGGTGGTGGGATATCGTCGTCCTAAATCCCAACCACATCTGATCCATGACGTGGATCAACGTCGGCCGCACCCGCCACCACTACGCAACATTTGTGCGGTAATATTCGGCGGCGGTGCCCTCCAAATGCTCGCCGAACTTGTTCACCTTCAATCGTTCAGTCCACTGGAATCCAGAGGTCATCTCTGCGATCTCAATGGCTTCCATGAACAGGTACGCCCACTGGCGATACCCTGCACTGAGACCGGGATATAGCTCGCGTCCCGAAAACTTGTCGATGCTTATTTTCGGTATCTTGTACCCGGCGTACTGCACGGGTACACTTGGCTGCGCGGCGGGCACTTCGTCACCGTCTGCACCTTGCGCCGCAGCGGGCGCCCTACGTGGTGCATTATGCGCTCTTGGGCGTGGCTTCGCGCTAGCTTCCACCCCTTCGTCCTCGGCCAGATCATCCAGTTCCATCTGCTGGCCGAACAGACGGTAATCTCAAACTTTCACGGAAGTTACTTTCCGGTATACGCACCGGCGATTCTCTCTTGCGCTCGGGCGACCTCCTCGCTGGTGCGGGACTAGCTTGCCCTGCATCAGGATCATTCGCAGCTCTTGCCGCTTCACGCCAATTGTTCAATATCTCTCGGAATTGCTCCGGAGAGGGAATATCATCGTCATCAAAATCAATCATCTCAAACTTATTTAAAAACTTCAATCACGTCCGGCACTAGCTTCCCCTCCAACATAGGGCTTTCCACAAGCTCCACGGAACGTAACAATAAGAAAAATGTGGAGAAGCGTGCCCAAAATTTGGCACACTTCTGGTCAAGTTTCGTCAAGGCATTTGGTCTAATTTAGGATTGTTTTAAACAAGAGGGGCTTTTCAGCCTATCAGACTCAAGAAGTGTCAAGAACGCAAGTT
>CM047592.1:15012080-15035535 GCA_026184515.1 Peronosclerospora sorghi
GAAAACTCTTATATGACCGAAGGAAGAACGCGTGTGAAAATTACTTTGTCGGGATCGCTGGTCTACTTTTTCAGCGCTTGGGTTGGCAAGTTGGCTGGTCAGGACGCTTTACTAGGTATGGATTTCATGGTCCCAGCTGGTATTCGCCTAGACCTGTCACATGGAGTGCTTACACTCCCGGATGAGGTCCAGGTCCAGTTGGCTGGTCGAAGACCTCTGTATGGTTCGTATACCGATCTGGTCAGGTGGGATCAAGATGTCACCATTCCAGTCGGCCAATCCGCTGATACCCCGGTCGATAAAGGTTTTCGATCAAGGAAGTTATGGGTGACCATGGGCGACCGGTGGGTGCCGACCTTTGTGAAGAGCGCCGGTCGGTTTGATTACGTCCTACTCACTAATATCGGTGACAAGCCGCTTACGCCCGACAACAATAATATTGTTGGCATGTGGATAGCGGAAGGGAAGGTGCCAAGAAAGGAGGGGTTCGTCTCGATCGGATCGAGACGGTATGTCGATTGGCAGAACTTGGCATACCAAGCGACCACCGATCTGGTCAGCGATGATGGACCGGTGGAAGAAGATACCTCACCTATGGTGGAACGACCCAGCTATGTAACCCCGAAGAAGATGTTGGTTCGAAGAAAGGCTCCGCAGTCGCCGGACACGGTGGACCATCAAGCAGATGGGCCAAGGTTCGTCAACATGGTGGTTTCACAAGAACAGGCGACAGAGGAGCCGGAAACAGAAACAGAAAAAAAGGGAGCATGGGATTGCTGGGGCGGACCACGATGGCGCGCCTAAGCAGATCGATGTCGTTGAAGAGCAGCCCGCCAATCGGGAACAGCAGTGTGCAACCGATCAGGACGGTTTGGGTGATGTTGCCCCAGAAGACGATCAAGTTTGTATACATGAGGGCGGGGATCAGTACATTCAGGAGCTGGAGACCCAGATGGCAGTCCTCCCTGAAGTGTCTGCCGATCTGCCCGAAGTCACCTGGACGATCTACAAGCGGGTTATCGGGATGTGAACAGCCCCGACCAGATCGATCAGCTTAAGATAATCATATG
The DNA here is from genome assembly GCA_026184515.1 of Peronosclerospora sorghi. Classification (NCBI taxonomy): domain Eukaryota; phylum Oomycota; class Peronosporomycetes; order Peronosporales; family Peronosporaceae; genus Peronosclerospora; species Peronosclerospora sorghi. Next base: position 15,013,151 of record CM047592.1, read on the forward strand.
GAAGAAGAAGTATCTTCTGATCGGGAAAGACAATACCTTACCCCCTGCTGCTCGCGGAGAGATCTGTGACATCTATGTTTGTGATGCCGAGCCGATCGCCCAGCGATGCCGACGTGGGCGCCACAGTACCGCGAAAAGCTGTCTGATCTTATTAAAGGAGTGTTGGCTACCAAGATTATTAAACCGTCGATCTCGCCGTGGGCCTCGCCGATCGTGATTGTAATCAATAAGAACGGCGTCGACATCAGGTTGTGCATCGATTATCGGTTAGTAAATCGGTTGACCAAGCTTATGGTGTACCCGATGACGCTGATCAGCGATCTGCTGGAAGATATTGACAAGACCCTATGGTATTGCTCGCTGGATATGGCAAGTGGATTTTGGGTGGTTTCGATGACCGATCGGGATCGCGAGATCTCCGCATTTGTTACGCCGTTCGGTCTGTTTGAGTGGAACAGTATGCCGTTCGGTTTGAAGAACGCGCCCCAGATCTACCAGAGGCTGATCAACAACGCACTGTATGGACACTTCAAGATCAGTACCGATCGGGACCCCACCGAAAACTATGATGTATTTACAGAGGATGAACCCGATCGAGAAACGAGACCGTCCGTTCTGGGGAGGCGATCGTATATCGACTACATTCTGATCCCTGCTTCGTTATGGAGCGATCTGTGCCTGAAGGTCGAACGGTTGTTGGAGACATGCGATCGCTGGAACCTGTCAATCAGTGCTGTAAAGAGTTTTTGGGGCATGTCACAGGTCGCCTATTTAGTTCATATTGTGGTGGAGTCAAGTTTGAAATCGAATACATTTGTATCGACAACCTGACCACCACCATCGTGCCCAGCCTTCCCACTTACGGGGGGGGGTACCCCGCGGACCTCCATTCGAAATCTGGTCCGATCGTCCGCTGCTGGCAGACGACCGGTCATCATCCAGAGACACTTGGTCCGATTCACTTCAGACAATCTCACCTTGTGTACCCATTGGAGTGGGCTAGTTACACACTCGGTGGATCGGGATCGCAGATCGATTTGATTCGGTCTTGAATATGAAACCGTGCTGTCTAGGTGTACCTAGGGCGGAACTCTTCACCCCAGGTACGTACAGACCAGAAACACTTCCAAAAGATAAATTCCAATAGGTCGATCGTCCAAACGATCTAGACCTGACCATTACGAATTAATAGAGGGTAGACCAATCAACCGGTCTAGCCCCTGACCAATATGAGAGAAGACCAAAACCGGTCTAAACTCCTACCAATGTTACAATGAGCCAATATGTCCACATGAAGACCCAATATGCCCGTGAACTCCACAAACGATATCTCCACGTAAAAACCAATCCAATGAATAGCACGTTCCAAACGTACTTGAATTAAAGTGTCGAGATCGCCAAATCGTACTCCCGTCGAGGGACTTCCGGTGGCCAAAGTGCGCATGCGGAGTGTCCAGACCGGGTATAATATGCGAGAGGGGATAATTCGACCTTCTGCCCCCAAACACTCCGCGGAGGGCGGAGGCGACTAGTGTACGTGAAAAGAAAACGGCGACCCCTTGCTGTGGTATAGACCAAGACCAAAGGACTTCTACTTATAAAAACCCTGCAACCAAAAGAATTCTAATTTTTTAGGCAAATCCACAACTAACCAATAATACTACCTCCCTATGGTCCCTAATGTACCTACACAAAATTATGTAGAATACCCAAAGTCAGGTGACTCACCCAAGACCAGCGTTCTTGATACTCCTTGAATTTGATAGGCTAAAAAGCCCCCCTTGTTTAGACCAATCCGAAATTCGACCAACTGCCTTGACCAAAAGTGACCAAATTTGTGGTACACTTCACCACAGCCGCCCCTGAGTCCGACCATGTCGCACAACGATAACGGTCTGACTCACCCATCACTTGACCAACTGGACCTTGGTCACTCACACTTCTTCACCATGGACCAAACATCTTCTACACCTGCGTCAGGTACTGCCTTTACTGCACTTGATCTTCTTATGCTTCCCTTTGACGCTTGTTCTTGTCGTTCTTGCAGAAACTCTATGCGTCGAGTCGCCCAACCTTGCTTCGCCTGTCCGGTCGGCTCGGTCTGACAGCCCACGTAACTCTCATGCACTTCAAACATCGGAAGGGTGTCATACTGAAGACGACACGCGGATGCAGGATATGCTCGCAGAGAACACGCATCTCAGGACCCAGGTAGCCCACCAGGCAACACGAGGTGCGCATCTTTGGTCTTTATCTTGTACTCTTCTTGACCCTCGTTTTTCTTCAGCTCTCATCCCTCCCAGCGTAGTCCAGGCAATAGGCGCCTTGGTTGATGCCGATAGGCAGTCCGGCGATGATGTTGACCAGATCCGACACATTTTGGAGGAGCTGATAAGCGCGCGCCATGAGCTGTCCCGTCTGGAGGCTCATCAGTCCCATCTCCGGGATCAACTTGCACTTGTTCGTCGGCAGCAGCTGGACGGACATTTTGACGCGACTTCACTGTGCATGCAAGGCGACGACCTCGCGCGACGCATTGCCGAGTTAAAAATTGCGATTCAAGACCAGACCGGGAAGGTCCGGTCTTGTCAAGACAATTCATACGCTTGGACGCTAGAGTCGGGTCGTCGTCAGGTGGCACTAGCAGTGCCGCCAGCGCTTGATGAACTTTCTGCATCCGTGTTCGGCTGCTTCCTCCAGCATAGATTGGTCTGCGTCGGCAACCTTAGTCGCCTCGGAGCAAGACCAAGACCGCTTGCAGCAGGACCAAGACCGACATCGTTCATTGGCTGATATTCAGCAGCCCGAAATTGCACACAAATCGAAGAAGCGCGCGGACGCGCCGGTAGCTCGAGGGCGCGGGGCACTGCGCGCGGACACAGACTCGGGGGGAAGCGTGCAGTGCCTCATAAGCGAGCCAAGACACAGGCGCTTCTTATGGACTCGGACTCGGACACGGACGAAATCTACAGCCCCTCGGAAAGTCAAGCGCCCTCGCGCCGTACTGCAAATCGCACCAAGAACACAGGGGTCTCGTCCGAGGAGGACTCCAGCGAAGGGTCTTGCGATTCCGAGTTTATGGTCGCCATCCAGTCCAAGTCACGAACGAATTTACGTGAAAGTTTCATCCAAGTGGCGTCGACATTGGGGTCAGAACAGAAGACCGGTTTGCCAAGTGACGCCACACCAGTATCGACATCAGCGAAGCCGGCGCCTTCGGTTATCCCCGGGACATCCGAGCTTCCCAAGTACGCTCTACTGAAGAACATGGCGGTTGACACCAGCTCCCTTCCGCCGCGTACGTTTGAAATCACTTTGCCGTGGTCGTCGGGGCAAATTGGCTGTTTGCGCCGGTCTACCCTGACCAAGCAGCTTCTGGCCCGGTCTTTCTCTCGCCCGGACTCCTGGCTTTTTCCACCGGCCAAGAAAACCCCTGAGGCGTCTGCATGGATGGCGGACTTGATTACGTCGGCGCAGATCTCCCGACTATACGGCGATGCACCATGGAAAATGTTCGAACACTCCAAGATAGGACTTGTGTTCCACTTGACTCCATGGATCGGCAATATGCTAGGCCGGGTGAAGGATTTCAACAGGATCCACGGCCAAGCAATTTGGGAAGCGTCCAACTACTTGGTGCTTCTTCCCGACCGGGTGCGACAAGATCCGGGCCTGGCGACGTTCCAGAGCAAGCGCAAGCGACGTCGAATTCGAGCGGGCGAGGCTTGGCAATCCCTGTGCCAGTACATTTTGGACGGGATGCGAGCTCGCGAGCGTGACGTCGACGTGTTCTTGTACCCGGTGTTCCTCCACATTCCAAGGCGTCGCGTTGAGAAGACCAGACTGCTGGCCGACGACGGCATATGGTACCCCGGTCTTGATTGCGCTGAGCCGGTCGCGGACCTCAAGGATGCTTTGGTCCAACTTGACCGGAAGGACCCCTGGCGTAACAAGTTTCAGGATCAAGTGGAACATCATCCGTGAATGGTCATCGGCCGTCTGTGGGTCGATAGCAAGTGAAGTCGTAGGTAGTCGACCAGATAACTCGTAATACATGTCATCATTTCTTTTCATATGTCCGATCGTCAAATCACTTGAACTAATTTTACCACTCTCTACATAGTTGCACCGAACACGTTATCGTAAACAGTTCCACCCCCATCACGAAAAATAGTCATCACATTCATCATTCCGCTATCCCAATCCGTCACAGTTCATCACAATTTCACATCAACTCCGGAACTTCCACATCTTCACACCGGTCTAGACCGACCGATGCTACTGCGTGTCTTGGTCTTGGTCTTCATGGGTCTGCGTCACTGCGAAGCGATTACGACTGACTCGTTCTCGTTCAAACTCTCGTAGAAGATCTCAACAATTCAAGTCGATCTCATCGACCCAAGTTGATTCATCATGGTCCTTCCATCGGACCAGGTACTCTCGGTGAGTCCGACCGAACCTGGTCTTCTTGGTCGACCGAACATCCAAGACCTTCTCCACTTCAAACTCGTCTTCCTCTAATGGTCGTTACTAACTGTCCTCCGGCAGTAACGCTTCATCGAAATCAAATCTTTTTTCTTCGTCTACCAGACAGGGAGTTTTGGGTCGATCCGGAAATTCTCGGACCAGCTTCAACTTGGACACATGCACAATCGGGAAGACCTTGTAATCTGTACCAGTTGTTACTAGACGGGCAGCGTGCTCACCGATCAGCTCGGCAACACGGAAAGGGCCGTACCACATGTGATCCAGCTTCTTCGCATAGCCCTCTTTCACTCGGTATAGGTATAGCCATACCCTCGCCCCTGGTTCTATACCGTGGGGTCGGACCTGGTCATTGGTCCGGTCTGCCCGGTCTTGTGTGGCCTGACGCAGATTTTCGTTGACGACTTCTTTTGCATGCTGGTAGTGTTTCTGGACCTGCATGCGCCAGCGTCGAGCATCGCGATCGCGGGTCCGGGTGCAACCGATAGGTATCGAAGCTTCCAGTGTCGACCGAGGGTCCTATCCATATGTCGGATAAAAAGGCGTTTCTCCTCGGACCCGATCGGTCGACGAGTTGAGTGCAAACACCAGCCTTTCTGCATACTCGTCCCAATCTCGCTGGTCTGGATCAGCAACGTACATCTTTATCGCCCTCGTTATGGTCTGCACCATGCGTTCCGCCGATCCATTTGCTTGCGGACGATATGCCATCGTCGCACTCTGTTTCTGGCCCAGCATGTTATTGAACGACCGGAACACCTCGGCCATAAAACCGAGTTCCCGATCGTGCCTGATGACCTCGCTGGCGCCGAATCTTCGGAACACACATTCTTCGTAGCTCTGGGCGATCTGCTCCACAGACCGAGATGCACTTGCCTTCGCTATAACTAGACCAGTGAGCAGGTCTACCCAGATCAGCAGCTCAGTGTTGCCGCGCGTCTATCTAGGTAGTGACGGTATGTGGTCCATCGCTATGACCTGGAAAGGGTAGGTAGCCTCGATATTTCCGGGCGATCGACCCTTGATTACCGGTCTACCCTTTCCGGTCTCGCAATCCGTGCAACAGCCCACATATTTCTGCACACTGCGGAAAAGACCTCTCCAGTGGAAGTGGGACCTGATCTTGTGATAGGTCCTGCCTATACCCTGATGTCCCCCTTCTAGACTCACGTGATAGTGATGAAGGACATCCGGCTGCAGCAACTCGGGGATCACTAATTTCGCCAATCGGTCCCGGTCTGCACTGCCTTGGTCGGCATCGCGGCAGTAATACAATATTCCATTATCATCCACTTCGTAGCTATCCGTGATCTTGATGCACTCTTTCGCTTGATCGTTCGTCAACTTGTACAGTTCACAAATCAGGTAGGTCTTCAGGTTCATAATCCATTCTTCTTCGTCCTGCGCCTTGAGGATCCGTTCCATCCTTAACTGTTGCACTGCGTATTCGTTCAAACTTTCCTTCGGGAACGGTCGGCGAGACTTCTGAGCTTTCGATCTAGTCGCGACCATCACATGCACCTGGACTGGGGCGTTCTTGGGTCCGATCACTTCTGGGAGCCTGTTTATATTCATCAATTCATCCATAACGGCCTTCTCGGTGATCGTAGCCCCGGTCTGGTCTTGCATGGCCTTGGTCGCGAGGTAGTCGGCGCTTCTGTTCCAGTCCCGTTTCACGTGCAATAGCTCGTGGTTGGGGTAGTCCTTCAATGCCTTCATTACTCGATCATTTAGCGTCCTTAGTCGTGGAGCCTTGCCGTCGATCTCTCCGGTGACCTGCCTGATCACTAGGTTGTAGTCATCACATATGATAACTCGCCCCTTCTCTTGCGACGACAGCAGGTCCAGACATAGAAGTAGACCTCGGTACTCCGCCTCGTTAACCGTAATATCCGGCGTGAAATCAGCAGCGGCTGCAACTATAGACCATTGTGGCAACTTCCACAATATGGCACTATAGGCGCCTACCTTCTTCTTCACGCTTGCCGATCCGTCAAAACTTAAGACCAAGAGCTCTTCATCATGGTCGACGGTCGGTGGCGGTCTCGAAACTGACTGCCGAGGTTGCTTCCTCGGGGCAATCGCTATCAATGCCTCGTCCACTTCAGACCGAGGGGTGATACTGGAAGCTAATGTGCCCAATATCTCTTCTTCGCCCCCGGTTCACTTAAGGACCTCGAGGGTCCACTGCGACAAGACCGCCGACCATCTGCATAGACGTCCGTCCATCCAATTGGCTGATAGTAGCCAGGCCAAAGTAGACCGTCTTGACAGGATCTTTATAGGTCGACCGACCAGCAGGTTGTAACACACATCCAGAATTCGTAGCAACGCCATAACTTCTTTCTCGACAATTCCATAGTTCACTTCATTTGGTTTTAGCGTCCGGCTCGTAAACGTGACTGGATGATACACACCATCGTGATCTTGCACTAAAGTGGCCGAGATAGCCCACTTACTGGCATATACGATAATGGTCGGCACTTTTTCGGGAGCGAAATGTTTGAGAACCGGTGCCGTCGCCATCTTAACCTTCAACATACCAAAGGCAACTGTGCACGCTTCATATGATCTTCGGCCTCCACTTGCGGACAAACTGCAGCAAGACAAGAGTCGGCGCCCTCCTGTAAAGTTGCCCGGTCTTCTTCGCGCAACATATGATAGTCAACTTCCCGGAGTTCGTACAGCACAGCCGCGTAGATAGCAAAGTCTTCAACGAATCGGCTATAATAATTCAAGCTTCCCAGGAAGGACTGCATTGCCTTCAGCGATCTGGGGAACGGGAGGTTACTCAGCGAATCCAGGTCCTTGGGATTAGCCTCTAGACCATTGTTTGAGACCATATGGCCTAAATAGGCGACCTTGGACATACACCAAAAACTTTTCAAGGCACTGATAGACAGGTTCCAGCGGTCCCATGTCTCCAACAATCGTTCAACCTTCTCGCACAGATCGTTCCATGACGAAGAAGGTATCAGAATGTCGTCGATGTACGACCGCCTCCCTAGAACGGACGGTCCTCTTCCCCGATCGGGTTCACCCTCTCTAAACACATCATAATTATCAACAGGGTCCCGATCGGTCTTGATCTTGAAGTGTCCGTACAATGCGTTGTCTATCAGCCTTTGATAGATCTGGGGCGCGTTCTTCAGACCGAACGGCATACGATTCCACTCGAAAAGACCAAACGGCGTCACAACTGCGGAAATCTCACGGGCTCGATCAGTCATCGAGACCACTCAAAATCCGCTTGCCATGTCTATCGAACAATACCACAAGGTCTTGTCGAGGTCTTCCAACAGATCATTAATCAGCGGCATCGGGTACACCATGAGTTTAGTCAACCGATTTACCAGCCGATAGTCGATGCACAGTCTAATGTCAACGCCGTTCTTCTTGATAACAATTACGATCGGCGAGGCCCATGGAGAGGTCGACGGTCTAATATTCTTGGTAGCCAACAGTCCTTTGATAAGATCAGAAATCTTTTCCCGGTACTGTGGCGCCACGCGTCGACATCGCGGGCAATCGGCTTGGCATCTCCAACGTCAATATCGCACATCGCACCACGGGCTGCAGGTGGTAAGGCGTTGCCCTTTCCGATCAGCAGATGTCTTTTCTTCCATATGATATTCTTCAACTGCTCGATCTGGTCTGGACTGTTAAGGACTTGATCACCCACTTGTAAATCATCCATTGTAACTTCGGGCGAGTCGGCAGACACTTCAGGGAGGACTGCCATTTGGCTTTCCAGCTCCTGAATGTACTGTTCCCCGCCTTCATGTATACAGACTTGTTCATCTTCTGGGGCGATATCACCTAGACCATCTGGACCGGCTGAACGCCCCTGGTCTTGATAGACGGGCTGTCCTTCACTGATATCGGTCTGATTAGGAATACCGTCATGGTCCGACCTAACAACTTCATGTTCCCGTTCTTCCGTTTCTTGCTCCGCTGTCGCCTGTTCTTGTGCTGACACCACGTTGACTAGCCTCGGCTCGTCTACTTGATGGTCCACCGTTCCTGGTGACTGCGGCGCCTTTCTTCGGACCAACATCTTTTTTAAGGTGACATAACTTGGTCTTTCCACTAAAGGTGAAGTATCCTCTTCCACCGACCCATCATCGCTGATAAGATCGGTGGTCGATTGGTACGCCAGGTTTTGCCACTCGACATACCGCCTCCACCCAATCGAGACGAACCCCATCTTCCTTGGTACCTTCCCTTTTGCAAACCACATGCCGACAATAGTGTTAATGTCCAGTGTCAGCGGCTTGTCACCGATATTGGTAACACGGACAAAATCACGTCGACCAGCACTCTTTACGAAGGTCGAGACCCACCGATCGCCCCTGTTCAACCACAAATTCCTCGAACGAAAACCTTTCTCAACCGGGGTATCGGCAGACCGACTAACTGGGATAGTGAGGTCTTGGTCCCACCGGACCAGATCGGTATACGAACCATACAGAGGTCTTCGACCAGCCAACTGGACCTAGACCTCATCCGGGAGCGTAAGCACTCCATGTGACAGGTCTAGGCGGATACCAGCTGGGACCATGAAATCCTTTCCTAGTAAAGCGTCTTGACCAGCCTACTGGCCAACCCAAGCGCTGAAAAAGTAGACCAGCGATCCCGACAAAGTAATTTTCACACGCGTTCTTCCTTCGGTCATATAAGAGTTTTCGCCGATCACGACGCATTCTTGTCTCTGGGTATCGTCTATACGACATCCGACCTTACGAGCAAAGGCGGAGTCGATTATTGAGACTTCAGCTCCAGAGTCGAACAACATCGTCGCCTTCTGGTTTTTAATATTACCACAGTCTTTCGCCTGCTTAAACCATTTTTCGGGCGCATGATACTTCCAGTATCCGCGGGATACTCCAGGCAGCAAGTCCAACTGCATAACCACCTTGGTCCGGGAGTACTCATCGGTCTTCAGACTGTAGACCGGATGGTCTCGGTCGACGCAATTTGGAATAGAACGTGTATTGTCGGTCTTATCCTCCTTGCCGACATATGCATAGATGTGAACCGTAGAACGCTCGGCTCGATCCAGATTCCAACCTGGCGAGCGTTCTAGTTTAACATATTTTCCGCGTCCGGCGGCAGCATCCCCGCGTGCTTGTCCGGCACGTACCACTTGCGTATCATGTAAAAAAATCTTCAATCTTGCAGTGGCCGGCCTCGTGGATCTCTCCACATGACTTGCATACGAAGAGGCAGTGGTCAGTCGGGTGGCCGCGTCTCTCGCACTTCTTGCACACCACCTTCTTCCAGCAGTTTGGACCATCATGTTTGCTCGACCCACAGTGGGAGCACTTCTGACGAGGTCGGTCCGGATCGGACTTGCTTCCGTTCCTTCCCTTCCGGTCTACCTGGTCGGACTTCGACCTGGTCTTCAGGTCAGGTCCAGCAACATAGACGTAACGATACTGGTCTTCATCCGACGACTCCTCGCTGGATTGACTTCCACTTTCCCCTTCCGATCCCATGCTGTCTTCGGCTACGATCGCCTTGACCGCTCGGGTCGGTCTGGTCCAGGGCCTCTTGACCGGATCGATCTGGGTCTGGGTCTTGGATCGGTAGCGACTTGATCCACCAGCACTCTTCGCCCTCATGCTACGCGACTGCTGTAGCGTCCATAGAGTCTGTTCAACTTCACTCGCGTCCCTAAGACGCAGCATAGTAAGCTGGTCCGCCAGTTCTTGATCGTCCAGGGTACTAATGTAGTGACCCACATGTTCCAATACATCACCGTTCGTCGGGTTATTCTCTTTATTTTTTATTGTTATGCCGGCACGAAGTGCAGCCACGTTCAACCGATGCAAATATTCGATCAATGTCTCGTCGCTCCGCTTCTGCATATGGTGATACTTGCGGCCACTCGAAAATCCGGAGTTACAATATTGCCATTTAAACTCTGCACATAGCTGGTCCCAGTCAGACCGGACATCCCGACCTAACTGTTGGATCCAGTTGGCAGCCGGTACTTTCAACAAATCCCGGTAGATCAGACACTTTTCACTTTTCGGGGTCTGGTCTCGCAGGAACGCAGACTTGACCCGACCGAACCAAGACCGGGCCCGGTCTTCATCAGCATCCTTGCCAATGAAGTCCTTGAGGTCGGTCGTCGCGGCCATACGGATGCGCGGAATCGCAGCAGATCCAAAGTCGTAAGCAATAGTGGAGGCTAAGTTAGCCTTGCGTGGCTTGCCAGCGCCCGTACCGTCCGACCCACAGTGGTCGTCAAGACCGCCGACCGACTCTATGTCACAGTCACTTGTCTTGCTTGGTCTACGCGGTCTGGCCGGTTGCGGATTGCGCTTCCCTTTGCCGACTTGCTTATCACTTCGAGTAGGCTTATCCATAGATGTTACTGATTCCATATCCACATCCCGGCAAACATTGACACCTTGACGGGTAGACCGGTCTTGTACATGTGGGCACATAGGTGGTCTAATCCGTTCTTCCATGAAACGTTCCATCATCGTCTCAAACATGACTTGGACGTTATCTGGAGTCATGGGCCACGTGTTGATACCCTTCTTTTGCGGAACTGAGGCGGGGGCTGCTGGAGCCCCAACTGGCAAGCAGCCCTTTGCTGCCGCATGTCCCTTTTTTGTTTAGGCTGGGCATAGTCCACCCCCATGGTCATCCGCTCGACACCGGTCTCCAACTCTGATTAGCTGTTAGAGGCCGGTGGAGCCTGATAAACCTATTCTTCATCAGAACCAATGTCAACAAGCTCTGTGAAGACTTCAGAGACCTTCACTGCTGCGGTGGGAGTTGGGCGGCGAACCGCCCCCACCAGTGGCACCAAACGGTCGTGGAGGTCCGACATCGACGCCTCCAGTCTCCAAGCATCAAATTCAAACAATTTATTGACACCAGCGGGGTTCTGCATTTTAATGCCAACCTCCGCCAACATCGCCACCAAGTTCTTCACCAACAGTAATGGGCGATCACTCTGGACCGGCTCGGTAGTGGTACCGAGAAGACGGTCGGGGATCTGGAGGTTCAACACCCAAAAGACCACGTCAAACCGAACAAATCGTTTCAGATCAAAAATGTAATACATCTTGTTTAGGTCTTCTTCAGTGATGCCTCCATCTCCGACTTGCGACTTTTCTTCGAGGTCGTCTTCGTCGGCCGGCATTCCCAACCCTTTCTTGGGAATCTTGGGTATCTTGGGGACCTTGGGGAGGTTGGTCTGATCGTTCTGATCAGCTTCCAAGTATTTTTCGTCTTTTAATTTTCCATCAACTTTTTTATGCATATACATAGGATCAGGACCAAGGTCCTATAGCAGGACTTGCTATAGTCCCGAAGGCTCCGGTGAGAGCCTTTTGGGGAGGAAAAAAATATTAATCCCGATCTGGTCCTCCACCAGGCCAGACCGACATCGACATATTTATCGAGAACGAAGACGTAAGGTGATAGCCTTTCCTTACGCCCTCTCCAGAACGATTCCAAATTCAAATCTTCAAATTCAATCTTTGATGACACCTCGCGGTGATATCCACGATCACCAAGTGATCCGGGCACGCGCACCATTGTGGTGGAGTCAAGTTCGAAATCGAATACATTTGTATCGACAACCTGACCACCACCATCGTGCCCAGCCTTCCCACTTACGGGGGGGGGTACCCCGCGGACCTCCATTTGAAATCTGGTCCGATCGTCTGCTGCTGGCAGACGACCGGTCATCATCCAGAGACACTTGGTCCGATTCACTTCAGACCATCTCACCTTGTGTACCCATTGGAATGGGCTAGTTACACGCTCGGTGGATCGGGATCGCAGATCGATTTGATTCGGTCTTGAATATGAAACCGTGCTGTCTAGGTGTACCTAGGGCGGAACTCTTCACCCCAGGTACGTACAGACCAGAAACACTTCCAAAAGATAAATTCCAATAGGTCGATCGTCCAAACGATCTAGACCTGACCAATACGAAATAATAGAGGGTAGACCAATCAACCGGTCTAGCCCCTGACCAATATGAGAGAAGACCAAAACCGGTCTAAACTCCAACCAATGTTACAATGAGCCAATATGTCCACGTGAAGACCCAATATGCCCGTGAAACTCCAAAAACGATATCTCCACGTAGAGACCAATCCAGTGAATAGCACGTTCCAAACGTACTTGACTTAAACTTGAGGAATTCGACCAATGCGTGCTCCCGTCGAGGGACTTCCGGCTGGCCAAATGTGCGTGTGGCGCGTCCAGACCGGGTATAATGAGCTAGAGGGGATTATTCGACCCTCTGCTACCAAACACTCCGCGGCGGGCGGAGGCGACTGATGCACATATCAAAGGTTTAAACGACCTCCTGTTGAGGTGTTAGACCGAATGCAAAACCAAAAGATTCCAAACGACTTCTGCTCTTGTAGGCAAATCCACAACTCAAACCAATACTACCTCCCTACGGTCCCAATATGTACCCACATGAAAATATGTAAAATACCCAATGTCAGGTAACTCACCAAAACTTGCGTTCTTGACACTCCTTAAATCTGATAGGCTAAAAAGCCCCCCCTTGTTTAGACCAATCCGAAATTCGACCAGCTGCCTGGACCAAAAGTGACCAAATTTGTGGTACACTTCACCACAATATGGTGTCAATCAGTGGGCTGGAGGCTAATCCTAAGGACCTGGAGTCACTGAGCAACCTCCCGTTTCCCAGATCACTGAAGGCAATGCAGTCCTTCGCGGTCTACGCGGTCGTGCTGTACGAGCTCCGGGAAGTCGAATACCATATTGCGCGAAGGAGATCGGGCGACGTTACGAGAAGGCTGCGAGTCCGATCTGCCTGCAGATTTTCCGCCGGTGGAGGCAGATGACCACATGAAGCGTGCACAGGTTGCTTTTGGTATGCTGAAGGCCAAGATGGCGTCGGCACCGATTCTAAGACACTTCGATCCGGAAAAAATGCCGATCGTCATTGTTTATGCTAGTAAGTGGGCCATTTCTGACACTCTAGTGCAAGAACATGATGGAGTGTACCACCCGGTCACTTTTACGAGCCGGACATTGAAGCCGAACGAGGCCAACTATGGTATCGTCGAAAAGGAAGTTCTGGCTTTACTAAGAATTCTTGGATGTGTGCTACAACCTACTGGTCGGCCGATCTGTAAAGGTCCTTTCAAGAAAGTCGACATTGGCGTGGCTATTATCGGCCAATGGGATGGACGGTCGGCTCGGCAGATGGTCATCGATCTTGTCACAATGGTCCCTCGAGGTCATCAATTGCACCAAGGGAGAGGAAGAGATATTGGGCACATTGGCTGCCAGTATCACCTCTCGGTCTGAAGTGGATGAAGCTCTGATGGCGATTTCTACAAGGAAGCAACCCCGACAATCAATCTCACGGCCGCCGCCGATCGTCGATCGGGATGAGGAACTCCTGGACTTGAGTTTCGACGGATCGGCTAGCGTTAAGAAGAAGGTCGTCTCCTATAGTGCCATACTGTGGAATTTACCACAATGGTTTATAGTAGCAGCCGCCGCCGATTTCACGCCGGACATAACGGTCACGAGGCGGAATATCGGGGGCTCCTTCTATGTCTTGACCTGCTGTCATCACAGAAGAAAGGTCGGATCATCATATGTGGTGACTCCAACCTGGTGATAAGGCAGATCACTGGGGAGATCGGCTGCAAGGCACTACGGCTGAAGTTTTTAAACGACCGGGTGATTAAGGCGATAAAAGACTACCCCAATCACGAGCTATTGCACGTGAAACGGGATTGGAATAGAAGCGCCGACCATCTCGCGACCCAGTCCATGCGGGACCAGATCGGGGTGACGATCACCGATGAGGCAGTTCTACTTGAGCTAATGGATATAAACAGGCTACCGGAGGTGATCCAGCCCGAGGACAGACCCGACCAGGTGCATGTGATGGCTGCGACTGGATCTCGGACTCAGAAGTCTCGCCGATCGTTCCCGAAGGAAAAGCCGAGTGAGCGCGTTGTGCAACAGCTAAGGGCGGAACGGATCCTCAAGGCGCAGGACGAAGAAGAGTGGATCGTCAACCTGAAAGCATACCTGCGCGGTGAATTGGCCAAGTTGACGAATGATCAAGCAAAAGAGTGTGCCAAGATCGCGGACAGCTACGAGGTGGATGACAATGGACTGCTATCTTACTGCCGCTATGTTGACCAAGACAGTGCCGATCGAGACCGACTGGCGAAATTGGTGATCCCTGAGTTGCTGCAGCCGGATGTACTTCATCACTATCCTGTGAGTATAGAAGGCGGACATCAGGGCGTAGGCAGGACATATCACAAGATCAGGGCCCCCTTCATTGAAGAGGACTTTTTCGGAGCGTGCTGAAATATGTGGGCTGTTGCACTGATTGCGAGACCGGAAAGGGCAGGCCGGTAATCAAGGGGCGATCGCCCGGGAATATCGAGGCTACTTACCCTTTCCAGGTGATAGCAATGGACCACATACCGTAGCTGCCCAGATCGACGAGCGGCAACACTGAGCTACTGATCTGGGTCGACCTGTTCACTGGTCTGGTGATTGCGAAGGCTAGTGCATCCCGATCTGCGGAGCAGATCCAGAGTTATGAAGAATGCGTATTCAGAAGGTTCGGTGCCGCGAGGTTATCATACACGATCGGAAACCCGGTTTTATGGCCGAGGTGTTCCGATCGTTCAATAACATGCTAGGCCAGAAGAAGAGCGCGACGATGGCATATCGCCAGCAAGCGAACGGATCGGCTGAATGCATGGTGCAGAAAACCACAAGGTCGATCAAGATGTATGTGGCCGATCCGTACCAACGTGACTGGGACGAGTATGCATAGAGACTGGTATTCGCACTCAACTGTTCAACCGATCGAGTCCGAGGAGAAAC
Source organism: Peronosclerospora sorghi (assembly GCA_026184515.1). Lineage (NCBI taxonomy): Eukaryota > Oomycota > Peronosporomycetes > Peronosporales > Peronosporaceae > Peronosclerospora > Peronosclerospora sorghi. The sequence goes on from CM047592.1 coordinate 15,028,511, forward strand.
GCCTTTTTATCTGGCGTATGGATGGGACACTCGATCGACACTTGAAGCGGCGATACCGATCGGCTGCACTCGGACCCGCAATCGCGACGCCCGTCGTTGGCGTATGTAGGTCCAGAAGCATTACCAGCACGCGAAAGCAGTCGTCAATGAAAAGTTGCGTCAGGCCACACAAGATCGAGCAGACCGGAACAACGACCAGGTCCGACCTCATGGTATTGAACCAGAGGCGAGGGTAGGGCTATACCTCGATCGGGTCAAGGAAGGCTATGCGAAGAAGTTGGCGCATATGTGTCACGATCCTTTCCGTGTAGCAGAGCCGATCGGTGAGCATGCCGCCCGTCTGATCACGATCGGCACGGATTACAAAGTTTTTCCGATCGTGACGTGTCCAAGCTGAAGCTGGTCAGAGAATTCCCCGATCGGCCTAAAATGCCCTGTCTGGTGGACGAAGCGGAGAGATTCGATTTTCGATGAGGCTCTGTTGCCGGAGGACAGTTAGGAAAGGCCATTGGAAGAGTACGAATTCGAGGTGGAAAAGGTGCTGGATGTCCGATCGGTCAATAAGATCCGTTTCGGTCGCACCCACCGAGAATATCTGGTCCGCTGGAAGGATCATGACGAAGCAACTTGGATCGACGAACTCGACCTAAATTGTGGAGCACTGCTACGAGAGTTAGAGCGAGAACGAGTCAGTCGGAATCGCTTTGCAATGATGCATACTCATAAAGATGAAGATCAAGACACACAGTAGCACCGATCAGTATATCGATCGGTGTGAATATTTGTAAGGTCGGAATTATTGTGAATTTTTGATGAACTGTGATGAACTGGAGTAGTGGAATGACGAATGAGGTGCTGATTTTCGCGATGTGGATGGAAACTGTATATGATAACGAGTTGGTGCAACTTTGGAGAAAGTGATGAAATTTGGTCAAGTGATTTGATGATCAGGAATGTGAAAAGAATGATGACATGTATTATGGATTATCTGGTCAGCTAACTGCTGCATAAAGAATCGCTATCACCCCACAGACGGCCGATCGTCAGCGCCGGATGGTCTCCGATCTGTTTATGGTACTGATTGCGCCAGGGCTCCTTCTGATCGAGCTGGATCAAAGCGTCCTTTAGGTATGCGACCGGCTCGTCACAATGAAGACCGGGATACCAGACGCTGTCGTCAGCTAATACCCCGGCTTTCTCAACCCGACGCTTGGCCATATGGAGAACCACAGGATATAAGAAGATGTCGATGTCGCATTCGCGGGCCAGCATCCCTCCCAGAACAAAATGGCATAGGGTCTGCCAGGCCTCGCCCGCCCGACTCCGGCGCTCTTTCGGTTTCTCTGGAACGAGATCAGGCCTTGATCATGTTGCGCTCGACCAGGAAGAATCACTATGTAGTGCGTAGCCTCCCAGATCGCTTGGCTGTAGTTTTCATTGAAAGCCTTCACTAGACCTAAGAACGAGTCGATCTACGCAGTCGACGCAAACATGGACCCCAGCTGAGGCGGACGAATACTTTCCATGGCTCATCTGCGTACAGACGGGCGATTCGTGGTGCTGTGACCAGGTCCTCCCGCCATGCAGAAGCGTCAGGAGCCTTTGGAGCTGGAGGAAAAAGCCAGGAGTCTGGGCGCGATAGAGATCGGGCTAATATCGGCTTGGTCAGGGCAGATTGGTACAAGCTACCGATCTGCCACGATGACCATGGAGAAGTGGCATCCGAAGTCAGCGATGGGAGAGGTAGATCTCCGGCCAACAACCTTTCAATCGGGCGTGATTGCGCATCCCAGATGTGCCGGGCTGGAACGAAGGCACTGGTCAGGTCGACTTGCGCGTCGGTGCAGCACCATCACCCTGGGTGCTGATCGCCTTATTAGTCCCCGATGTAGGCTTCGCAGTTACGGAACCTCGGCGTTGATCGGATCGAGACTTGGATAAGGCAGTGATCAAGAACTCGGAATCACTCGATCCGCCCCCCGTGTCCTCTCCGGAGGAGACCTCTATACGCTTGGTATGAGTGGCGCGGGGGCGCGAGGGCACACGAGATTTGGGGATGATAGACTTGTCACCTGCACCCGATCTGGGGCTTGAGAGATGCTCTAGCGTCTTGGCTTTCTTCTGGGGCACCGCTCACTTCTCCTCGAGTTCGGAGTCACGCACTATGCCCCGCGCCCTTGAGTCCCTCGACGCGTCCTAGCGCTTCTTGTAAGTTTGCGAATTTTCGGGGTGCTTAGTTTTGGCCAATGAGTGGCGTCGGGTCGGTCTTGATGCAGCTCGACCAGATCGGTCGATGCAGACCGGTCAGCGCTAGGGCATACAGCCGGACGCCGGTGCAACAAGTCAGTCAACTGTTGGTAGCACCAATTTACGTCGGCCCAGTGACGATCTGATTCCTGGGTCCAGGCGTCCGATCGGCTCTGGAAGGACTCGACCTTCCCGATCTGCTCCCGGACCACGACCTGTAACTCGCTGATCTGCCTCTCGAGGTCACCGTGTTGGTTGCGGAGTAAGGTCCGATCGGATTGGTCCTCCAACCTCTGCCGGTCGACCACCGCGAGCTGTTCCAGGAGGTGGGACCTAAAGGCCTCCAAGCGAGACAGATCATGCGACTTCCGATCAGCCGTGAATAAGGCGTCGAAAGTTTTGGTGATGTCAGCGGACAACCGATCTACATGCAAAGGAGGGTCAGACCAGACCCAAGATGTACCTGGGTGGGTACACGCACGATGCGGCTAGCGCACAGAGGAAGACTTTCCTTTAAGCGGCGTTCGCCGCTACTTAGCCGATACGCCCTTATAAAAGGGCTTAGTAGGAGAGAGCTCTCCTACTCGCGGCCAAGATTCCCGGGGTGGTTCACAGATAGCTTTCGCTAACCCTTTGTAACAAGGCTTCCCTTATAAAGGGAGGTAGCGTAAGGGAGAACTCCCTTAGGCTACAATACTCACTGCGCGCGCGCCCGGGCGTGGTCGCGCGCCTAGCAGTCTTAAGTATTTTCGTAAACTGAATGTATATTTAATATATGTAATTAGCCTAAGTTAATTAAACTAATGTAAACTATATGTAATACTAAGTAGAACTTACCAAATTCGTGCCTAGCTAAAATGTAGTGGACACCACCTGTGTACCAACACGTGGCTGGCTTCCACGCCACCCCCAAGGGCTCCTACCCTTATTGGTTAAAATAACCAATGGTTCAAAACCTTTCGAACCGGTCAATACTGACCCCCACCGTAGTGTACTCACGTACACCACCTACTAAATGTGACTCGAATGTAACCCTGTTACATCCTCCCCTATCAAGACTCTTGCTTACGCAATAAACAAAATTTTGTTGGAGTACTCCAACTTCCAGTACCTCTGGCTATCCATGAGCACCATTAGTGGTGCTATGGAGTCTCCTCTAGAGGAGGTAGACTATTCCGAGAACTCGGAGGTGGATGCCTTTGGGGATATCTCCCCAACGGCTGACCGCTCCGACCCAGCATGATCCGTTCCCCACACGTGGGGAAAATGCACTAACTAGTGCGCCACCCCTACCCATGTCGGATGATACATCCGGCTCGCCGAAGGCGATCATCACCAATGATCTGGACGCAGCTCATGAAAGCCAACTTGCCGCACAGGCACTAAGGGCTGCGCTACGCGCCCCCAAACGCCTGCCAAGGGCGGCATATAATTTTGACGGTCCTCTTGACCTTCCAAAGTGGGCTAGGCGTGTGGTAAGGAATGGTTTAGCATCCTATACCCCTTCCCCCGCGGCTAAACAGCCGTATCAATGCGAGCTCCGGGAGAAACTCCGGCAACAACTGCTTCACTAGCGTCTCGTACCGAGAGCGCCTAGACAGGCAGGCACAGGGTGCTCCTGTTGAGAACCTCCGCAAGGTTCCTATCGTTCTTTTTCCGGGAGAAAATGCTGATGATGCGGAGAAGAAGTTACGCGCTTGGGCGGAAGGGTAGAAGCTTCTCCACAGCATCAATTAGATGCACAACAGCTATTCCCGTCGTGACATTTGGGTGGAGAGGGCGTTGCACCTGACATTCGCCAGAGCCAAAGCGATGGAGCTATTACGTGCTCCATATCGCACGCGCTACGCCAGCGCCCCTGTCTCCACCACGGTGACAGAGGACGGTGTGAGCGCCACATCTACCTCCGGCGAACTCCCAATTACTGGGAGTGAAGGGGCTTCTCCTGCCCCTTTGGTCGTTAACCTGCAGCGGGATTCTCCCGCTCGAAAGCGTCAACGACGTCGTGGAAATCCTGCCGTAGGGGAGTCTCGGACTCCCACTAACTCTGTGAGTGTGGATAACCCTTCCACTTCACCAGATACTGGGTTTGACCCCGATGATGGCGTCGCGCCATCAGACGTTCCACGTGATAGTGTGGAGTACCCTCCGCATCGAGCATTGGAGGAGGAGGTCGCGCAATTGCGACGTGAGATTCGCGAGCGCTGTGATCGACACAGCCATCGCATCCATGATATCCACGGGGGACTCCGCGATGAGTGGGATGCCACTGAACGCTTCGAGAGGCGGCTTGCCGCTCTCGAGACGACCGTTGCGGAGCTTCGTGGTCGCATTTTAGCCCTGTCGGGCTTCCTCCGCCCTGCCTTGTCTTACGGCTCTTACTCCTTTCCAACGCCCTCCAGGAGGGGGCCCGCCTCCGGGTCCTGGTATGGCTTAAGCATACCCACATAGAAGGTTGGATGCGTACGCATCGCCTTCGGGATGTCTAAGGTATACGACAAGCCCTTTCGGGCTAATACCTTGAAGGGCCCCACAAACCTGGGGTGCAGTTTATTGCGCAACACATTTGAAACTGCATGTGTAGGAAGATTTTTAGCGTTTAATAACACACTTTCTCCTACTTTATATATCTTTTCGTTACGCCGCCCCTTGCGGTCAGCTTGCTCCTTCTGGTTGTCTTGGCTTTCCGCCATGGCATCGCAGACGTGTCGTAAGACACTAAGGCGCGTCGATAAAAACTTATCGATGTGCTTTCGCACAGATACAGGGCTGACATCGGAGAATCCTCCCCCCTCAAGCACTGGACCACACACACGTGGCGTCAACGGTACCCTCAGATTCATTAATCCGTTCACGTAAAACGGGGTAAACCCCATAGATGCATGGACCGAATTGTTTATAGCAAATTCGGCCATAGGAAGCATCTCACTCCAACCCTTTGGAGAATCCGGACATAAACTACGTAGAATATTTTCAACAACGCGATTAACGCGTTCCGTTTGACCGTCCGTCTGCGGATGATCCGCAGTGGACATGAGGAGCTTAGTGCCTAGCACCTTAAACAACGCTCCCCAGAATTGTCCCGTAAACGGGGACCCCGATCCGACACAACGGAATCGGGTAGACCATGCTGTCGAAAGACGCGGTCTAGGAACACTTTTGCTGTTCCTTGTCCATCAATGGACTCTGGCACCGCCACCAGGTGAGCCATCTTGCTCAAACGGTCTACAAAGACCAATATGCCGGTGTTCCCGGCCTTATCCTTCGGAAAACCGAAGATAAAATCCATACTAATGGATTTCCAACACTACGTTGGAACCGATAAGCTCGCCAAAGGCGAAGCTGAACTCGCAGAGGGTTTAACCCTATAACACGTCTCACAGGTGCGTATATACGCACCGACCCACTTATACATGTTGGGCCACCAATACAAAGCGCTTAAAGCGCTGTAGGTCTTATCCCGACCTAAATCACCCCCGGTAGGGGAGTTGTGTGCCTCAAAGAGGACTCTATACTTCAGTTCTTCATCATGACGAACTACCACCCGCGGAGTGTCCTCCGCGCTCGTGCTATAAAATAGCAGACCGTCACAGTACCTGTAACGGTGTAAACGAGATTTAGCTCGACTTGACAGGGTTGGCTCAGACGAGCCAAGTCCCTTTTCACCTAATGCGCTGATTAGCGACGTACACTGTGGGTCTTTCTCATACGCCTGGCGTATGAGATCCACCACAGATGTGGTGAGGAATGTCGCGTGAGCGAGCTCGTAATCGGTACGACGCGACAACGCGTCTGCAAGCACGTTCTGCTTGACAGGTTTATACTTAACCTCAAAGTTGTACTCCGCAAAGAAGGAGAGCCAACGGGCCATCCGTTGCGAGAGATGAGGCGACTTTGTCGCTGTCCGTAAGGACGCGTGGTCAGCATAAACCACGAACGGCTTTGAGCCGAGTAGGTGAACCCTAAATTTGACAAGAGCATACCTCATTGCAAGTAGCTCCATGTCATGAACAGTATAATTCCGTTCCGAATCTTTAAGCTTCCTCGACTCAAACGCAATTACGCGTTCCCTTCCTGCATCATCTGCTTGTAAAAAAGCACATCCGATTGCGAAATGGAGGCGTCGCAGACGACACTAAATGGTTTCCCAGAGTCTGGGAGAGCAAGAACGGGAGCTTTTAACAAGCTCCCCTTAACCGATTCAAAAGCGTTTTGGTGTTCGGTTTTCCAACACCAATCAACATCCTTCTTGAGAAGGTCGGTCAATGGCTTCGCCATTTCAGCGTAGTTCTCGCTGTACTTGTGGAGATAGTTGGCTAATCCAAGCCACTTCCGTAAATCTCTAAGATTTACAGGCGAAGGCCACTCCACAATGGCTTTCACCTTCGCGGGATCCGCCCGCACTCCATCCTTACCGATGAAGCATCCGAGGAAAGGAATTTCCTCAGCACCAAAGATACATTTGGATGTGTTTGCATACAACTTATGCTCTCGCATACATTCGAGCACCGCTCGAAGGTGTATCAGATGCGTCTGAACATCAGACGAGTCGCCTTCCGCACGACTATGAACGAATATATCGTCGAAGTACGTCTGAGCCTACATCCTATGAGGGCGAAAGAGTTGAGTCACCAAGCGATTGAAAGTCGCTGGTGCATTTGAAAGCCATTGTGGCATAACAAGCCACTCCCACAGCATGCCGCTAGGCGTGCTGACCGCTGTAAGCGAAACATCGGACGCTCGCATGAGCACCTGATAATACCCGTCCACCAGATCTA
>CM047592.1:15040535-15064886 GCA_026184515.1 Peronosclerospora sorghi
AATACTAAGTAGAACTTACCAAATTCGTACCTAGCTAAAATGTAGTGGACACCACCTGTGTACCAACACGTGGCTGGCTGCCACGCCACCCCCAAGGGCTCCTGCCCGGATTGGTTAAAATAACCAATGGTTCAAAACCTTTCGAACCGGTCGATACTGACCCCAACCGTAGTGTACTCATGTACACCACCTACTAAATGTGACTCGAATGTAACTCTGTTACACAAGATGAAAAAATACCGATCGTCTTACATCGCGTTTCTTGTTGGGAGATCTGGTCCCGGAGATGTGCGTTTTCAGCGGTCACCTCCTGCAACTTCGTGGACATGGGGATCAACGTATCCACCTCCTTCCGCAGTTGCAGGAGTGAAGAATCCCTGATGTCTAACTGGGACTGGAGCTCACGGTCCGTTTTCCGGAAATGATCGGCCTCGATCTGATGCCTTTCCGGTGTGTCGGACTCTGAATTGCTGGGGGGCTGTCAGATCGGGCCGATCTGGTAGGCGAATCGAGATTGGGCGATGAGGAACGCAGGGCACCTGTAGCAAAGAATTTAAAGAGAGGTTACAAGACAATCGGGTGTACAAGGCAAGTACCGGGCAAAAGTGGACTCGGAGATCCGTCCATTGGTGAAGTCCGCTTCTGTGAAGATCTGAAATACGATGAGATCGGGCCGCTACCGTTGCGCGGCTGCTACCAGACTCAGGGGCGGCTGTGGCGAAGCGGACCCAAGATTTTGGTCGTTGCGTTAGCAGCACACCGATCGGCTTGTCGGCAATCGGATTGGTGGAAATCAAGGAAGCTTTTGGGCCTATCATGTGCAAGAGGTGTCAAAAACACGGATTTTGGTAAGTCACATGAGATTGCGTGTACTTACATATTTTCATGTGTGTACATATTGGGGGCCATAGAGAGTAGGGAGTTTTAGTGTTGGTTTTGGTTTCGCCTGCTAAGAGCGTTTTTTGGTTTTACGTCTTAAGTGTTCGGCCTTTAACTCAACCGGAGGTCGTTTCGCTTTGTACATCAGTCGCCTCTGCACGCCGCAGAGTGTTTGGGAGCGGAGGGTCGAGTAATCCCCTCCAGATCATTATACCCGGCCGGGACGCGTTACAGACGCACTTGGCCCGCCAGAAGTCCCTCGACGGGAGTACACTTTGGTCGGCTTCTCAAATTCAAGTTACACACGTTTGGAAAGTGTTATTAATTCTTTTGGATTGTTACGTGGAGATATCGTTCGTGGAGTATATCACGTTCTCATTTGGATCTCCCTATTGGATTATTGGAGTTCTATTCTCATATTGGTTGGGCTCTACTATCGGTTGAGCGATCTGCCCTTTGGAGTATACTCACTCCAAGTATAACTGGTCTACCCGTACCCAGGGTGAAGAGTTCCGCCCAGGGTACACTACCCAGCACGGTCTCCCACATTTAGACCACAAGTCGATTCCCAGCACCGATCCACCGAGTGTTTTACCATCCCATTCCATCGGGTACACAAGGTGAGATGAAGAACAAATCGGACCAGGCGTCCTGTGTTGATGATCGGTCGTCTGCTAGCAGCGGACGATCCGATCGGATCGAAGGCGAAGGTTCGCGGGGTACCCCCCCCCCGTCAGTTGGAAGGCCGGGCACGATGGTGGTCAGGTTCTCGACACTACGGTGTTCGATTTTGAACTTGACACCACCACAGGAACGCTCACAAATCTTGGTATTGGCTACCTGAGAAAATTGTGTCATCTGCTCCTCACGATGCCGATGGAGCTTGTGAGTACGCTGATGCAGACAGACTCTGAGGCTTACAATATTTTGTAGATCATGCGCTGTTTGATGTAGTCGCTCATCCAAAACGTACGTACTATGTCACACGCGTTCCGAATACCACGTACTGGCGTGCGAAATTCCACTACAATTAGATAGCGCGAGAAAGTAGCGTAACAGCGAACAAAAAAATAACAATCGTAAATATATTCTCCACAGTCCAACGCAACTTAACGTAGAGCAGCGACTCAAATCAACAACCACGAGATACGAGAAACCAAAACGTAAAGACAAATCCAACTTCCACTGCAGTGTACCAAGTCTTCGAACGTAAAAGTCACCAAACAAGCTGCGCACTGTATCGCACTTGTTATCCACTCAATAATCACACGAAAGTCAATAATAAAATATAGAAGTGATTTATTAGTGTTAAGTTTATACCTAAAACTAATAATATGCAAATACACAAAGTTTTGTACTTAACCTAAAGTTATGTACAATACATCACCTTTTCACTGTAAAGTCGCTGAAAATCCAAAACGGCGACGCGAGCCGCTGCATGAAATGCGCGCGCTTCGAGCATTCCTTCTCGAATTTTCCGTGAAAACCAGCTAGTCCATCGCAACCGCCTCTAATCCAAGACTATCCTACGCACGTTTCAGCTTTTCAGGATTCAAAGGCTTGGTAAAAACATCGGTCAGATTCACGTCCGTAGGTTGATAGCTTGCTTTAACCACACCATCCTTAGCTTTTGAAAGGAAAAACTTCACTCGAATGTCCATGTGTTTCGTCTTTGAAGTTTTCCCGTCGCCGTCCAACATCTTTATTGCAGCTTGATTGTCGCAAAACAGCGTCATCGGCAATTTCACTTTCAAACCAACTTCATTCGACATCTCCTTGAAACCAATCAGCTCACACAGTGTCACCGTCGCTGCATAAATTTCCGCTTCCATAGTGGAAAGCGAGACGCAAGACTGTCGCTTGCACACCCAGTGCACAATGCACCCTTCCACAAAAATCACGCCACCACTTGTGGACTTCCGATCTTCCTTGGATCTAGCGAAATCAGCATCGCAATATCCAACAATTCCAACTTTGTCCTTTTCTTGAGATTTCGCATCAGCGTCCACCTCCAAACGCAACTTCATCTTAGACGTGCCCTTGAGAAAACGTAAAGTTCTCTTGGCCGTCACCCAATCCAGCTTCGAGGGCGCATGAGCTCTGCGCGTAGCCTTGTGTACTGCGTAGGAAATATCAGGCCTGCAGCAGCGCACGATCCAGAGCAAACTTCCCGTCAACGACTGGAAATTCTTGATCGCCGGCGCTCCATAGTTCCCACGGTCTTTTAACATTTCATGATTCTTGAAATTTTGATCTTCGAACTCGTCGCCTATTGGCGCCTTCACCGTGTTCACGTCCTCCATGCTATAGATCTTCAAGAGGTCCTTGATCATGACTTCCTGATCCAGAAAGTAACCACTACTTTCTTTGTACTCCACACGCATGTCAAGAAATTTCGAAACTTCGCCCAAATTTTTAATCTCCAAATCCTTGCTCTCCTCAAAAAATTCGTCACGTGCACCTTCTTTGTTGCCGTGACCAATAGGTCGTCGACATATACTCCTACCACGACCTTTTCACCACAAATTTTCTTGAAATACATACATCCGTCTGTAAAACTCTGTTCGTAACCTTGACTTAAAAGCTTAGAATGCAGGAGGCGATTCCATTGCCTCCCTGCCTGCTTAAAACCGTAAAGCGTTTTCTTTAATTTCAGGACAACATCGCTTGTATTTCCAACTTGCAATTTTTCAGCTTTTCTTGCTCGATTTTCATTCCACTGGGGGTGAACAGATATATATCATGTTCGTCTTCCAACGCTTTCACGTAAGCGTTGGGGATGTCCCCATGCATTGCACGTACTCTCCATTTCCGAGCAAGCATCAAAATAAATCGGACGGTGTTCATCTCCATTACCGCGGCAAAGGTTAGTTCATAGTCGACCCCGAAACACTTCTCGTTTCCGTAGGCCACTAACCTCGCCTTGTAGCGCTCGACTTGCCCGTTTGCATCAGTCTTGACCATGAAAACCCACTTCGAGTACAACGCTCTAAGACTGCAGGTGGGTCGGTATTGGTAACGTCCACTGCTATGTTAGCAGTGGCGTAAAATGTGGCTTCTGCTTCCGATCAGTAATATTTTATAGGAAAAATTTCATGCATGCCCTCGCTTTTTGCGGAAATAACATGCATACCCCTGTTTTTTTGAAAATAACATCCATACCCTTTTGCTTGGGCGACGAGTCGTTCCTTTTAGGGTATAATATTTCCAAATGGACGCGGCTATTTCCACACACACAATTGCTATTTCCACACGCACCCGGCACCCCCCACAATAATAGCAAAAGCGTGTGTGGAAATAGCCGCGCCCTCACAGAAATGGGATTGACAGATGAAGACGAGAAAGTTACTACACAGCTTATCCACAAAGTGAATAACCAGGATAATGTCCCATCTGGTAGGCTACGAATGGCGAGTCAAGTAACTTGGTACTATCTAATTGGTGTGCATTTCTTTGTTTCGTAGCCGTGTTTGCTGGGCGATTGAGTATGGATTGTAAACCGACGGAAGTAGGTGTGGTTAGTAGTGGTTATTGCGCCGTCCGAGCATCTGTACCGCCGGAGCTTTCGGATGGAATTCCCGCGATGCTTCCAAGCTGTGAATAAGGAGCAACAGATGAAGAGATGTTGCGCAAAATCCATCATGCTCTTTTGGAGGTGCACGTCAAGCAAGGAAATCTCGTGTGTCCTGAATCTGGTCGTGTGTTCCCTATCGTCGATGGCATCCCCAACCAACATGCTTCTGAATGAAGACGAGGTGTAATACGAGCTAGAACACTTTCAGATAGATATACATTTGATTTTTATACCAAGCTCTCACGTTTCATCTTTCTGATGCTGCTGTTAGCCAAGAACGATTTTTCTGTACGAAACAAGACTCCGTTGTATCGGATATGGCGTCCACCCTCCCTTTATTGTTGACAAATAAAGAGCTGCACTTCAAATGACCAAGTCTGCCGGTTTTCGGAACGACTTTGTCTTGCTCTTGGAATAATCACCTCTTTGAATACATGAAAATGTTATTGTCAACGCTATCAAACCTTAAAGAGACATAAACCACCGGTCACCGTAATCGGCATCATCCTTATCCGGCCGCCTCAACTTGGCCACGACCTTAATCCACTGAATACGCAGCTCAAATCGCCTTCTTTCTCATCAGCAATGGCAAAACCGACCTGTCAATATCAACACCAGCACTTTAAACATTAATGACTGGTTACGTCAACGACTAAACCAAGGTGGCGTACAGTTTTGAGCTTCGCTGGATCGAGTTTCGTCTCGTCGTTAAGCTTAACAAAGCCTTTCGCTGTCAATAAGAAGTCACGAAAAGGCAGCTACGGAATTACAAGTGAGCATGGAGGTGTCGGACAGGCATAAAGAAGAAAACTGAAGAAGAACGCACATCAACGTCTACCCATTGATTTGGCGGTGTTCGGATAAAACCCTGTATCATTAATAAATTCCACCGATCAGTGATGTCCTTAAAGAAATTCTAATAAGTTAGAACTTTCGCGTACCATGAACAAATTAAATGGGTTCCAGCTTTCCATTTGCACGTTCATATGATATATGCGCCCATCCGTCATAATTCGCATTGTAATCCCTTCATAGCCATGCAAAAGCAGCTCTGGCGGTACAGATGCTCGGACGGCGCAATAACCACTACTAACCACACCTACTTCCGTCGGTTTACAATCCATACTCAATCGCCCAGCAAACACGGCTACGAAACAAAGAAATGCACACCAATTAGATAGTACCAAGTTACTTGACTCGCCATTCGTAGCCTACCAGATGGGACATTATCCTGGTTATTCACTTTGTGGATAAGCTGTGTAGTAAATTTCTCGTCTTCATCTGTCAATCCCATTTCTGTGAGGGCGCGGCTATTTCCACACACGCTTTTGCTATTATTGTGGGGGGTGCCGGGTGCGTGTGGAAATAGCAATTGTGTGTGTGGAAATAGCCGCGTCCATTTGGAAATATTATACCCTAAAAGGAACGACTCGTCGCCCAAGCAAAAGGGTATGGATGTTATTTTCAAAAAAACAGGGGTATGCATGTTATTTCCGCAAAAAGCGAGGGCATGCATGAAATTTTCCCTATTTTTTATGGGAGGTCGTGAGAGTCGGTATAAACCGGTATATTTGGTGTTGAGAGTGCCAGTTCTTGCGCTCTAAACACCCAGTAACATGGTGCCGTTCCTCATGTTTCTGTCGGGCGTCTTCATGACGTTCATAACTGAAACTGTCAGTACGTCCGACTATAATCAAGAGCAGAGTCGCGTAATCAATGAAGTGACATCAGATTGGCCATCGTTGCAGTTTCAGTTCAAACTCAAACGCAGCTCAATGCGTCCCTATAGACACTCGGAATTTAGCATGTTTGCCAACCCCGTTATCTCTGCTGATGAATCCAGTATTCTTTATGACATTTTCGCCTCTTTTAATGACGGAACGGTGACATCGAACTATACGCTTGTGAATGGAGTCGCGTATTTGCAGATCTCCCCGCTGCAAGTCGATTCCAACACGCCGTTATCCGTCCAATATCTTCGTTCGGAATTGAGCGACATTTTACCCATTAACTCCATCGTATCCGCTCTTAACGAAGCTACGCCGGTGTCGAATTTCTCTGGAATCTCCATCGATTGTAATGACGGAAAGATTTATAAAGTGTCGGTGAGCGCTTTTAATTTCGCTTTGTGCGCTTTATGGAATACGGGCTTTACGATGTACGGAAGTAATCTAGATATCAAAGTGGAGTATCTTGATCGTCACGTTAATATTGTTGCCCCCAAACTTAGCGATGACGGTGGGGACAAGTCTGCGGTCGAGCTGTCACCAATTCCTGTTTCACCGATTGGAAAAGAACTACTCACTGGAAAAAAAGTCGTCTTGGGAAATAGAAAGCTTAGTGAAGCAGTCGAGTTTTCACTGGATGAGGAAATGAAGTGCTCATGTAAGTCGACCCAACGTCCCTGCATTTTCGTCCACGGGCTTGGGGTAAAAGGAGAAACTTCACATAATCAAAAGTCGTTGCCGTATTGGGGAAACATCACAAATCATGCCCCATGCTGCTCGTCAATCAAATACGCACATCTAGACACGGTGAAGCATTCTTGGATGGAAGCGGTTCAACAGCAAAAAGTGTGTGACCGTATTCTTGCCGTAAGCAAGAGCAGTACGAATGTTACTATTCGTGACACAATTCTCGTCACCCATTCAATGGGTAGCCTCATTTTAGCTGGTGCTATAGCACACCAGAGATGTAAGCTACACTCGAGCTCGACTTGGATCAGCACGGCTGCACCTTTGATAGGAAGCATGGGCTCTGATTATGCTCAGCAAATATGCATTGGACACACGAATATTGTGGTCGAAACCGTCGCTGAGTTTGAACATCAATGCCCAGTAAACGCTGCTACGAAGTCGTTGGCGTACCAGAACGGATCTTACAGTTCTCCGCGACTTAACGAAGCATATAAAGTGGTGCAAGAGGTATATCGGAAGCACGTGTTTGCTGTCATGTGCAGTGAAAGTTATTCAGGAATTCTGACGCCGTATCAAGCAAATTTCTGGGTCCTAGCCCACTTCATTCCCCACAAATCGAAAAAAAATGATGGCACGGTTGAGTTTCAGAGCTGTGCGATGGGTCTTCCGTTGTCACAGTTTGGTAACACCTACAAATCTCGCTTCTATCGCACTAAGCTTAATCATTATGACATGCAGTTCAAAGGTGGTGATGCATTTCTAAATCAGGCAAAGATGCCTGTGAAGTGGTTTGAATGTCTACTGTAGTCAGATCTAATTCACAGTATCGTTTGTTTCCATTATAGAATTATTAAGGGGTGTCAATCTTAGCATATGCAAATTTTGATACAAAGCGTATACAGTAGAAATTGTCTAAACTGATATCCTCGGGACCGAAGGGTTTATCAGGTAAAAGAGGTTACCACTTAAGCCAGTTCTGCACAAAACACTCAAACCATAATTCACACACAGAACCACAACCACAATCGCATTCAAAACATGCCCCAGCGCGGTGTTCAGCACACAACAATGACGGACGAGGTCCGCATTGCTTTGTGTCAGTACAAAAACGACAACCCCAAAGTCACACAGAAGGAGCTTCGGGAATGGCTCGAGATGGAGTACAACACGAAAGTGGCCCAGTCGACTATCTCAGGCACACTCAAACGCTCCACTGAGCTGCTCCAGATGACGGACAACGTCAATTTGAGCCAGAAACGCCAGCGCACGGTGAAATACCCGCAGATGGAGGGGGCATTGGCGGAGTGGTTCCATGCCAATCAGGCTCGCATCAACATCAGCGGCGACCTTCTCAAAGAGAGCGCAAGGAAGATCCTGGACCGTCTGTATCCTGACCACGCTGCTTTCGAGTTCTCCAACGGCTGGATCGAGTCGTTCAAGACTCGCCACGGGATCCAGTCACACCGCCGCTTTGGAGAGAGCGGATCTGTTGACATGGAGTTCATTGAGGTCAAGAGGCCGGAGATTCGGGACTTCCTGGATCAGTACGAGATCAAAGACATCTACAATATGGATGAAACAGGACTGTTCTATAGGATGCAGGTAAGCTCGGGAATGCGTTGAAATTGTTCCTCAACGTGATGATTAAACAAAGCTTCACCTACTAGGCGAACCACTCTCTTGCGACCAGCAGCTGAAAGGCCCGTAGCAGCACAAGGAGCGCCTCACACTTTCTGTCTGCTGAAATGGTGACGGTTCAGACAAGCTTCCATTGTGGGTCATTGGCAAATCCAAGATCCGCGCTGCTTCAAGAACATCAACCTCAACGATCTTGGTTGCGTTTATCGCAACAATGCAAAGACTTGGATGACCCAGCTTGTCTTTCTCGAGTGGTTCAAAGCATGTGATATTCGGATGGCTGAAAGAAAAGTTCTTCTAATCATGGACAATTGCAGTGCCCACGTTCCTCTGACAGAGCTTCCGGCTTGCATCCAACTGAGGAACACAACCGTCTTTTACCTCCCACCGAACACCACATCAAAGCTGCAACAATGTGATGCCGGAATCATCCGGAACCTAAAGGCCTAATACCGACGCTCGTTCAACCGCCTCCTCTGGCAACGAATGTAGGATAAGGTCGTCGATCCCGATAAAGTGGACATCCTTCAAGCTATCAGGCTTGCAGTTCCAGGATGGAGGGACGAGGTCAAGCCTGCAAAAATCGCCAATTGCTTCCGGCAGTGCAGGATCCGCACTGTCACCCCCGACCTCGTACAGAATCAGCAACTGGTTGTTGATCAAGAGGAGGCCGCCGATATCCTGGATGAGGAAATCATGAAGGATCTGGAGGCACAGGTCCAGCAGTTCCATTACCGCAACCCGATGGACATCAGCAACCTTCTCAACTATCCAGATGAAGAGGTGGTCACCTACCTTCCAGATCTCAACGAGGTGGTTGATGAGCACCTGCACACAGAGGTCGACAATCCAGCTGTGTATGAAGATGACAGTGAGGAACTTCCTCCCATCCCAGCGGTTGACGCACACACGATGATCCAGTCGCTTGAAACCTACTGGATGCAGCAGGCGGATACGGAGGACTACTTCGTGACGGCACTGAAGCGGATGAGGGACAAGCTCCGGGCGATCAGAACACGCCAGATGGTGCAGAAGGGCATTCAGAGCTATTTTACACGAGTTTAAGTAGCACGTATGTAGGGTAAATCAGCTTACAAAAGTTTTGAGACCGAGAGAAATATATCGGATAACAGATCACGGAGGTTTATCAGTTGCATTATGGGTACGTACTCGGGACTGGAGATATTAAGCAGTTTAGACAGGTTATCAGTTAAGGCAGTATCGTTTTAGGCAGGTTCTACTGTATCAACCCACCTGCCACACCGCGTATAAATTTGATGTCCTGTTGATATGAAGCGCGTAAAACTTGAGGTTCCCTTGTCATTTTGCTCACCGGCTAATGTTCATATAAAAAATTTCTCATCCACTCTACACGGCAACAAGACCTCCCCAACTTCATCCCTAGTTGAGGGGAAGACCTCCCGCTGTTCCTTTTCTCCTCCTTACAATCACGCCCATAGTTTTATAAATGTACTTAAATAGATATGTAGCTTCAGTCAACAAATAAAACGATTTAACTTGCTGTCCGCGAAAAATCGTCAAGTGTCGGAGGAAATTTTTTGGACCATAATAAAATTTCAGCATGTTACACGTCTTTCCTTAAATTGACGAGCGTTGGTAGAATTACCAAGTCGGTTCTTGGTTGGTAGGATTACCAAGTCGACTCTTGGTTTGTTTACACTTTCTGGTGTGGCGCTTTGGGTATAAGTAGGGGAAGAGAGGAGATAGAATTACTGGAGAAGAGGAGAAGAAAAAATCACGATAGAGATTCCTAACAAACAGTCAGATAACATCAACCATTATTGTGCTGGAAACTTCAGCAATATTGTTGAGCAGAATCATGTCCAACAGATCTACAACCAGCTCTAAAGCGAATTTGTCTGAGAACGACTACAAGGTACATAGCACTTGTAACTACGATCTTCGAAACGACAACTTTACTCATTGTTCATTGTGATAAAGGCGATTTTATCGTGGTTGGAAGACAGAAATAATTTTGCAAAGATCTCTGGGCATTCTGGTCCTACCAAAGTAGGACTACCGTTTGTTAAGAAGACCCAAGGGTTTGCTCTGTTAGCACAGCATATCAATAAGAACAGTGGAGGGAGGCTGCATCTCGATGCCAAGTCAATGCAAGCTCGCCTATGAACGTACAAGAAACGTTTACTTGTCTCTAATGCAGTCGCATCTGCTACAGGAAGCGGTCTCACGGAGCAAGACCGCCCAAAAGGGTTCAATAGTTTGGAAGCCAAACTAAACGCTAAATATCCGCACTACTACCGCATGAAGGCTTTGTTTGGTGAGAAGGCAAACGTAAATCCGAAACATACCTTTGATTCTTCTGCGCCTCCTCCGTCTTTGGTAGTAAAACGGACTGCACCAGACTACTCTTGTCCGCGCTATGGAAGAGAAGATGAAGGTATGCAGGTCCTTGCTGCAAATTGGCATCAATCCACACACTTTGACAGATTACTTTTACCAAAGCACTCCTGGACAAAAGAAAAACCAAGAAGAGATGGAAGGAGGAGGAAAGTAAGGAGACAAAAGACTGCAATTTACAGGATTCTTATGGACACAAATCTGGGGAGGAGCAGGAAGGGCAGGAGGAAGAAGGATTTTGCGAACGAAACATGCAGGAAGAAACTGGGGTTGGAGACTTGCGTGTGGAGCAGGAGAAACCAGAGCCCCTCCCTATCGAATTTGACGGTTTTGACGGAAGAAAACGCTTGTTGGTACTTAGTAATGTGATCTGTAACTGCAGAATTGCAACATTATTTCGAACCATCGAAAATATCACTATGCAACTACCTTCCAGCACGGATGGATATGCTGGAGGAGCCTCAGGAGCCAACGCTGCGGACGAGAAGTGATGGCAGGAAACCCCCACCTACCTTGGATACAACAAGCGTGACATCTGTGCGTGGCAGCAGCATAGCTACAGTGCTTGAGCGTTCAGCTCAACTTCGATCGTCTGCAGAGGCTAGCATCAGACATGAGTAGATAGAATTTGATAAAATGAAGTGGGCACAAGAGATACGCGATCGAGCAGAGGCGCATAAAGAGAAGGAGAGGAGAAAGGAGCTACAAATAGAGAGAGAATCAAGGAGACAAGAGAGAGATTTGGAAAGATAGGCGGAGAGATTATAAATACATGCTGAGAGAGCAAAGATTATGAAGGAGAGGAAGGAGGAGAGAGAAGAAGGTCGGAAGAAACGTTCAAGTGAAGTTGTTCTTGCAGCGTTAAAAAATGGTTATGACACGGATCAAATTGCGGACATACTCAAGTTAATGAATTAAAGTTGCCCACAGGGGGTAATTCTATTGAAAATATAGAAGAGTAGATGTCTACGAAGCACGTATTGGAAGAACACATTTGGACTAATTAAGACTTAGTGTATAAGATCGCAGCGCATCCCGAAAGCTTGCTGCATCCTGTGGTCCAGCGCCACAGACGGCCATGGGCACAATATTCCAAGTAGTGACGGAGGATGAAGCTCAATCTGCACTTGAATATTTTGAAGAAAAATGGGGAAAATAATATCCACAAATTTCTAAATCTCTCTTGCGTAACTTCTTTTATACCCGATTCGATCGCTTTTTGCCAAGCGTTAGTTATCTCTTCCCTTGCTCAAAATTTCTAAGGAAGATTTTGGAATAAAGGGCGATATTCACTTCTTCATCCTCCATCTCTACCCACTGGTCACCGAACAAGGCAAGAGCATTGTGGAGGACGATCATTCAGAAACCCAGCGAATTATTCCCTGCATGGAATCTGGAGTTCGCAATGGAGTACGAATTTCGGCCAGCGATGCAAACTGAGACTTAGTAAACCGATGCAGTGTTCATTTCGTACTCTGGACTTCGCCAAGCAGTAGTTGAATTACATATTCATCTTGAAATTAGCTGCGGGAGCTTTGACTGCTGGAATCAAGGTAGACGAGAGTGCATAGGCGGAATATCCCAACAGATATTTTCCTTCATCAAATTACAACTAAGGTGATCTCGCCAGATTCATTTCTTTATATACTATAGAGTCCGCACACGATCCAGGCCACCCAACGTGAAAAGCAGTAACGTGCTTGTCCTGATCGCAGACGACCTGCATGTTGATGTAGTACCTCTGCTTCCGGTCATAGTAAAGTTCCCCATCTACGTTGGGTTTCTGAGATAACGGCAAGGTCGTCTCGTCCACAGATCCAACACAACCATGAAAAACTTCTTCCACCATACACGCCATGATCTCGCGTTTTCGTTCGCGGTCCGGCCAACAGACCCACTTAGCCAATCGCTCATTAATAGTGCCTGTACAACTCGGTTGGTAAACAAACATACTGTTCCGTATCCGAAGGCAAAGGTTCGGCAAGCTTCACCAATATCTGCACCGTTCCATAGTGTCCAAAAAGCGAAAGAGCAACGGCCACATGCCACGCCACAGACGTTTGTTTGCATCTACTTCTGTTGTATAAACCGCGCTGTCACTAAGCTCCTCAACGAGCGCCATGAAAGCAGACCGAGTTGTGCGCACCGCTTGGCAAAACTTTACGTCAGATAAGCTCATGAGGTATTTCAACAAGAAATCGTGCGACCGTGGTTGTGGAACCGCGTCGTATATGTAACGCGAACTTAAAATCAGAGATAGTAACTACCTAGCATCCTCAAACGAAGACTCGTCGTCGTTCAAGTAGGCAAATAAGCCTGCAAACTCAAGTTGAGTAATAGCAGAACGTCTTGCTGAAACGCGAGGCATGGCAGTTGGGGTTGCACTGTGAGTCTGTGATAATTAATTACATTATAGTGGAGGGGCAAGCACCAAAATGGTATATGGTTTGATATGAATATATGGTTCATATTGGATATAACCCACCTCGAGAGGAGGGTTATATCATATTGCATACAAACATGTCATATTCGGGAATATAAACTTCATATGGGTGATATAAACTTCACCCATATAACATGCTATATGGTTAAGATTGACACCCCCTATTAAAATATCGTTATGCAACATTTACCAACAGGAATCTCAAAATCTAAACGTTCCATCTACTACATGTACTCATGTTATTGTGCGTTTCGCCTTTCAGCACCCCAATTTTTTTTACCTACCTGTAATAGATTATTACTGTAAGGACAAATAACCCTAACATTAAATACGTTGACAGACATTTTCGTAATCACCCCAAAGTCAATAATCAGTGCGTCACCGGGTATTAGGCAGAAAATAGGACACTGTGGGAAACTGACACGAGTTGGGAGCAGGTACGATTGTTGATGGTACTTGTTGAAAGACGAAAGTGAACACATGCAACGACTTCTTGATTGAAAGCGTGTCAGCCCGCCGGGGGCCTACTCAGTGGCTCTACCAATCTCGAAGTGAAAACTCCCTGCACCTGGCTCTCCTACCACCTGTTGTACTAACTATTCCTTCTAGAGCACTTGATGTGCCCTACCGTGGGCTAATACTCTGGTGCCGATACCTTGAAGTGCTGCGCACCGCTTGTGCACTTCCAACAGTACTTTCGGCACCCAAGTTGATCAGAGTAGGGCGTACGAGAAGTGTTGGAATTATTTGAAGCCATTTTGTCTTTTGAGTCTCTCCAAAATGATGAAACCACATTGGATGAAATGGGTGGGCACATTTGCAGTTACCTCTAGGTATACAGTTTTAGTATGTTTATGTTTTAGGTAACTTTACATAATGCACTTTTCAATTTTAACTCTAAACGTCTTATCGGCTTGAGAGGCTTCGCGTGGCACACGTTGCGCACAGGTCTTCTGGTTTCCGAGATCCTACCTGGTCAAACATTCAGGCCAAGTAGCTCAAGATCTCCGTGCATAAGCACTACTGTGTGTTGTGTTTTATATTTCCTACAAGCAGTGCTTTAACGAAAGGAGTAAGAAAATCTGTACTACACTAGAATCTGTCTAAACTGATACTGTCTAAAAAATAACCTCCGTAAACAAATATATATTGCCGGTCCCAAGTACGTCCCCATACTTGAACTAATAAACCTCAATAAACTGATATTCAATAAGATTTATTGGTCCCACAACTTTTGTAAACTAATACTGCATACCCTATGAAATAAAATTAATACTACTGTGCCTACTATGTGCGTTTGAAATAATCCTGGATGTTCCTCTGGACCATCTGGCGAGTCCTATGGACGATGACAGCATCCTTCGTCTGCCGTAAGGCAGCAATGAATTTGTCATTGTTGCCTGTCAGTTGATTCCAGTAAATCTCCAGTGACTGGATCATTGATTGAGCATCTCTGGATGAAACTGGAGCGATCTCCTCGCTGTCGTCATTGTTGTTGTCCGCATCTTCGTCCTCCTGGTGAAGGTGGTCCTCCACGACCTCGTCAATGTCTGGGATATATGTGACGAGGTCTTCTTCTGGATAGTTGAGGAGGTTGTGGATTTCCATGGGGTTGGGTACCGCAGTCTACTGATCTGCGACTGGGGCTCGTCAACGACGTCCTGTGTGTCAGGAAGTGTGCGGATCTTGCAGTGACCAAAACACTTGTTGATTTTGTCTGGCTTCACATCAGTGCTTAAGCAGGAATCACCATCCTGAAAGCATCCAGAACATCGAAGTTCTCCGGTTCAGCGATGTTGTCCTCAAGGCGTTGCAGGAGAAGGGAGTTGAAGCGCCGTCGATAATAAACCTTCAGATTGCGGATGATCCCAGCGTCGCATGGCTGCAGCTTTGAGGTCGTTTTTGGAGGAAGGTAGAATATGGTCGTGTTCCTCAGCTCAATTCGAACAGGGAGCTCACTAAGGGGAACGTGAGCACTGCGGTTGTCCAGAATGAGCAAAACATTTTTGTTAGCCATTCGGCGATCGAAGGCTTTTTGATACACTCCAGAAAAAAGTTCTGTGTCATCCAGGCCTTTGCGTTGTTGCGTTAGGTACAGCCGAGATTGGAAAGGTTAAAGTTCTTGAAGCACCGAGGACTTTTGGACTCGCCAATGACCAAGGGTGGAAGCTTGTCAGATCCGTCACCATTGCAGCACACGGCAAGGGTGAGGCGCTCTTTGTGTTGCTTTTTGCCCTCAAGTTATTTCGTTGCAAGGGAATTGTCCGCCTAAGTTATACCAGTACTAGTTTCCACTGCTCACACATTTTTAAACATGGAGACTAACCTGAATGCGATAGAAAAGTCCTGTCTCGTCCATGTTGTAAATGTCATCCAGTCATATCTGTCAAGAACTACCTTAATCTTTAAGCAGCGCTCGTCCTCGATGAAGTTGTCGTCAACAGATCCACTTTCGCCAAAGCGGCGAAAGGAGCGAATTACATGGCGCTTTGAAAGCATCAAGCCACCCATTGGAAAATTCAAAATTCTCGTGATCTGGATACAGGCGGTTCAGGACCTTTGCCCCATTCTCTTTGATCAGGTCGCCGCTCATGTTGACATGCTCCTGGTTTGCAGTGAATCATTCCATCATGGCTGTCTCCATCAGAGGGTACTTCACCATACGCTGGCGCTTCGCCGAGAGAATCGAAGAGTCCGCTTTCCCCAGCAGCTCAGCCGAGTGCTTCAATGTAGTTGAAATGGTAGACTGACTGACTTTTGTGTTGTGCTCACTCTCGAGCCAGTTTTTGAGCTCTCCCTGAGTGAGACTTGGGTTTCTCTGCTTGTGCTCACAGAGAGCAATGCGGATTATGTTCGACATTGTCGTGAGCTGAGCTCCAATACGATGCATTGTGGTGGTTGGGAATGTGTGCTTTGGGTCAGAGTGTTTTGTGGTGTCGATAGTCGGGTTGTGTTTGTTGGGAAGGCGCAAAATTCACCTCCTGCTCGGAATAGTCAATTAATTTATTACAGTATTGCCCTGTCTAAATCCATAACCTCCATAAACTAATACTGAACAGCAGTCATAGCGATATTAGTTTAGACAGGTTCTACTGTAGCATAAAATTAGAAACGTTAAATCTTAATACAAAATTTATCTCAAATTTCTATTGGGACCACCGTGATTCCGTCTTGTTGAATATATTTTCACTGCAACGCTTGAGAGTATCTTTTTTGAAGCTTTGAAGGTGTTTTTCAAGACGATGGACAGGATCATACAAAGCTCAAGTGAAACTCGATCACAGTGACCGAAAATGCATTATGGGTACATTAAGGATTTGACTGTAATTTTTGCTTTATTTGGATTTTTAGGCTCGAATTCTTAAGTGCGTTTTTATAATATATATACTACGGGATGGTACCCGTCGTTCCGACGAATTGTTTCATTAAAATTTCATTGAAACTACAGTATATATACATTCACTTTCAACCAAAAGAAAAGAGTTTATTTTTGCTGTTAACGACTGCGTGTGCAATCTCGGACATTGACTGCTCCTATCACTGCGAGATTTTGCAACCTCATTAATTTTAGTGCTTCGTCATAAACGACGTTACACATTAGTTGTCGTTCTACAGACTCGCGATCGGAAAACTGGCTTCATAACCATATCCCACCATTTTGGCGCCGACTGCGATGGTGGCGGTTGTGTACCTCTTTTGGTCGTTCGACTGCAGGCAGAGCAGACGGAGTTCCAGATCCACCACCTGATCCCCTTCCATTCGCTGCTGCATCTGATTGTACACCTGCACGTACGGGATGTGCGGTTCGAGTATGGCTTGGAGGTCCCCCATGACGCGGCCAAATGATGTTTCATGTCGTTCCGACGAATTGTTTCATAAAACTACAGTGTATTAACATTCACTTTGAAGCAAAAATTCAATAGGTCTTTTGCTGTCAACGTTTACGCGTGGAACGGTTTGTTCCACCTCTACCACGGATAGCATCCTTGTTTTCTTTGAACTCTCCCTCTCCAGCGTCGCACTCAAATGCCCTCAGGGGTACACCCTTGCCGACTGCCGACCGTCAGGAAAAGAAGCACATAGTAAAGTGTGGAAATGCGCAGTAAAAAATGGAGCCAACTGCCAGATGGGTATAGAAAGGACAAAAGGGGTAAGGACAAGCGTGATTTGGATACATATGGTGAGACATATTGAAAGATGTATTTTGGGATGGTGAATTACAATTGGTCAGCATAGGGATTAAAATAAAAATAAAAAAGTACTCTTTTTGTGTAAACTAAACGCGCGATGATCGACCTGGGAATTCGCGATAGCTTCGCGCCTTCCCCATTGACCTACATGCACTCTGACACGTCCCGGGCGGTGCATTTTTGGCCCACCGTCTGACGTGATGAGGTTTTACACACATACACCCCCAGAACTCACCTGCACATCGCCCGCTGGGACCGCGGCTCAATTTACGCAAAGGTTTTTTGGGAGGACAGGTTAACTGGTTATTCCCCCCTCATTGTCTATTGTTTACACGAATCCCCTAGAAGTCAGGCGGCTATAAGCGCCCCCTTGCGACTCTAGGTGGATTTTAGTGATGAAGCTCGATCAGGTTATAAATGGCCCGATCGACCGCACCCTAGGTTTATATAGTATTCATAGTATATTGGGTAATCACTCGTATGTGGTAAAGTATACCATAAAATTGGTGCATAATTGCGGGTGTGACCGTGGGCACAACTGTGTGTGTAACTGTGTGCACAGCTATGTGTACCACTATGGGTACAATTTTGGTGGACATGGACGTGACATAGACGGGGCATCGTGAGATGGGACGACTAGGTACGGGTACCTAACGGATAGCGACGGACGACAGAAAAATCAGTTCGACTGGTCGACGGAGTACGTTGGAATGGTTAGTTCTGATTGGTTGATATTATGCAATTGGTAGTTTTTAGGATTTAAGTGCTATTAAAGTGCTCCTTCTGCGTCCGATCTATTAGATCACCTACAGGGACGGCAACTAGCGCCCCCCCTACAATTACACGCACCTCTACGTCCCGGGAGGGAGCATTTTTGGCCCACCGGCAGACGTAGAGTTCTTGGGAACTCAACTTCGACTCTGCCCGCTGTGTCAGCGGCTTCTTCGTTTGTAAAGGTTTTCTTGGGAAAGTGGTCGAGCAGTGCACTCTCACCTCTTCCCCCATTGGTCCACATTTTTCCCCTAGGAATTCGGATGCTCTAAGCGCCCCATGGGAACTCTAGGCGGATTTTAGTGGAAACCGTCGATCAGCCCGTAAAACGATCTGATCGACCCTCCTCTTAAGTTTAAGCGTAGAATACATAGTATTGGGTATTCTATTAACGTACTAAGATTAAACGGATCGGCGATCGGGTGGTGAAGACTTCCGCTACCTGATAAAGTACCCCTTCCCTGATCGCCACAAGATCGACGATCTGAAACCTGCGACCTGCGATCACCTGTTCTCAACTAGCGCCAATTCGTGAGGAATCTACTAGACCGATCAGCGGTCCTGATCATCAGCTGTTCACGCCTGAATAAGCCTTATCAAGCCTGATCACCCCTAAACATTGATCACCCCTTGATCATCGATTATTGACCCTGATCACCCCTGATCAGTGATCATTGACCTTGATCATCCCCTGATTATCGATCAGCGGTCCTGATCATCGACGTTTTCGACTGATCAATCTTGATCGACACCGCTCGATTCGTTACGAGTTCATCCCAATCTTTCATCGGAACCTCGCGGGTCTACATCCAGGTCATCTGAAAGCGACCCACGCCCAAGCCGTCGGGTAAACAAGGTGAGCAGGAAACAAGTCCGTCAAGACAACCGGAGGACCCCCTTCGTTAGTCGGCAGTCCGGGCGCCGTGGTAACGCCTGATCAAGCTTCAAAACTCCGATCAGCCGCTCCACCACAAGTAGATTAAGCTTAAGGGGCTCTTTTATCAGGTGGTGAGGATTTACGCCACCTGTTAACTACCAAATCTTAGCCGACAGCCCTGATCAACCTCGATCTACAATCATCGGCAACATCTTTAGCTTCAGCGAGTCACCTGAGGAGCGAAACCCGCCCAGGCCGTCGGGTACACAAGGTGAGCAAGTAAGCAACTGTCACATGACAACCGGAGGACCCCCTTCGTTAGTCGGTAGTCCGGGCGCCGTGGGAACGCCTGATCGAACCTCAAAAATTCTGATCAGCCGCTCAACCACAAAAGGGGGGTATACACCAAGTGCAATACTGAAAAGTGCTGGAGGCGTCCGTCGTGACACTTCACAATACTGTCGCGATTGGAGATACAGCCCTCGTAACCATCTTCCGCCATGATCGCGCCAACATCGTTGGCAGTCGGGGTGTTGTGCCGTTCGATTGCAGGCAGAGCAGACGGAGTTCCAGATCCACCACCTGATACCCCTCCATTTGCTGCCGCACCTGATTGTACGCCTGCACGTACGGGATGTGCGGTTCGAGCATGGCTTGAAGTTTCCCATGATGCGCCAATCCAGATGCGGAAAGATATTCATGTGAGTTAACCCGTTGTACTAACGAAATGAATTGGGAGAATAATCCCGCCATTATAACACTCCAACGGCCAATGAAATCCACGCGCATGTTTTTCTCGCAATGATATCAAACGTATGATACAGGTGCTTCAGTCTCGACATGTTGTCTTCACCGAGGACTTCGTATACTCGAGCTTCTCTCGAAGTATCTGCTGCATTTATTCCATGATGTCAAGTTAAGCTTGTCTGCAAGCGCAAGATATCCATCGACTTGCATTTTCGGGTTATGTATATAGATCTGTGCAAATTTGGGCGCATTCTCATTGCGTGTAAGAGGATACCGTTGATATGGCCAAGCACCTATGTTGTTAATGCGCTTGTGCAATATTCCTTTTCCAACCGATGTCCAAGCAAATGCATTATTGTATATTCATGAATATTTTTGCCTCGCCCAGTCTGGTTTTCAAGCAGACGAAGCAACATTGGTTCGAGTGGAGCTACCAGTGGCAGTTAAACCTTCCCATCACTGTAGCAAGTTAAGAAACGTGAGCGCGCGCAGCAAAAATCCTGTTACGCTTTCCTCAATCCAGTGCAGCGCATCGCATTGCATCCGGTTTCCATTTGACCCAGTTTTAGCCGAAGCCGCTGCTCAATCCCGTCGAATACACGCCGCACTCGTGTACATCTTGTTCACCCGTCCTTCAATAGTCGGGTGCTTTTGTGTCAGGACTGCACATTCAGCACTTCAAGTGTTGTTGTTTGCATTGCTGCTTGCATAAGCTGTATACCTTTTCCTCTGTGCTCAATGGCCGCTTGTAGCCGGTGCGTATACGCACGGTGCGGCTAGCGCACAGATGAAGACTCTTCATTAAAGCGGTATCTACCGCTACTTAGCCGATACGCCCTTATAAAGGGATTGGTAGGAGAGCTCTCCTACTCGGGGCCAAGATTCCCGGATTGGTTTACTACTTAGACTTGACGGCTGTGTTCCCTTTACGGGGTGTAAATAAAGGGAGGGCTCCCTCTTACCTACGACACTCACTGCAGGCGCGACCGGTCGAGGTCGCGCGTCTGCACTTTTAGAGTGAAATGTAAACTGAATATATTTAATATGTAATTAACCTAAATTAATATAAACTAATGTAAACTATATGTAATACTAAGTAGAATATACCCAATTAGTACCTAGCTAAAATGTAATGTACACACCTGTGTACCGATACGTGGATGGCTGACACACTACCACCCAAGGGCTCATGCCCTCATTGGTTAAAATAACCAATGGTTCGAAACCTTTCAAACCGGTCAATACTGACCTCAACCGTAGTGTTCTCATGTACACCAACACTAAATGTAAGTCAAATGTAGCCCCGTTACATCCTCCCCCATCAAGACTATTGCTTACGCAATAAACAAAATTTTGTTGGAGAACTCCAACGCAAGTTCCTCTGTCCCTCCATATGTACACCTTCAGTGGTGCTATGGCTTCTCCTCTAGAATAGGTGGACTACTCCGAGAACTCGGAGGTGGATGCTCTTGGGGGTACCTCCCCAACGGTTAACCGCTCCGAAAGCGCCGAACGGCGTTGTCGGCAGCCTAATCCGTTCCCCACACGTGGGGAAAATGCACTAACCAGTGCGCCACCCCTGCCCATATCGGATGATCTATCCGAATCGTCAAAGGCGATCTTCACTAATGAGCTGGACGCAGCTCAAGACACCCAACTTGCAGCACAGGCACTAAGAGCTGCGCTACGCGCCCCCAAACGCCTGTCAAGGGCGGCTTATAATTTTGATGGTCCTCGTGACTTTCCAAGGTGGGCCAAGCGTTTGGTAAGGACTGGTTAGCGTCCTATACCCATGGCCCCGCGGCTGAACAGTCGTATCAACGCGAACGCCGTGAGAAACTCCGGCAACAACTGCTTACACAAAAGCAGTTCACTAGCGTCTCATACCGAGAGCGCTTAAACAGGCAGGCACAGGGTGCCCCTGTTGAGAACCTCCGCGAGGTTCCTTTCGTTCTTTCTCCGGGAGAAAGTGCTGATGATGAAGAGAAGAAGTTCCGCGCTTGGGCGGAAGGGGAGCAGCTTCTCCCCAGCTTCAATGAGCTGCACGACAGCTATTCCCGTCGAGACATTTGGGTGGAGAGGGCGTTGCGCCTGGCATTTGCCAGAGCCAAAGCGATGGAGCTATTACGTGCTCCATATCGCACGCGCTACGCCAGCGTCCCTATCTCCACCATGGTGCCAGAGGACAGTGTGAGCGTCACATCTGCCTCCGGCGAACTCCCACTTACTGGGGTGAAGGGGCTTCTCATGCCCCTCTGGTCGTTGACCTACAGCGGGATTCTCCGGCTCGAAAGCGTCAACGACGTCGCGGCAATCCTGCTGTGGTGAAGTGTACCACAAATTTGGTCACTTTTGGTCAAGGCAGTTGGTCGAGTTTCCGATTGGTCTAAACAATGTTTTTTTTAGCCTATCAGATTCAAGGAGTATTAAGAACGCCGGTCTTGGGTGAGTCACCTGACATTAGGTATTTTACATAATTTTGTGTGGGTACATTAGGAACCATAGGGAGGTAGTATTATTGGTTAGCTGCGATTTTTCCAAGTAACAGTTTTTTGGTTACGGATTTTCCCAGTAAAGGTTTTTGGTCTAGGAATAAGTGGCAAAAACCTCTTCTGGTCTTGGTCTACACCGCAGCAAGGGGTCTCCGTTATTCTTTTCACGTACACTAGTCGCCTCCGCCCGCCGCGGAGTGTTTGGGGGAAGAGGGTTGAATTATCCCCTCTTGCCTATTATACCCGGTCTGGACGCGCCGCACGCGCACTTTGGCCACCGGAAGTCCCTCGACGGGAGTAAGATTTGGCGATCTCGACACTTTAAGTCAAGTACGTTTGGAACGTGCTATTCACTGGATTGGTCTTTACGTGGAGATATCGTTTGTGGAGTTCACGGGCATATTGGGTCTTCACGTGGACATATTGGCTCATTGTATCATTGGTTGGAGTTTAGACTGGTTTTGGTCTTCTCTCATATTGGTCAGGGGCTAGACCGGTTGATTGGTCTACCCTCTATTATTTCGTATTGGTCAGGTCTAGATCGTTTGGACGATCGACCTATTGGAATTTATCTCTTGGAAGTGTTTCTGGTCTGTACGTTGGGGTGAAGAGTTCCGCCCTAGGTACACCTAGCCAGCACGGTCTCATATTCATGACCGAATCAGATCGATCTGCGATACCGATCCACCGAGTGTGTAACTAGCCCATTCCATCGGGTACACAAGGTGAGATGAACTTAAGTGAATAGGACGAAGTGTCTTTGGATGATGACCGGTCGTCTGCCAGCAGCGGACGATCGGACCAGATTTCGAATGGAGGTCCGCGGGGTACCCCCCCCGTAAGTTGGAAGGCTGGGCTCGATGGTGGTGGTCAGGTTGTCGATACAAATGTATTCGATTTCGAACTTGACTCCACCACAATGGTGCGCTTGCCCGGATCACTTGGTGATCGTGGATATCACCGCGAGGTGTCATCAAAGATTGAATTTGAAGATTTGAATTTGGAATCGTTCTGGAGAGGGCGTAAGGAAAGGCTATCACCTTACGTCTTCTTTCTTGATAAAGATGGCGATGTCCGGTCTGGCCTGGTGGAGGACCAGATCGGGATTAATAATTTTTTTCCTCCCCAAAAGGCTCCCACCGGAGCCGATTGGGACTATAGCAAGTCTTGCTATAGTCCCGGAAAGGATCAGGACCTTGGTCCTGATCCTATGTATGTGCATAAAAAAGTCGATGGAAAATCAAAGGACGAAAAATACTTGGAGGCTGATCAGAACGATCAGACCAACCTCCCCAAGGTCCGCAAGGTCCCCAAGATTCCCAAGAAAGGTTGGGAATGCCGGTCGACGAAGTCGACCTCGAAGAAAAGTCGCAGGTCGGAGATGGAGGCATCACTGAAGAAGACCTAAACAAGATATATTATATTTTTGAGCTGAAACGATTTGTTCGCTTTGACGTGGTCTTTCGGGTGTTGAACCTCCAGATCCCCGACCATCTTCTAGGTCCCACTACCGAGCCGATCCAGAGTGATCGCCCATTACTGTTGGTGAAGAACTTGTGGCGATGTTGGCGGAGGTTGGCATTAAAATGCATAACCCCGCCGATGTCCAAAAACTATTTGAATTTGAGACTTGGAGACTGAAATCGTCGATATCGACCTTCCACGACCATTTGGTCCCACTGGTGGGGGCGGTTCGCCGCCCAACTCCCACCGCAGCAGTGAAGGTCGCTGAAGTCTCCACAGCGCTTGTTGACATTGGTTCTGATGACGAATAGGTTTATCAGTCTCCACCGGCCTCTAACAGCTAATCAGAGTTGGAGACCGGTGTCGAGCGGATGACCATGGGGGTGGACTATGCCCAGCCTGAACAAAAAAGGGACATGCGGCAGCAAAGGGATGCTTGCCAGTTGGGTCTCCAGCAGCCCCCGCCTCAGTTCCGCAAAA
>CM047592.1:15079886-15165727 GCA_026184515.1 Peronosclerospora sorghi
TGACCTCAACCGTAGTGTACTCATGTACACCAACACTAAATGTAACTCAAATGTAACCCCGTTACACCGCTTCTTGCTGTGCACCTGTTTCAGGTGAACGTCGCTCCTGTCTGGGACGGTTTCTCACTATTCAAGGACGCTTGAACTAATCAACCATCGTAGCTGTTCAAGAACTGAGCAGTAAGAAATATTGTTTCAAATAGAATATATGCTGAAAACTCGCTAGTCTTTCCCGGAGCGTTGCACTGATAGACATACTGAACACTTCAAGTGTAGGTACCCGTAGTACCGACGGGGAAGGGGCAGGTCACGTGACCGGGAGACGGACGGAAAACTTTTATATACGTAGAAGATGTAAAAGCGCTATTTGTAACCAGTTAATAAAAATCGATAGTAAAGTTCGACTTCAATTAGGTACGTGATTGCGTACTTAATCGAATTCTATACATAGATGGAGATATTCGCTTATATACGGGAGGCGACATGAATTATGTTACTATATAGATAGATTTTTACTTAAAACTAAGAACAGCTTACCTGCTCCCGGTGCGCCCCCCTGATCACGTAGAGCGCACTTCTTGTAAAGAAACAGTTGAAAATATTAGCTATTACGGTTTGTAACAAAAACCGGGTATATATATTTTCATTTATAGCATTGATAATTTCGTACTTTTAACAGATAAGGTATTGTACTTAGGAATCTTAGTACCTATTATTAGGTACGAATTAGTAGTGTAAGTTACACGACAGATGGAAGTTCGCTATAACTTGAACTCTTATATATATATATCATATTAAGATAGATAATCACGTCTCAATACACATTCGATAGATTAAATCCTTGACTGATATTTTCTACTGTCTGCGAACTGTCTTGGGCTGTCGATTTCATCGTTAGCGGAATATTGGTTGCGATAAAAATAACGAAAGACTGATTCAGTATATTGAAGGCATTAAACAACATCTATGACTCAGGTTACTACGAATCTACGCAAGTATGGACAACGAAACATTTCAACAAAAGCAACTCCCAACTGTCAGGCGCAAATGGCTGGTACAGTCACTCAGTATAATTGACCGTGCCCACAACTCGTGTCAATTTCCTGCAGGTTATAAGTCCAAAGGGACACAGGTATGCGTAAGTTTTTAATCTTAAGTTTTTTGTTAAAAGTAACACTATCGCGTGGACAATCTCCTGGAATATTTGGAGAAAAATTGTCTCATTTATTTACGTTGTTATCCCATAGTAGTTTATTATGGCAATTCCTATGGGCGGAGAGGAACCTTCGACCAGGAGAGCGCACTTAAGGCATTCCTCCTTAAAATGGGAGAAGATAACAAGAGACAGGACCAAATGGAAGAGGAACGGTCGCAGAAATCTGGACGGACTGTGTCCCCGATCTCATCAAGGGATTCTCAGGAGCCCTGATAGCCGGTTTCAACAGAGTATGAAGAAGAATTTAGCTCGGTTTGGAAAACAGATCACTTTGAATGACTCGACTGTTGACGAAGGACACTTTAAGAGGGAAGGATTACCTCGTAGGGAGTTCCCGGAGGACCCCTGGAGTGCGCTAAGTTCACACAGGCATTGCGGAATAAAATGAAGAGGCTGGAAACTTAAAAAAAAATACGGGCTTACAACGGCGCCCGTTTCAGGCTTCCGAAATTGGTGATTAACAAATTCTCAGGGGTGGAATTTTACCCCGGACTTGGTTCTGGTTTCCGCTTTAGACTGGGCGTACGTGTTCATAGAAGCGATAGAATCGATAGAATCTCTTCTGGATTCATACGGACCGAAATATTAATAAACGTAAATAAGATTGGTGAAATAATACCTTGATGGAGCGGCTTCTCGCTATTTTCCAAACATCTGAATTTGGTGGCAGGTGTCACTGACACTGCACTATGTTTTGTGTCTAATGTGGTGCGCGTATCGCGTGAATATACCGCACCGGCATGCCGCACAGCTATTTGGGGCTGAAAAATATCCAAGGTGGGTCGTGGAAAGACCATATATTTTATTTGACGGCTCTGGCGCGTCATAGTGGGTCCAGCAAAAAGCTAGTTGTTGAAAACTTGGCGAAGTACGCTGTTCCAGCGCCGAAATACGCGATGATGACTCGCTATGATCCTATGAGGCCGGACTTCATATTACACTCCCAAGAGTTATTGTCATGGGCCCAAGAAGTGGAGTAAGACCACGTGAAGGTCAGGAAGGCACCAAGATTGAGTGCAACTCTATGGATTACCACAAGAGGACGACCATTTGCCACAATTGTGGTGGAAAGGGCCATATCCCAAAGGAATCCGTGAAAACGTTCATCAAGCGGGAAAACAAGCTTACAAGAAATTACAAGGTAGGTCTAAGAAAAATTACGGTCTGGCAATGATGGAAGAAGGTATGGACACACCTGAAGTCCAAATTCGTGTGAATCTTCTTCCTGTTATGTCTGTTTTTTACATTGGCGATAGGTCGTCATCTAGTCGTAAATGAGGATCTCGTAGAGGACGCAGTCCCTCGCACGGGAAATACAAGGCTGACACTGCCTGACGGCAATCTCTTGCAAGTTACAAAGATTGTAAAGTTCGCTAAGAAGCGTAGATGACTCGGAGTCCTTCATAGTACTTCAGGAAGTCTAGTTTTCGCGTAAAAAAATTGTCTAGAAACCTATTTTGTTTGGGAGGTTGATGCTAAAGGGATGCAATTTTGCTCACCTAAATGACAGAATGGAAGTGAGACTTAAAGGGGAGTTAATTTTCAATGTGAAAGTGAATGGATCTATTTTGATTACAATTCTGATCTGGAAATGGGACAAAAGTGTTCTTGTGAATATGTCCGAAGATTTTATGAGAATAACCATGGAGACAGATGAGGACGGTACTCAAGAAGGCAGCTTATACCATTTTCATCTTCGTCTGTGGCACCAGGCTCACGATACAATTTAAAGATTGGCCAGGAACCGCGGTAAGAAATTAAGCTAACGAACACGGCGCGTCCAAATTGGTTGAAGTGTGTGGAACTCAAGGGGGATCGAAAACCCAACCCGAGAAAGATTGCTGCACAAATTTTCCTATTGATCGTATCAGTGATGTGCTTTGCAGTGACCGGAGGGTCCAATTACACCATGAGACCGATGTGAAATAGATACCTTGAGGTTTTAGCGGATCCTTTCTCGTCTTACGTACGTGTGTTTCCGGCCAAGACAAAAGATCACGCTACTAAGAAATTTAAGAACTTTTATCATGGTTCGAGAGAGAATTTAATTGCCAGATTCTGGGGGGGGGTGAAAAAAAACAATGTGGATTTGTTTTGCAAAAGAACTGGCATAAGGCGTCAGGTAGCGGAAGAAAAAAGATGTCCTGCGTCAAATGTAAAAGCAGAGCGAAGTAAAATATGAAAATTCTAAAGCTAAACGATTTAGGACCTGTGGCAAAAATTCTGGGTATTCGAATGTGAGGAGATCAAGAGCGTGGGTACTAACTAGATAAAGAAGGAACAATAAATGATGGGTTGGAAAGTACAACATGCAAAAGGCTAACTCGGTACAGTTGCCGATAAGTGAAAAAAATGATGATATCGAAATGATGTAATTTTACCAGCTAATGCGGCAACCGGAAAACCAACTATGAAAATATTTCAATCTATAGTTGGAACTTTGCTGCGGATTTGGAGGTGCACTCGACCGGATATTCCACTCGCGGTTCACCGAGTGACCAGGTACGACGGCTAAGTGACTAAGCGCTGGCGAAGAAAATCATCAGATACTTCAAGGGATCGAAGGAATTGAAGTTGCATTTGAATTAAGAAATCGGAAGTGATGGAACTTTACAGATCGTTGGAAATATTGATGCCGGTTTTGGTGGAGACAAAGAATCCATAAAGAGCGTCAGCAGATGTTTGATTTCTCTAAATGGAATGGTGGCCAGATGGACGTGAAAGAAACAAGTTGCTGTTGGTTGTCGACTACCCAAGCGGAATTCGTGGCCACCGCGTCGGTGGTAAAGAATTTTTTGGACTCAAGGAATTGTTGGAAGAGATCGGATTAAAATGTGGAAATATCTATTATATTACGTATGGATAATCAGGCCTCTATCCGGCAGCTGGATGATGAAAAAAGTGGTGCTGCATCGAGACATGTAGACAACAAGCTCAAGTTTCTAAAGGTCTACGTGAAGAAGGAGGCAGTGAAACCACTGCACGTGGCAAGTGATGAAATGTCCGTTGACTTCTGACAAAGCCACTGTGTCCAGCCAAGATTTGGAGGCTTTGGAGTGATAAAAGGCTCAAATAATGCCCCGGTGTTCGCGGAAGGAGTGTGAAGTTTTAAAGGTGTTTATCAAGATGATGAACAAGAGCGTACAATACTCAAGTGAAACGTGCTTACCGTGGCATAAAATGGATTATTATGATTTGACTGTTATTTTTCCTTTAATAGAATTTTTAGGTTCGAATTCGTAAGTTCATTGTAATAATATATATACTTAAAACTAAGGACAGCTTACCTGCTCCCCGTGCGCCCCACGCTAATCACGTAGGGCGCAATTCTTTTAAAGAAATAAATCCCAGACTGTCAGGCGCAAATGGACGGTACAGTCACTCGGTATAAATGACCGTGCCCCTAACTCGCGTGAATTTCCTGCACTTTCTGTTTAAAACGTTTGTCAAGAAAGTGTCAATCGTTTTAGGTATAGCGGCTTTTCAGAAACCGGAAATTAGGTAATACCCAAAATGTAAATAGGTAAACTGATATGCATATGGGTGAGTATATTATAATACATTTAGTATTATAATATACTCACTTTTGCTTTTCTTATCTCGAGGTCAAGTGTAGTTTCTTTTGGATACTCACGTTTGGACACTTTCAGTGGAGATTACGGTGGATTGTTTTTTCTCTATCTCGTTATTTACGTGGTTATGATTATAAGTTAATTTGTGATAGAAGTGTATAAATGCAACGCTATGTCACGGGACGATGGAATTACGGTTGAAACATCAATTCACAGGACCAAAAGTTAGGTCTACTCAATTTTGTATTTTTGAGACGGACTATAATAAGTTTAAGTCAAATATATTCACTTTTGCATTTTCTTTCTTTCTGTGACTGGACTTTTCTTGCGGTTTTTTCTTTGCCATCACGTTTCGCTGTGCATACAGTGCGCCACTGGAATAATTTAATGAATATGACGATTACGTTTGGGACTCTGGAATTTACGATTACGTTTCACGTTGTGGATAATACCTCCCATTAAACTTACGTTATCTGTGGATATATTTTTTTATACGATATGGTAGAGCACGCTATTGCTCAAAGAAGGAATTAGTGGAGATAAAAAAGAAGTTAACTAAAACTTAAGTTAGAAATTATTTACTTGGACTATATTTATCCGAGTTAAACGGGTAGTACGCTTATACAACTAGCTGGAAACGTGCAAGCTTAACATGACATGTCGGAAGTGCACAAAAACGAGCATCTTCATGTTTCAACAATCCTTCCGAAAACACGGGGCTTCAAACCAGTGCTATTTGGGTTCGTTAACGTGAGATTTTCGGCGCCCTTGAATGCTTCGTGAACAATTCATCCTTCATGTCTTCATGTTGAAAGTTGCGATTAAACACTAATTTTAAGTAAGAAATCAACTTGTATAATCATGTGACCTTGCATCTATTTCTATTTTTACGGTCGTATATCTGGGTCACGAGTTATAATTATTATTTTTGTAACAACGGGAAACGGAATGGATGCGACAAATGAATTATGCATGTGTAGGTAGCTAAGCACTTATTAGTATTTTTTACTGCTTAAGTCAATTTTTGGGATGCTTTCACTGTTTGACGGATAACCCTTTACGGGAGCTTTGGATACGGAAGAAACTCATTTTTATTTGGTTGTCTATGCTACCTCAGGAAACTACTCCTTCAAGAATACTTGCACTGTGGCAAACTACATCTTTACCATTTAAGCAGTTACACAAACAGGTTTCATCACGTAATCTTTAATGAACTTCAATTCTATGACAAGTGTTAAGCGCTCGATGCGTTACCTTCTCATCTTGTCTCGCATGGACGCAAAGATTGAAAGTGAATAAATTTGGGGAACATTTGGAAGCAACGGCTGCCGAATACTTTCGTTTGAACATTGAAACGTGGTGGACGATTTCCCCCTATTTGCACTCCGTCCTAGACCAAATATATAGCGCTTGCTACCTGAATCTATTTCACCATCAAGTGGCTATTTGGTTTGCATCGAAGAAGAATCCCAAAAGGACTTGGACGATTTCACCTGTTATATTTCACCCGAACTTTGACAGTGGTGCTATCCGACACCTAGTCTCTGACGAAAGTCTGTTGAAAGGATCGGTCGGTTGTAAACCAAGTAATGGATTCACGTTTCGAGATGGTGGTACGTTATCTTTCTCTAAATTAGGACAGATAGCGCTGCGGATACCAGGAAATGAATCTACTATCATTGAATTGTCTGGAGTTTATTTCGCTCCAAAGCTTGCCAAGAACCTCATATCGCTTGGCAAGTTACGGGAAAAAGATGCACTATAGGAGACAACGGAATTGGTTGGTTGTTAAATGGAAAAATTAAGCTTTGTTTCCGATAAAAATTTGTAGTTCCATTTTCGATGCGAACACATTGCCGGAGAAGTTGAGCGGATACACAACAGTTTTCTAGCATGATGCTTCATAATGTTGCAGAGAGTGCGAAAAATGATGTACAAAAGGGCAGCCTTCATCATTTCTAGGTCCGCATGGGTCCCGTGGCATATGAAACATTTGTAGAATTGGCCAAAGACCCAGGTCAGGCTTGGTCTTGACAGACAATAGTCGACCAAATCGCCTGACATGTACAGAAGGCAAAGGGATACTGTAACAGGACTGATCCTGTTACTGGCTTACACTGTATCTTGCGAGGAAGCGCGCAATACAATTAGGGCAGGATTAGTTGGTAACAACTAATCCTATAATAAAAGTAAATATATTAATATTCACTTATCTGTTAGAACGCAAAATTAGGAGTGTTTATTTAATGGTGGTTTAGAGGCTAATAGTATATTAACTAACTAATTAATATAATAATATCAAGTCTTTAACTAATTGTACTATTAGTTAACCTGCAAGATTCGGTATTTATACCGAATCGACTTTTCCTTCTTAGATTATAATAACTTATAATCTCTTATTTAAATTTCAGACAACGTGTCTGAAATTAAACTGTGATATTCTAACTTGAATATCAATTATGTAATGGCACCCCATTACATCACCCCCCACTTAAGGTGGTTGGCTAATAATAATTCTTATTTTGGCCAATCATGGGTGGTGGCACTTGTTGGTCGGAATTTCTCATTCACCAACTGATTGACCATCGACTCTATGGTCAAAGCACACGGCGGCGCTCTAAAGAGAGCTGCTGAAAACAATGAAGGAGCTTCTTCCCCCGCCTCAGCACTAGGTGCTGAGGTGTTGAGTGACAACGGTGACGCTGCATTAGCAGCGTCAACTACGCAAAGGTCGGAAGACGTACCGTCTTCCACCACAGATGCTTCTAAGGCGGAATCTGGCAAGAAACAGGGAGATGTTTCCAATGCAACATCTCGCACAATGGCAACTTCCGAATGGCGTGTTGCCAAGAGGGCCATGTTCGGGAGTTCTGACTCCGAACAAAGTGATGGGGATACAGATGTCCCCACTAAAGGATCCAGCGAGTCGAAACTCGCTAGGTGCTCATCGCCTAACAGCGATGACGACTCTGGTGTCGCTGTCATAGCTGACAGCGACAATGATTATCACAGGTGGTTGCCGGAACGCAGAGCCCCACCTGGACCAAGTACTTCTCCACGTCGGGGTGATTTAACCC
Source organism: Peronosclerospora sorghi (assembly GCA_026184515.1). Classification (NCBI taxonomy): domain Eukaryota; phylum Oomycota; class Peronosporomycetes; order Peronosporales; family Peronosporaceae; genus Peronosclerospora; species Peronosclerospora sorghi. The sequence continues at coordinate 15,087,752 of CM047592.1, forward strand.
CGGCGCGTGGTGTTGAAGCAGGCGGTACTCCGCCTGCTAAAAGAGCTCGAACAGAAGCGGCGGCTGCCGCTTCTAAAGCGTATCATCGTACGCAACCACATGTTCCGTACAGAGTGGGGTTTTGGACCCCTGGCTGGGCTATTGCCCCCAACAGTGGCGGTCACCGTAAACGGGACTGCCAGTATGCGTTGTTTGATATCAACGTGCTGGATGACTGCGAAAACATTCAGTCACGTCGATTCGATCGAAGTACAGACGATAGACGTCTGTACTTTATTGATCTCTTTTTCCAGGTTCGATATTATTCGAGCCGGAAAGGGTCAAGTAAGAACAGGGACGATAAAGACGCCCTGACTCAGAGTTGGAATGCTTTTGTTGACAACTACAACAAAAGCCCAGATGATTACGTGAATAAAGTTCACGTAATGCGCGAGCGCTTTTTAAAGCACTCACGAACAGGCAAAATGGAATACATCCATTTTGCTTGCATCAAAGAAGGGTTAAAGTGTGGTGTCCCTTCTCACCTCGTTTTCCCGCGGTGTACGCAGGGCGCTCCTAGCTGTCAGAGGAGGAGTTGCGGGGGTACGGTGGCTTTTCCGTACCCGCCGAAATTCAGGGTTTAATTGATACCCTGAATGCATCAACACCTACTGTTGATGCTACTTCGCATTATGAGTTTAAGACTTCTTCTTAAACTCAGTCAAAAGGTCTGGGGCGTCGGCCCTCAGAACCTCAATCGGTTCCCAAGAGTCGAACTCTTGGGGATATCCCAGCCAGCGTACCAAGTACTCGGTACGCTGCCCCTTCTTCAAAGTCACCGAGCGCTTCGAGATCAAGCGCTCGAGGATATATCGCTTATTCCCCTGATTATCAATCAGGGGCGGCGGAGGTTGAGAATTCCCTCGCCGTTGTTGTTGCGGAGCATGGTTCTTTGCTCCGCAAGCAAGAGGAGGGTTATTCCTCCTTGAGCAGCGATATGTCTCACTGTGTGAAGACATATCGGTCTCTTCGCGAGGATGTCCGCGACATCCTCGGGGCGTACACTGCCCTCCAGCAGAAGAAGGATATTCTGTACATTGAGCTTTCCCGCTATAAGGGAGAGCTCGATCGGCGCACGGCTGATCTTGAGCAGTCGAAGGCGGAGGTAACGACTCTCCGCTCTGCTCACCAACGGCTGGAGGCCGATTACAATTCTCTCTTGGGAGACTTGGAGAAGCACGGCATCTTCCGTGGTTCTGCGTCTCGTCGTAAGACGAAGACGAGTGATACGGCTTGAGCCGCACAACATAGAATGTTGGCTGAAGACGCATTGCTGTGGGAATGTCTAAGGTATAGGCATTCCCCCGAATCTCTTGGACCATGAAAGGTCCAATGTACTTAGGAAGCAACTTCCGTGTAGGGAAGTTGCTTATTGCATGTGTAGACAAATTAGTAGTACTTAATAATAATAATTCACCTTTAAGAAAGGAGTTTTTGTTCTTCCTTCCTTGTTTGTCTGCATTTTGCTTCTGATTATCAAAAGCAGAGGCAAGTTCATCTTTTACATAGAATATTACAGCTTGGCGCTGTAATACGAATTCATCTACTGCTTTATCAGCAGTAGGTGCATTTTCCTCATTGTCTGAAGCCATTGCTGCAGACACATATTCATCGTATGCAGCTTCAGTTTCAATTGAAGCTGCTTGCGCTTCTACTGTACTTTCAGTAGAAGGGCCATCGTTTTGTTCACAAGTTGCAGTCGCAACTTGCGCATTGACTCGCTCAAAATTTGAGCGGGTCCCTCCCCCACTTAGATTTGGCGTACCACCAAGTAAAGCTGGGGTTCGTGGATGCCTTAAGGCATTCACGTAGAACGGTGTATGCTTAGTTGAAGCATGCACCGAATGGTTAATCGCAAATTCAGTGAGTGACAGGTAGTCACTCCACTGATCAAAGGCATGTGCGTATGATCGCAACATGTCTCCGAGAACGCGGTTAACCCGTTCCGTCTGCCCATCCGTTTCCGGATGGTCCGCAGTTGACATCTTCAACTGGGTTCCCAACAATGAGAACGTTTCTTGCCAGAAACGTCCTGTAGATCTCGGATCTCGATCCGAGACAATGTCTTCCGTCATTCCGTGCAAACGGAATACCGTATCAACGAATATCCGCGCTGTTTGAGCGGCGGTTACGTTCGCTGATACTGCAGTAAGATGTAACATCTTACTGAACGGTCTACAAAGACCACTATTCCAGTCTTCCGACTATTGTCGGGTGGAAGACCGAATACGAAGTCCATTGAAATAGACTTCCAACACTCTGTCGGAACCGGCAGAGATTACAGCGGAGCCTGTGCAGACTGCGCAGGCTTAACGCGCTGGCAAATCTCGCAAGCGCGTACGTATTTCCGTACCCACTTGTACTGGTTTCGCCAGTAAAAGTCACGTGCGAGAGAAGCGTATGTATTCTCTCGACCTTGATGCCCCGAAATCGGTGCATCATGATACTCAAACATAATTTGATGTTTGAGATCATCGTCGTTTGGAACGACGATGCGACTTTCATCTTTTTGGTCTGTGCTGTAAAGCAGCAGACCATCGTGCAGTCGATATCGATGCACGCAAGCGCGGAGGAAATCTGGGAGTTCGTCGCGCTTCTCACTTGATTAATTACTTAAGTAATCAATCAACAGACGTGTCTCCTCGTCTGTTTTGTACGCCTCGCGTACCTGTCGTATAATTGACGACGACAAAGCAGTGCAACGGATCGCGTTTGCACTGGCACCTTCGGTTACGGACGGTTCCGTCTCGTAACTGGGCCTTCGTGATAGCGCATCCACTATCACGTTCAACTTTCTGGGTTTGTATTCAACTGTAGTATTCAGCAAATAATGACAGCCATCGAGCCATTCTGTGAGAAATGTGTGGTGAATTCACGGCCGTGCGTAGCGACGCATGGTCCGTGTAAACCACAAACGGTCTATCTCCCAATAGATAGATCCGAACCTTAGCCAGTGCGTACTTCATGGCAAGGAGTTCCTTGTCATGCACTGGATAGTTGCGCTCGGCTGGGCGCAACTGACGCGATTGATAGCAGATTACGCGATCACGATCATCGTGATCACGCGGCATCAAAGCACAGCCGATAGCGAAATCGCTCGCGTCGCAAAAGACGTGGAACGGACGCTCGTTATCGGCTATAGCCAATACAGGCGCTTCAGTCAAGATTGCTTGACTGCATCAAAAGAATCTTGGCATTGGGATACCCAATGCCATTCGACATCTTTCTTAAGTAATTGGAAAGAGGTCGTATCAACCCAGCATAGTTGCACGAATACTTGTTCAAATATGTTGCCAACCCAAGGAACTTTCGAAGTTCCTTAACGTTGTTTGGCGTAGGCCATTCAACGATCACCCTGATCTTTTCTGGATCAGGACGCACCCCGTTCTCGCCCACAAAGCATCCAAGAACGGGTATCTCAAGTGCACCAAAGGTGCACTTCTTCAGATTTGCATAGAGCTTATGCGTAAGCATAAGCTCTAACACTCGACGTAGATGCTCCCTATGGACATCTATATCGCTTTTATCGTGTTCACCATTACTATGGATGAGCACGTCATCGAAATAACTCGGTGCGAATTCTCGCACCGGGCGTAATAGATGCGTTACGCATCTGTTAAACGTAGCAGGGGAATTTCGAAGCCCCTGCGGCATAACAAGCCACTCCCAAAGTATGCCGCTTGGGGTGCTTACCGCCGTGAGAGGGATATCCTTCTCACGCATTAGGATTTGATAAAATCCATCTCTTAGATCGAGAGCACTAAAGATGGTGCTCCCGCACATGCCATCTATGATGACATCCATCCGCGGTATCGGTGTCCGTGCCGGTACCGTCGCTGCGTTCAGCTTGTTGTAAGAGTGAACGATTCTCCACCCACCTGTGGACTTCTTCACACAAAAGGTGGGGGTAGAGTGCGGTGAGGTAGACTCCCGCACTTGGCCTGATTTACGACGAGCTTCGAAGAACTCGTCGATCGCTTTTACCTGATCACGCGGCAACGGCCATTGCCGCGTAACACAATACTTCGTGCCTGGCACGAGGTCAATCTCATGACGAGTTCCCTTATATTTAGGGAGCTCGCTAGGTACTTCTTCTGGGAATACGTCAGCGTATTCCCTGAATTACCTCATAAAATGGGGAGTTCGCTTTAAGTGACTCCCAGCTCTGCGCTTCAAAGCGCTGAACTTTGGTTTGATCATTGGGAACCTCTTTCCCAATGTTTTCCACTTGTAACGTGGATATTCGTGAACGAATATCCACTACATCATCTGTTGCAACGATGATACAGATCTGTTCGATCTGACCATCGTGCAAGTTTCTCATAAACTTCTTCCAGCTTAGCGCTGGAAGAGCCATCACCTCCGAACCTTCTTTCGGAGGATGTTCCATCAACAGAGACTGGGTAGCTAATCCGGTCTCCATTTGCGTCAAGACGTTGATCGTCTCGACGGAACTGCCCATGCACTCAGACGCACTCGTCTGATTGACTGCTACTCGGTGATTACGATTCACCGTGTGCGAACACTCATCATCATGGTGGCCACTGCCTACCATGGAATTTTTGCGATCAGATGTGCTCGTCTGATCGGCCGCCTTTTCTGCGACACGGTGGTCTTTATCACCCGTGCGCATGGCTAACGCAACGTGGTGGGCACTGGCCACCACGGAGTTTTGCTCACTATTGCACTCGATCGTGAGCTCACACTCATCAACACGGAATTCTTTCATCGTGTTGGAACCTTCGGTCGCACAGTGGGTATTTCCCACCGTGGATACTATATCATTCTCACGGTGGGTGTTTCTCACCGTGGATATCACTTCATTCTCACGGTGGGTGTTTCCCACCGTGGATATCACTTCATTCTCACGGTGGTCTTTATCACCCGTGGAATGTTTCTCTCCAACACGCAACGACTCTTCTGCTGCGTGTGGTAGTCCCTCTGGACTCTCACCAGCGGAGGTACCTTCCGCTGATCGTGTCAGAACAGACCTTGTGGTGCCATCTCTATCCACCAGACTGTCTGACGCTGCGGTTGTATCCTCTGGTACAGCCGGATTACACACAAGGTGATCAGATCCTGTGCATCCTCCGCAGTCGATCTGTAGGTTAACCCAGTTGATCGAAGCTTTAAACTTGGACATCCATGGGATTCCAAGTATCACATCGAACTTGTCATCTAAATCGAGGACGATGAATTCATCCTCGAATGACAGTTCATTCAACTCGAAGCGTGTTTTAATCACACGCTTTGGAATAGTCACGGTTGCACCTGTTGCTAACCGGACTGACAACATACTTAGTGGGGTCTCTACCTCCACGAAGATCAACAGCGTCAGACTCTGAGTTCTAACGAAATTTTTTGACGCTCCTGTGTCAAACAAAGCTCGCATGGGGACATCGCTCCCGTGCGGCTTAACCTCCAGGGTGATAAGAGGCTTCCCATCACCCTGCACCTTTTGACAGGAAATAGTCCCGTCTGGGGCTATTACCCTCACATGCCCTATGTCGGCATGTGGGATAACATTCCAAGTAGGGCGCCCCGCCCCTACTGGCGATTCTAGTTTTTTGCACCAACAGGGTGATGTCCCTGTTGGTGTCGCCGTGCAGCGGACGGTTCCGTCCGCTGACTGCGTGGCACCGGGCGCGGTGCCATACACTCATGGGCAAAATGCCCCATTTTCGCGCATCTATTGCAGCGAATATTCTTCTTAAATTTCGGTCGCTTCGTGTTCGAAGCAACCGCAACTGATAGGGTCATCGGCTGTGGACCTCCACCGCCCATGCTCTGGCGCGGGTGGCTGTTTCATGAGACGAATTGTGAGCTTCGTCTGCCCGACTGCTGCTTGTTGACATGCTGTTGCGTCATGTCAAAAGCGAAGGGCTGTTGAGCCCTTCGGCTGTACCCAGCATGCGATGACGCTGATCGCATGCTGAACTCTTCACGTATGCTCGTATCAATGGCATCCCTTAGAGTCTCTGGCGGGTGACGGTAGAGACTCTGTTTGACGGGACCATCATTGAGTCCCTTCATGAAGCCAGTGACCTGCATAGCAGAGGGCACCGGCTCATACACAATATTTGACAGCAAATATTGCGTCTTCTGAGCGTAAGCTTGAAGGTCAAGCTTACCTTGCCGGAGTTCCATAAACTCCTGCCGACTACTTAGCTCCATTTCTGGAGCTTCAAAGTTGAGCTTTAGCTCAGCTTTAAATTCCTTATAAGTAAGGAACGCAGAGTCATCAGTGGCTCTGCGACTCATCGCCCATGCCCTGGATCTGCCGCCTAGACATGTTGTGGCGAAGTACGCCTGTTGACGTTCGTCAACAAAATTTTGCGCAGAGATGGCATCTTCCACCTCTGCGAACCATCTACGAAGGGGATCGCCCCCTTCACCGGTAAAGGGCGGTACTCGCGCCTTTACCACTTCAACGCTATGCGTTGTAGGTGCTGATGCGGTCCGCGCTGCCTCTGGCGCGGGCCGTTCTGAATTTTCTAGGTGGTTTCGCCTAAAGCGATTCACCACCTGTATCACTTCCTCCGGGGACCTATTCTTGAGGAAGGTAATGATGTCGGTCCCCATAGACCGAATCATTTCCACCGTCGCGTATTTACTACGCGACGAGAAGTGAGGGAAGTGTTTATTCACCTTTTCCAGCGTTCTTTCTCGCTGGGCAGCCGTCATGTCTCCCGACATGATGCCGAGCGGCGCTTAATCTTCGCTCCGCTAGTTAACTTGCAGAACGGAGCTGTGGTCGTTAAGACGGACCACAAAGTGCTACAAGATACAGTGTAAGCCAGTAACAGGATCAGTCGTATTAGGTGTAACACGACTGATCCTGTTACTGGCTTACACTGTATCTTGCGAGGAAGCGAGCAATACAATTAGGGCAGGATTAGTTGGTAACAACTAATCCTATAATAAAAGTAAATATATTAATATTCACTTATCTGTTAGAACGCAAAATTAAGAGTGTTTAATTAATGGGTGGTTTAGAGGCTAATAGTATAGTAACTAACTAATTAATATAATAATATCAAGTCTTTAACTAACTGTACTATTAGTTAACCTGCAAGATTCGGTATTTATACCGAATCGACTTTTCCTTCTTAGATTATAATAACTTATAATCTCTTATTTAAATTTCAGACAACGCGTTTGAAATTAAACTGTGATATTCTAACTTGAATATCAATTATGTAATGGCACCCCATTACAGATACGCAAAAAAACAACCGAAAAAGGATTCGGGAATTAATTCGCCTACTTAACGTGTTGGTGGGGTGATCTGCAGGGACCTTAAAAGTTCGATCCCACCCCGGGATAGGCGAAGTATTCGCTATCTCATTGTGTGTGTGGATATTTTTTCAAACTATGTGAGAGAATCTCGAATTCATGTGTTACATACAAACCGATGAAGGAGGAGAGTACTAGAATGTGGATTTATTTTGTAAGCAAATGGGGATAACGGAGGCTGAAATACAGCCTCAAATGGAAAATCTGAGAGAATAGATCAGACCATTTTCAATATGGTCCGATGCATCATCTTTGGATTTGGCATACTGGTCGGAGGCGGCTGAGTATGTTTCTTATATACTCAACCGAATTTGGTGAAGTGTACCGTAAATTTTGGGTACAACTGTGGGTACGACTGTGTGTACAACTGTGGGTACATGGACGGGCCATCGGGTTAGAAGCGGCACTAGGTACGGGTACCTAACGGTAAGCGACGGACGACAGAGAAATCAGGTTGACTGGTCGACGGAGTACATTAATGGGTAGTTCTGATTGGTTGATATTAAGTAATTGGTAGATTCTAGGATATAAGCAACAATAAAGTTCTCCTTTTGCGTCCGATCACTTAGATCACCTTCGGAGACGGCACCTAGCGCCTCCCTTCATTGCAAACGCACCTCTACGTCCCGGGCGGGAGCACCTAGTGCAATTTTTTGGCCCACCGGCCGACGTAGAGTCTTTGGGAACTCTACTTCAACTCCGCCCGCTGTGCCAGCGGTAGTTCATCTGTAAAGTTTTTTTTGGGGAACGTGCTCGAGCATTGCGCTCTCACCTCTTCCCCCATGGGTTCGCATCTGGCCCTAGAAGTTCGGCTGCTTTAAGCGCCCTACGGGAACTCTAGGTGGATTTCTGCGAAGTCCGTCGATCAGGACATCGAAAGCGCTGATCGACCCCCTCCTCTTAGGTCTAAGCTAGGAATACAAAATATATTGGGTGTTCCATTAGCAGACTAAGCTTAAGAGGCTCGGCGATCGGGTGGTGAAGATTTCCGCTACCTTATCAAGTACCCTTCACTGATCACCACCAAGATCGACGATCTGAAACCTGCGACCTGCGATCATCAACCCGCAGTCGCGCCAACTCGTGCTGGATCAGCTAAATCGATCAGGAATCTACGATTATCGATTATTGGCCATGATCACCCCTGATCACCCCTGATCATCGATCATCGACCTTGATCATCCCCTGATCACCGATCTTGATCATCAACCTGTGATCATCTGAAATCACGTCGATTCATCACAAGAACATCGATCAGCGGTCCTGATCATCGACGTTTTGCACCTGATCACACCTGATCAAGCCTGATCACGCCTGATGGCACCTGATCGACACCCGTCGATCTACTACGAGTTTATCCCAAACTTGCATCGGAACCTCGCGGGTCCACAACCCGGTCATCTGAAGAGCGACCCACGCCCAAGACGTCGGTACAAAAGGTGAGCAAGGCATATGCCAGTCACAAGAAATCCGGAGGACCTCCTTTGTTAGTTGGCAGTCCGGGCGCTGTGGGAACGCCTGATCGAGCCTCAAAAACTTTGATCAGGCGCTCCACCACAATGGTGCGCGTGCCCGGATCTCTGGGCGACGCGGGATATCACCGCGATTCTACGCAAGATGGCTCTGATGCGGACATGATAACGGAAGCGGAAGCAGAATTGAATATTAAAGTGGAAAGGGAGGAGGTGGTTGTGACGATGGAAGGCAGTTCGACGTCGTCATGTCTGAAGAAGAAAGGAAATGCTGATTATCAGGACCTGGGGAGGTATCCTGATGATATAAAGGAGGAGAAGAAGCCTCAACCACCTCCCAAGTCTCCTTCGGGAGCCCTTGCGGATCATAACCTGCGTTATGATCCGCCTATTGCATGTGTGTATATTGATCCGGATTGGAAGCCAGTGGTGACATATTACACGTCCGACCAACCGAAGGCATTGCTAAAGGCGCCTGGTTTGAAGAGCGACAAAAGTCGATCAAGTATGGTGCCAACGGAATCTGATCTGGTGAGGACGTTTTACAGGAAAGTTTACAAAGGAGAACTGGAAGATTTCTTATTGACGGATTCGATCATGAGCCTACTCGGGGTCACGATCATCAGAAAGCTGAACCGACCAGTCGATAAACCAGTGATGGACGGGAAGGACAAGCTTCAGCTGGTTTTAGGGCTGCCGCGTCTGATCAATCAAGTTGGTCTGACGACAGGCGCCTACGATGCTGAAGAAGTGTTCGATCAGGACCCAGAAGATGTTGCGACCGCTAACCAGCGGCTGTTTGATCTGTTGGTGCCGATAGTAGGTCGATCTACTAAGGTGGAACCCCCTCTCTCTCCGCTGAAAACTGAAGCGGGCCCGTCGATCAATGCGGCAAAACACACGGGACATCCTGTTACGAATCTGCTCCTTCCGAGGACGATGTGTCTGAAGTGGAGTCTAGCAGTGCTGATAGCGTGGAACCCAAGATTACGGATGAGGATCTTTCAGAAAGATGAAGCCAAGTTCTCTGTCATCAAGAAGCAACCTCGATCAGCCGAAGCACAAGATGATCAGTCAGCGCAGGACCCACGGCTGCAAACATTTTTCGATAAGGCTATGGGGCGGTTTTTGGCTGAGGAAAGAGGCAAGGCGACACCTGAAGTTGTACGCACGCACTAAAAGTCACCAGATAAATCCAGGAAGAGCTGCTACGGTCAAGGATGTTGACATGGAATCCGTGCATTCGCTTCGTGATCATCAGTCAAAGCCAGGAAGATCGGCGACGGTTAAGGATGTTGACATGGAATGGGTATATTCGTTCCATGATCAACAATCCCGGCGTGATTATATCGACCCGGATAATCCGATCACTCTGCCTCGACAAGCCATGGTTGCGTCAGCGTACACTGTAGTGCCTGATCAACAGCCGATTACCAGGATCCGGATATCCGCGATCAGTGATCTGAAAGAGTTTTCAGTGAAAGAAGTAGATGAAAATCAAGCGCGGAATTGGATTAGTCGTCTTAAGTCATCATTTATGCGTGATCAAGCCTCCGATCATGAGAAGTGTTTGATCATGGGTGATCTGCAAAAAGGACCATCGAGCAATTTGCATCGTCAGCTGAGCAGATCTACTCGTGCAGCTGGAAAAGTCTCGTCGATGAGTTTTAAGATCAGTATTGTGGAAGTGGTCAATCGGCATCTCGCCAATACTACTCCACGAAGCAGCGGTCTGATGAACTCCCATTGAGTATCTCCACCCGTTGAATGTGGCAGGAATTCGGGCCAAGTTGTCGATTAAGGACGGACCGTCTACGATCTTTCGTGAACATGTGCAACATTTTCTCGACACGTTGACCAATCGCAAATTCGCTGATCAACTGGCACTTCTGCGGTTGGATAATGTTACGGATTTGGAAGAGAAGCTGCAGGCTTATAAACGCAATAAGTCATACCAACCTCAGGCGGCGGTAGGTGCTAGACGATTCTGTCAGAAATTTAGCGATGATCAATCACCTGCCCCAGCGCCAAAGCCTAAAGCAGTGCGCGCGATCAAGATGATGTCTGGAAGTGAAGAATCAAGCTCCGATGACAGTGGAAGTGATGGAGATCAGCGTCGTTACATGATTGCTGCTATGCGCGATCAACCAGTGACGCACGATCAACCTAGTGAGCCTCGATATGGTAAACGAAGTGAATAAAGTGCCGTTGATCAAGGGGAGACGAAGAAGTGTACTTATTGTGGATCGATCAAGCATGAAAATTTGCGTTGTCAGAAACGCCTGACCTGTCCGAAGTGTGGCAAGAAAGGACTCACGACTGACCACTGCTTGTACGTCTGCCGAGCGTGCGGCGAGATTCACGACGTTGGCAAGTGTTCCATGGAAGAATTATACAATCGCATTCGACAGTGGTATAACCCTACCAAGCATGCGGGAATGTTGCCCAAGGAAGCCTAAGACATGTTAAACTAGGGCGCTCGCCAGGTTGGAATCTGGTACGAGACGAGAGTTCTGGTCTGTTTATTTTTGCATATGAGGATAAGAAGAAGTCTGATGGAGCAGAAGAAAGAGATAACTAAACATGAGATTAGCCTGATTTACCACGTTTGGCTAATTTCCGTATTGATGAGTTTTCTCGGCCCCCGGTGATCATGGAAGTGGATTTGCTTCCGGGTGAATCACGTGGATATATGAAATACCACTCGCCAAAAAAGTGGTTTAAACAAGCCAAGGCGAGCGGCAAAATCAATAACGAACGCGCCACATTACTATTCGATTCTGGTGCCGAAGTGTCGATCATCGACTCAACCTTTGCTCGTAAGGTGGGTTGTCAGATCGACACGAACCAAACACAAGAATGTGTTGGTATCGGAGAAAGTGCATACCTTACAGAAGGGCGCACTAAGATTAAAGTGACGTTAGCGGGTTCTTTGGTTTATTATTTCCATGCATGGGTGGGAAAGCGCGTTGGTCAAGATGTTATATTGGGTATGGATTTTATGATCCCAGCTGGTGTCAGCTTGGACGTCGCCCACGGCGCACTAAGTTTGTCTGATGAAGTGATGCTCCCATTGGAAGGGAGTCGGTAGTTGTACGGGTCAAGTGGAAAATTTATGAAACTTGATCAGTATGAGCAGATCCCAGTAGGTCGATCTGCTGAGGTTCGGATTCGTGATCAACGATCTCGGAAATTGTGGATAACTCGAGGAAACGCCCCTAGTCACAGTGGGTCCCCACTGTGACTAGGGGCGTGGGTAATCTACGGTATTTGAGTATTACGAACGTTGCCGATCATCCGATCATCCTACACGACGATACGATTTTAGGCATCTGGATGAATAAGGATGACGTGCCCCGTTGCCCTGGGTTTATTTCGGTGGGCTCTAATCGATATAAGGAGTGTCAGAATCTCGCGTATCAAGCTTTTACCGATTCTGCGCATGACGATCAAAAAAGTGTCGAGAAAGGTCCTTTGGTCAAAAAAAAGGAGTATCCTATTCCTCAAGGAATTTTGGTACGACCTACTGACTCGATCACAGCACCTGTCGCGTTGGTAACTAGAAAATCGCAGAAGTTACAAGAAGTGCAAGGGAAGTGCATCAGGAGCCGAGTGTAAAGGGTCCGACCCTTGGTAACGAAGTTGAACTACCTGTTGCAAGAGATGAGCCTGACCAAGATATGTGTGAGCATCCCGTCTCAGCCGATCACGGTGAACGCGGTGTGATTCCTACCGATGACCAAGTATGCTACCATAAAGGTGAAGATTTGTTCGTGGAACTGGAAAAACATCTTTCCACGCTGCCCGAGGTGTCCGCAAGTACCGAAGAGGTGACCAAGGAAGATTTTCAAGTCGGTGATCCATCGATTAACACAGCAGAGGAAATTGATCAGCTTCGTGAGATATTATTTGGGCAAAGAAACATCTGTTGATCGGGAAAGGAAACGATTTACCTCCTGCGCACGTGGATTTGTTTAAGATATTGACGTAGGCAATGCGCGCCCGATCGCTCAAAAGTGTCGGAAGGCTGCTCCACAATTTCGCGAGAAGTTGTCAGCCTTGATCAAGGGGTTATTGGCCACGAAGATCTTTCAGCCATCTACATCACCCTGGGCATCACCTATAGTGATCGTGAAGAAGAATGGGGTTGATATTCGATTATGTATCGACTATCGCGCGGTGAATCAACTCACGCGTTTGATGGTGTACCCTATGTCTCTGATCTCTGATTTTCTCGAAGATTTGGATAATGCGATGTGGTTTTGCTCTTTGGATATGGCAAGTGGTTTTTTGTTCGTGTGTATGACCAATCGAGCACGTCATATTTCGGCGTTTGTCACCCCGTTTGGATTGTTTTAATAGAATCGGATGCCTTTTGGCCTAAAGAATGCTCCGCAGATTTACTAGCGGTTGATCGATAATGCATTGTATTGGTATCTCAAGGTTAAGGACGGTGCTGATGAGTCAACAGACGTATTTACTGAGGGAGAGCCCGACCAAGCGCAAGGCCCGTCTGTGTTGCAACGACGATCATATATCGATGATATTTTGATCCCTGCACCGACATGGACAACCTTTTGTGATAAAGTGCGGAACGTATTGGAAAAGTGCGATCAGTGGAACTTGTCGATCAGCGTGCCTAAATCGTACTGGGGGCAAAGTGAAGTTCCTTTTTTAGGACACCACGTCTCTAGCCGCGGTTTGGAAACAAATCCGAAGAATTTGTATGATCTGATCGATTTGCCCTTTCCTGGTACTTTGCGTGCTATGTAATCGTTATTGGGGAGTCGGAATTACTACTGTCGATTTATTGAGGACTTCGCGATCTATGCTGCTATACTCTATGAGTTACGAGAGACAGATTACCAAGAATTAAGGAGTCGATCATCGATCAATGAGAGTCCGAATCGCAAAGATGAACGATTGATCAGGGCGAAAGTGGCATTCAGTATTCTGAAGGCGAAAATCGCGTCAACACCAACCCTACGCCATTTCGATCAAGCCAAAACGCCGGTGATCGTGGTTTGTGCTAGCAAGTGGGAAGTTTCCGCCGCGTTAGTACAAGAACATGTGTATTACCCCGTCGCATTTGCCATCCGGACACTGAAGAGCGGTGAGCTGAATTACATCCCCGTCGAAAAGGAATTGTTGTCTGTTCTGCGAATTCTGGACGTCTACTTTACGATGCTGGTCGGAAAGGCGATCACTGTCCTGTCACGTCGATCCACGTTGAAGTGGTTACTAACATCTAACGGGTTAGACGGACGATTGGGGAGATGGGCTGCGCTCTTGTCACAATGGGACTTGGATATCAAGAAATGTGTGCATTGAGAAGAGGAGTTACTAGGGGCGTTAGCCGCAAGTATCACCCCTCGCACCGAAATTAATGAAGCCCTGATCGCTATCGCACAGAATAGGGAGCCTCGGAGGATGATTGAAGTACCACCTCTCACGGTTGATAAAGGCGAGGATCCACACGTGATCAGTTTCGATGGATATGCAAGTGTTAAGCGATGTGTTGGTGCGTTTGGTGCTATTGTGTGGAAATTGCCGTAGTGGAAGATCATGATCGCAGTTGCTGATCATGCAGCTAACATCACGGTGAATGAAGCCGAGTACCATGGATTGCTTCTAAGTTTGGATCTGTTGTCGCATATCCCAAAGGAAGGGTGATCGTGTGTGGAGACTCGAATTTGGTGATCAGACAAATGCGTCGCAAAATAGAGTGCAAAACACCGCGATTGCAAGTATTGCAACAGCGCGCGTTAAAAATCCCCCGCGAATGACCTGATCACGATCTGCTGCACTTTAAAAGGGAGTGGAAAAGGAGTGCCGATCATATAACCACTACGGCTAAGCGGGATGGAGCACGATGTGAGATTGGTGACGAAAAACAGCTGGTTGATCTCAACAGATTGTCTGAAGTGATTACTTGGAATGAAGATCCCACTTTACCACAAGTGTTGGTGACGACGCGATCACGCAGCCTTCGTCAAGCGCTACCGTCAACGTGGCCCAAAGTATCCGTAGAATGGATAAAGGCGGAACGTGTCAAAAAGGCGGAAGACGAAGAGAAGTGGATTTGTGATTTGCGATGTTACTTGCAAGGTAAGTGTGGTGGAGCGGCTGATCAAAGTTTTTGAGGCTTGATCAGGCGGTACCACGGCGCCCGGACTGCCGACTGACGAAGAGGGCCCTCCGGTTGTCCTTGACTGCTTGTGTTTCTGCTCACCTTGTGTACCCGACGGCTTAGGCGTGCGTAGCTCTCCAGGTGGCGGGGATGTCACACTACAATTCCTTGTAGCAAGACTGAGTTGACTTGTGATGACTTTACTGATGCGATCAGGCGATGATCAGGCGCAACCAAGCTTGAACCACGTGCGATCAGGTGTGATCAACAGTGATCAGGCTTGGGCAGACACTAATGGTCGTCGATCAGCGGTGATCAGACTCGATCAGGCTCGATCAGGTGTTGATCGGTGAAGGGGTACAGCGGAAATCTTCACTGCCAGATCACAGAGCCTCCTTAAGCTTAATCCGTCAATAGAATACCCAAAATGCCTTTTATTCCAAACTTAAGCCTTAGAGGGACGGTCGATCAGCGCGTTCGACGGGCTGATCGACGATTACCACCAAAAATCCGCCTAGTGTTCCCGTGGGGCGCTTGAAGCAGCCGAACAACTAGGGGCCAAAAAATGTGGATTTATGGGGAAGAGGTGAGAGCGCACTGCTCGATCACGTTCCCGAGACCAAAAAACCTTTAAAAGAAGAACCGCTGACACAGCGGGGGGAGTTAAGGGTGAGTTATCACACTCTACGCCTACCGGTGGGCCCAAAAATGCACTAAGTGCTCCCTCCCGGGACGTAGAGGTATTTGGTAGGAAGGGAGGCGCAAAGGAGCCGTCCCTGAAGCGATCTGCACGATCGTACGCAAAAATAGAACTGTATTATTGCTTATATCCTGATATCTACCAAAAACCTAATATCAGCCAATCAGAACTACCCATTCCTACGCATTTTGTCGACCATTCGACCGCTTACCTTCGGGTTACTGTCAGGTAACTGTGCCAGCTGTCTCATCGTCTCAGACGTCCTATCCACGCCTCGTCCCTGTCCTCCACCGTTGTGTCAACAGTTGTACCGACTGGGATACCAATTGTGGTACCGATTATGGTGCCCACTATCGTACCACCTTTTGTACTGACTATGGTACCGACAAAATTTGTGGTACCCTCTACCACAGCTACACCTATAGGGGTGTCTATAATTATGCCCCTAATTACGTACCAATTTTACGGTACGCTTTACCACATAAGATTTCACAATTGAGCGCAGACGAAGTAAAATATTGCGCGAAAACTGCCGACAACTATGACGTCGATGAACAAGGGTTGTCGATCTACTGTGGAAATTTGGCTAAAGGAAAAGCCAGAGGTGACCAAGACTATCGAGATGATCGACATTCTTTGATCAAGCTGGTCTTACCTGAAACCCTACATGCGGATGTCCTCCACCATTATCATGTGAGTTTGGAAGGAGGATATCAGGGTATAGGGCGTACATATCAGCGGATCAGGCGACATTTTCATTGGCGTGGTTTATTTTGCAGCGTGTAACGATGTGTTGGGCATTGCGTAGATTTTGAAACGGGGAAAGGCCAACCTACGATCAAGGGTATGTCGCAGGGAAACATTGAAGCAACGTACACATTTAAGTGATAGCTATGGATCATATCCCTTCGTTGCCCCGATCAACTGATGGGCATACGTAACTACTGATCTGGACTGATCTGATCACGGGTATGGTGATCGCGAAAGCTGGATCATCTCTTACAGCACAGAAAGTCGCCGAGAATTACGAAAAGTGTGTATTTCGTCTATTTGGAGCTAGTGAAATGATCAGGCATGATCGAGAACCCGGTTTCATGTCCGAAGTATTTCGTGCGTTCAACAAGATTGTGGGACAACGACAGAGTGCCACTATGGCGTACCTTCCACAATCGAACGGCAAGGCGGAAAGAACGGTGCAAACAATCACCCGGGCGATCAAGATGTATGTATCAGACGTCGGTCAGAAGGATTGGAGCTCGTATGCAGAACGACTGGTATTCGCGCTGAACTCGACCCCAGATCGCATTCGTGGAGATACACCATTTTACTTAGCATATGGGTGGGATCCGCGATTATCGTTGGAATCAACGCTGCAACTTGGTGGAATTCGGCGCAAAGACCGTGATGCTCGTCGGTGGAGATATAGGCTGCAGAAAGACTACCGTTACGCCCGTGATCAAGTGAGTACTCGGTTGCTTGAAGCCATGGATGGTCAAGCTGAAAAGCGTAATGATCAAGTGTCACCACACAAGATCGAAGCCGGATCGAGAGTTTGGTTATACCTAGCTCGGGTGAAAGAAGGGTTAGCGAAGAAACTGGCGCATATGTGGCATGGGCCCTTCAGAGTGGGTGAGGTGATCGGTGTTCATGCTGCAAGATTGATTACAGACGGCACCGACTATCGCATATTTCCAGTGGTACACCTGTCCAAGTTGATATTGGTCAAAGAATTTCCAGATCGACCTACTACTGTGCTAGCAGCTGGGGTAGAAGATCGTTTTGATTTCGATGAAGCTTTACTACCCGAAGAAAGCTGCGAAAGGAACCTAGAGCCGGACGAATTTGAAGTTGATCGTATCACAGATGTCCGATCTGGTCTAAAGACTAGGTATAGCAGAACTTTACGCGAATATCAAGTTTACTGGAAGGCTTATGATGAGCCATCATGGGTAGACGAGGCAGATCTGAATTGTGATGCTCTGATCAAGAATTTAGAAAGGAAGATGATTAACAGATATCGGTTCGACGTGATGCAAGTGGACGAAGAGTCCAACTAACGTATGATCGACGAATCGATTATGGAAATTGTGACTGACGAACTCTCGATTAGAGAAGATCGATTGATGAACTCACGATTAATGGAGAAGTGACGATTGATTTGAAGTGGTGAATGTACGGTGGATATTGCGAGATATACGGTAGTGGAGCAACGGCAGATGAGCCGATGAAAAAAAGTTACCAAATGGGCAATAAATGTGTCTTATTATTAAATTATTATTTGGCCAATCAGAACGCTCCGACGGTCGAGCAGCGTACGATTTATGTATATGCATGAAAAGTGACGAAAAAACAATTGGGAGTGGTATGAAAAAGAATGTTTATCGATTGAGGAAGAAGTGATCAACTAGATAGCCTGATCCGTAAAACGTACGGCGAAGGCAAGGGATGTCATGGCTATGATGATCCTCAGGGGAAAGACTATACTGGATCCGCCAAGGTTCATCGACGTCGACTTCACGTAGCGCATCCTGCAGGGTACGAGGTGGTGGATCTGACAGGTACCCTGGGTACCATGATCCATCATCAGCTGGGGCATACCTCAAGGGGCGGTTCCGGGCGCAGTGCGAGATCGACGGGTCCAATAAAATGTCTAGATCGCACACCCCGTTGATCATGCCCTGCAAGATGAAATCCACGATCTTTTTCCACAAGGCCCCGGCGAGACACCTACGCTGACGTCGACGTTGGTAATATTCACGGAAGAAGGCGTCGCGCTCTCTGAGGCCTTGATCTATGGGGAGGTAATGAGTTGACTCCCAGATCGCCAACGCATGATGGTCCAGGAACGTCTGGTACCTCGCTTTAAAGTCAGCAAACCAGCCGACTGAGCGGAAAGAGACGGGTGCGAGCATGTTTTTGAAGGACTCCCAGGGGCGTCGAGAGTACAGCAGTTCTACCTCCGACTGGGTGATCAGGTGACTACACCACCGATCAGCCGAAGGGGCGTTCGTGACAGCTGGAAAAAACCATCCCTCGGGGCGTGTCAAGTAGTCGAATACCACTTGTACCGAGACGTTTCCCAGATCTAAGCCGTCAAGTTGATACGGAGTCCACGGCAAGATGTCTGCATCTGATGCACCATCAGGAACCAAGATCAACGACTTGTAGGCACCCGTGTGAGGGAAATGGAACCCGGCAGATCCTTGATCAAGCGAACTTTCACTCCTGAGCTCGCTGATCGTGGGACTGGATAAGACTTGTGTGCTGATCGATGCAGAAGAACCGCCTTGATCGTCATCCGGCTGATCAGGACTATGTGAATGATCATCATCCGACTTCTCCTCTGATATGGGAGGAACTTGGTGTTGCCGCTTGGACCGAGATGTGGACCGCGAACGTTGAGCACGTCTCTTGGGCGAAGAAGTGGGCCGAGTGGTGGAATCTTCTGGCTACTCACCCTGAGGGTCAGCCGACGAGCTTGCAGCTTGATCAGAACTTGCACGATAGACGCCGGCAACCGGGGAGATCTACATCTGTAGCGACACACCAGCAACACAGATTGGAGACGCGAGTGGAACAAACGCAATCGCGTAGTTTCATCTTGCGCCTGTCGCAACTTTTCGTGCAGCGCGTCACGATCTGCGGATACGTAATTGAAGCGGCGCCGCGCTGTCAAAAAAGTTCCGTCTTTAACTTGGAATTCTCGGCACACAGACCCTCTAAATCAACCTTGCTGGCCGACGCCGCGTTGAAGCGATCATGTGGCTCATCCATCTGGGCCATGATAGCGACGTGTTCCTCCATTCTCAAAAGATTTGTCTCATTTTCCTCCCGGATGCGATCGCGTTGTTGTGGTGAAGTGTACCACAAATTTGGTCACTTTTAGTCAAGGCAGTTGGTCGAGTTTCCGATTGGTCTAAACAAGGGGGGCTTTTTAGCCTATCAGATTCAAGGGTCTCAAGAACGCAAGTGTTGGTGAGTCACCTGACATTGGGTATTTTACATATTTTCATGTGGGTACATATTGGGACCGTAGGGAGGTAGTAGTGGTTAGAGTTGTAGATTTACCTAAAAGAGGAGAAGTCGTTTGGAATCTTTTGGTTTTGCCTTCGGGATAACACCTCAACAGGAGGTCGATTAAACCTTTGCTATGTGCATCTGTCGCCTCCGCCCGCCGCGGAGTGTTTGGGAGCAGAGGGTCGAGTAATCCCCTCTAGCTCATTATACCCGGTCTGGACGCGCCACACGCGCATTTGGCCAGCCGGAAGTACCTCGACGGAAGCACGCATTGGTCGACTTCCTCAAGTTTAAGTCAAGTACGTTTGGAACGTGCTATTCACTGAATTGGTCTTTACGTGGAGATATCGTTTGTGGAGTTTCACGGGCATATTGGGTCTTCACGTGGACATATTGGCTGATTGTAACATTGGTTGGAGTTTAGACCGGTTTTGGTCTTCTCTCATATTGGTCAGGGTCTAGACCGGTTGATTGGTCTACTCTCTATTATTTCGTATTGGTCAGGTCTAGATCGTTTGGACGATCGACCTATTGGAATTTATCTTTTGGAAGTGTTTCTGGTCTGTACGTACCTGGGGTGAAGAGTTCCGCCCTAGGTACACCTACCCAGAACGGTCTCCGATATTCAAGACAGAATCAGATCAAGCCGCGATCCCGATCCACCGAGTGTGTAACTAGCCCATTCCATCGGGTACACAAGGTGAGATGGTCTTAAGTGAATCGGACCAAGTGTCTCTGGATGATGACCGGTCTTCTGCCAGCAGCGGACGATCGGACCAGATTTCGAATGGAGGTCCGCGGGGTACCCCCCCCCCCGTAAGTTGGAAGGATGGGCACGATGGTGGTGGTCAGGTTGTCGGTACAAATGTATTCGATTTCAAACTTGACTCCACCACAATGGTGCGCGTGCCCGGATCACTTGGTGATCTTGGATATCACCGCGAGGTGTTATCAAAGATTGAATTTGGAGATTTGAATTTGGAATCGTTCTGGAGATGGCGTAAGGAAAGGATATCACCTTACGTCTTCGTTCTCGATAAAGATAGCGATGTCCGGTCTGGCCTGGTGGAGGACCAGATCGGGATTAATAATTTTTTCCTCCCCAAAAGGCTCCCACCGGAGCCGATCGGGACTATAGCAAGTCCTGCTATAGTCCCGGAAAGGATCAGGACCTTGGTTCTGATCCTTTTTATGTGCATAAAAAAGTTGATGAAAAATTAAAAGACTAAAAATACTTGGAGGCTGATCAGAATGATCAGACCAACCTCCACAAGTTCCCCAAGATTCCCAAGAAAGGGTTGGGAATGCCGGCCGACGAAGACGACCTCGAAGAAAAGTCGCAGGTCGGAGATGGAGGCATCACTGAAGAAGACCTAAACAAGATGTATTATGTTTTTGAGTTGAACAAGTTCGTTCGCTATGACGTGGTCTTTCGGGTGTTGAACCTCCAGATCCCCGACCGTCTTCTCGGTCCCACTACCGAGCCGATCCAGAGTGATCGCCCGTTACTGTTGGTGAAGAACTTGGTGGCGATGTTGGCGGAGGTTGGCAGTAAAATGCAGAACCCCGCCGATGTCCAAAAACTATTTGAATTTGATACTTGGAGGCTGAAATCGTCGATGTCGACCTTCCACGACCATTTGGTCCCACTGGTGGGGGCGGTTCGCCGCCCAACTCCCACCGAAGCAGTGAAGGTCGCTGAAGTCTCCACACCGCTTGTTGACATTGGTTCTGATGACTAATCGGTTTATCAATCTCCACCGGCCTCGAACAGCTCATCAGAGTTGGATACTGATGTCGTGCGGATGACCATGGGGGAGGACCATGCCCACCCTGAACAAAAAAGGGACATGCGGCAGCAAATGGGCTGCTTGCCAGTTGGGTCTCCAGCAGCCCCCGCCTCAGTTCCGCAAAAGAAGGGTATCAACACGTTGCCCATGACTCCAGATAACGTCCAAGTCATGTTTGAGACGATGATGGAACGTTTCATGGAAGAACGGATTAGACCACCTATGTGCCCACATGTACAAGACCGGTCTACCCGTCAAGGTGTCAATGTTTGCAAAGATGTGGATATGGAATCAGTAACATCTATGGATAAGCCTACTCGAAGTGATAAGCAAGTCGGCAAAGGGAAGCGCAAGCCGCAACCGGCCAGACCGCGTAGACCAAGCAAGACAAGTGACTGTGACATAGAGTCGGTCGGCGGTCTTGACGACCACTGTGGGTCGGACGGTACGGGCGCTGGCAAGCCACGCAAGGCTAACCTAGCCTCCACTATTGCTTACGACTTTGGATCTGCTGCGATTCCGCGCATCCGTATGGCCGCGACGACCGACCTCAAGGACTTCATTGGCAAGGATGCTGATGAAGACCAGGCCCGGTCCTGGTTCGGTCGGGTCAAGTCTGCGTTCCTGCGAGACCAGACCCCGAAAAGTGAAAAGTGTCTGATCTTCCGGGATTTGTTGAAAGGACCGGCTGCCAACTGTATCCAACAGTTAGGTCGGGATGTCCGGTCTGACTGGGACAAGCTATGTGCAGAGTTTGAAGGGCAATATTGTAACTCCGGATTTTCCGCAAGTATCACCATATGCAGAAGCGGAGCGACGAGACACCGATAGAGTATTTTCATCGGTTGAACGTGGCTGCACTTCGTGCCGGCATAACCATTAAAGAGAATAACCCGCCGAACGGTGCTGCTCTGGAACATGTGGGTCACTACATTAGTACCCTGGACGATCAAGAACTGGCGGACCAGCTTACTATGCTGCGTCTTACGGTTAGGGACGCGGGTGAAATTGAAAAGACTCTACTGACGCTACAGCAGTCGCGTAGCATGAGGGCGAAGAGTGCTGGTGGATCAGGTCGCTACCGATCCAAGACCCAGACCGATCTGGTCAAGAGACCCTGGACCAGACCGACCCGAGCGGTCAAGGCGATCGCAGCCGAAGACAGCACGGGATCGGAAGGGGAAAGTCGAAGTCAATCCAGCTAGGAGTCATCGGATGAAGACCAATATCTTTACGTCTATGTTGCGGGACCTGCCCCGAAGACCAGGTCGAAGTCCATTCAGGTAGACCGGAAAGTAAGGAAGGGAAGCAAGTCCGATCCGGACCGACCTCGTCAGAAGTACTCCCACTGTGGGTCGAGCAAACATGATGGTCCAAAATTCTGGAAGAACCCCGACTAAGGACGCTAAATGATCGAGTAATGAAGGCATTGAAGGATCACCCCAACCACGAGCTATTGCACGTGAAACGGGACTGGAACAGAAGCGCCGACTACCTCGCGACCAAGGCCATACAAGACCAGACCGGGGCTACGATCACCGAGAAGGCCGTTCTGGATGAATTGATGAATATAAACAGGCTCCCAGAAGTGATCGGACCCAAGAACGCCCCCGTCCAGGTGCATGTGATGGTCGCGAATAGATCTAAAGCTCAGAATTCTCGCCGACCGTTTCAGAAGGAAAGTTTGAACGAATATGCAGTGCAACAGTTAAGTATGGAACGGATCCTCAAGGAGCAGGACGAAGAAGAATGGATTATGAACCTGAAGACCTACCTGCGTGGTGAACTGTCCAAGTTGACGAACGATCAAGCGAAATAGTGCATCAAGATCGCGGATAGCTACGAAGTGGATGATAATGGATTATTGCATTACTGCCGCGATGCCGACCAAGACAGTGCAGACCGGGACTGACTGGCGAAATTAGTGATCCCCCAGTTGCTGCAGCCGGATGTCCTTCATCACTATCACGTGAGTCTAGAAGGGGGACATCAGGGCATAGTCAGGACCTATCACAAGATCAGGTCCCACTTCCACTGGAGAGGTCTTTTCCGCAGTGTGCAGAAATATGTGGGCTGTTGCACGGATTGCGAGACCGGAAAGGGTAGACCGGTAATCAAGGGGCGATCGCCCAGAAATATCAAAGCTACCTACCCTTTCCAGGTCATAGCGATGGACCACATACCGTCACTGCCTAGATCGACGCGCGGCAACACTGAGCTGATGATCTGGGTAGACCTGTTCACTGGTCTAGTTATTACGAAGGCAAGTGCATCTCGGTCTGCGGAGCAGATCGCCCAGAGCTACGAGGAACGTGTGTTCCGAAGATTCGGCGCCAGCGAGGTCATCAGACACGATCGAGAACCCGGTTTTATGGCCGAGGTGTTCCGGTAGTTCAATAACATGCTGGGCCAGAAACAGAGTGCGACGATGGCATATCGTCCGCAAGCAAATGGATCGGCGGAACGCATGGTGCAGACCATAACGAGGGCGATCAAGATGTACGTAGCTGACCCAGACCAGAGGGATTGGGACGAGTATGCAGAAAGGCTGGTGTTTGCACTCAACTCGTCGACCGATCGGGTCCGAGGAGAAACGCCTTTTTATCTGACATATGGATAGGACCCTCGGTCGACACTGGAAGCTGCGATACCTATCGGTTGCACCCGGACCCGCGATTGCGATGCTCGACGATGGCGCATGCAGGTCCAGAAACACTACCAGAATGCAAAAGAAGTCGTCAACGAAAAGCTGCGTCAGGCCACACAAGACCGGGCAGACCGGACCAATGACCAGGTCCGACCCCACGGTATAGAACCAGGGGCGAGGGTATGGCTATACCTAGACCGAGTGAAAGAGGGCTATGCGAAAAAGCTGGCTCACATGTGGCACGGCCCTTTCCGTGTTGCCGAGCTGATTGGTGAGCACGCTGCCCGTCTAGTAACAACTGGTACAGATTACAAGTTCTTCCCGATTGTGCATGTGTCCAAGTTGAAGCTGGTCCGAGACTTTCCTGATCGTCCCAAAACTGCCTGTCTGGTAGACGAACAAAAAAAGATTTGATTTCGATGAAGCGTTACTGCCGGAGGACAGTTGGGAACGACCATTAGAGGAAGACGAGTTTGAAGTGGAGAAGGTCTTGGATGTTCGGTCGACCAAGAAGACCAGGTTCGGTCGGACTCACCGAGAGTACCTGGTCCGATGGAAGGAACATGATGAATCAACTTGGGTCGACGAGCTTGACTTGAACTGTGGGGCTCTTCTACGAGAGTTCGAACGAGAACGAGTCAGTCGTAATCGCTTCGCAGTGATGCAGACTCATGAAGACCAAGACCAAGACACGCAGTAGCATCGGTCGGTCTAGACCGATGTGAAGATGTGGAAGGTCCGGAGTTGATGTGAAATTGTGATGAACTGTGACGAATTGGAGTAGCGGAATGACGAATGTGATGACTATTTTTCGTGATGGGTGTGGAACTGTTTACGATAACGTGTTCGGTGCAACTATGGAGAGAGTGGTAAAATTAGTTCAAGTGATTTGACGATCGGACATATGAAAAAGAAATGATGACATGTATTACGAGTTATCTGGTCGACTACCTGCGACTTCACTTGCTATCGCCCCACAGACGGCCGATGACAATCGACGGATGATTTTTCACTTGATCCTGAAACTGGTTACGCCAGGGGTCCTTCCGGTCAAGCTGGACCAAAGCATCCTTGAGGTCCGCTACCGGCTCAGCGCAATCAAGACCGGGGTACCATATGCCGTCGTCGGCCAGCAGTCTGGTCTTCTCAACGCGACGCCTTGGCATGTGGAGGAACACCGGGTTCAAGAACACGTCGACGTCACACTCGCGAGCTCGCATCCCGTCCAAAATGTACTGGCACAGGGATTTCCAAGCCTCGCCCGCTCGAATTCGACGTCGCTTGCGCTTGCTCTGGAACGTCGCCAGGCCCGGATCTTGTCGCACCCGGTCGGGAAGAAGCACCAAGTAGTGGGACGCTTCCCAAATTGCTTGGCCGTGGATCCTGTTGAATTCCTTCACCCGGCCTAGCATATTGCCGATCCATGGAGTCAAGTGGAACACAAGTCCTATCTTGGAGTGTTCGAACATTTTCCATGGTGCATCGCCGTATAGTCGGGAGATCTGCGCCGAAGTAATCAAGTCCGCCCTCCATGCAGACGCCTCAGGGGTTTTCTTGGCCGGTGGAAAAAGCCAGGAGTCCGGGCGAGAGAAAGACCGGGCCAGAAGCTGCTTGGTCAGGGTAGACCGGCGCAAACAGCCAATTTGCCCCGACGACCACGGGAAAGTGATTTCAAACGTACGCGGCGGAAGGGAGCTGGTGTCAACCGCCATGTTCTTCAGTAGAGCGTACTTGTGAAGCTCGGATGTCCCGGGGATAACCGAAGGCGCCGGCTTCGCTGATGTCGATACTGGTGTGGCGTCACTTGGCAAACCGGTCTTCTGTTCTGACCCCAATGTCGACGCCACTTGGATGAAACTTTCACGTAAATTCGTTCGTGACTTGGACTCGATGGCGACCATAAACTCGGAATCGCAAGACCCTTCGCTGGAGTCCTCCTCGAACGAGACCCCTGTGTGCTTGGTGCGACTTGCAGTACGGCGCAAGGGCGCTCGACTTTCCGAGGGGCTGTAGATTTCGTCCGTGTCCGAGTCCGAGTCCATAAGAAGCGCCTGTGTCTTGGTTCTCTTATGAGGCACTGAACGCTTCCCCCCGAGTCTGGGTCCGCGCGCAGTGCCCCGCGCCCTCGAGCTACCGGCGCGTCCGCGCGCTTCTTCGATTTGTGTGCAATTTCGGGCTGCTGAATATCAGCCAATGAACGATGTCGGTATTGGTCCTGCTGCAAGCGGTCTTGGTCTTGCTCCGAGGCGACTAAGGTTGCCGACGCAGACCATCTATGCTGGAGGAATCATCCGAACACGGATGCAGAAAGTTCATCAAGCGCTGGCGGCACTGGTCTAGTGCCACCTGACGACGACCCGACTCTAGCGTCCAAGCGTCTGACTTGTCTTGATAAGACCGGACCTTCCCGGTCTGGTCTTGAATTGAAATCTGAAGCTCGGCAATGCGTCGCGCGAAGTCTTCGCCTGCATGCGCAGTGAGGTCGCGTCAAACTGTCCGTCCAGCTGCTGCCGGCGAACAAGTGCAAGTTGATCCCGGAGATGGGACTGATGAACCTCCAGACGGGACAGATCATGACGCGCGCTTACCAGCTCCTCTAAAATTGGTCGAAGCTGGTCAAAATGATCGTCGGACTGCCTATCGGCATCAAGCAAGGCACCTATTGCCTTGACGACGCTGGGAGGGATGAGAGCTGAAGACAAACGAGGGTCAAGACAGGTACAAGACGAAGACCAAAGATGCGCACCTCGTGTTGCCTGGTGGACCACCTGGGTCCTGAGACGCATGTTTTCTGGAAGCATATCCTGCATCTGCGTGTCGGCTTCAGCCTGACGCCCTTCCGATGTTTGAAGTGCACGAGAGTTACGTGGGCTGTCAGACCGAGCCGACCAGACAGGCGAAGCAAGGTGGGGCGACTCGGCGCATAGAGTTTCTGCAGATCCAACAAGAACAAGCGTCAAAGGGAAGCATAAGAAGACCAAGTGCAGTAAAGGCAGTACCTGACGCAGGTGTCGAAGATGTTTGATCCATGGGGAAGAAGTGTGAGTTACCAAGGTCCAGTTGGTCGAGTGATGGGTGAGTCAGACCGTTATCGTTGTGCGACACGGTCGGATTCAGGGGCGGCTGTGGTGAAGTTTACCACAAATTTGGTCACTTTTAGTCAAGGCAGTTGGTCGAGTTTCCGATTGGTCTAAACAAGGGGGGCTTTTTAGCCTATCAGATTCAAGAGTGTCAAGAACGCAAGTGTTGGTGAGTCACCTGACATTGGGTATTTTACATATTTTCATGTGGGTACATATTGGGACCGTAGGGAGGTAGTATTGGTTAGAGTTGTGGATTTACCTAAAAGAGAAGAAGTCGTTTGGAATCTTTTGGTTTTGCCTTCGGGATAACACCTCAACAGGAGGTCGATTAAACCTTTGCTATGTGCATCTGTCGCCTCTGCCCGCCGCGGAGTGTTTGGGAGAAGAGGGTCGAGTAATCCCCTCTAGATCATTATACCCGGTCTGGACGCGCCACCCGCGCATTTGGCCAGCCGCAATTCCCTCGACAGGAGCACGCATTGGTCGACTTCCTCAAGTTTAAGTCAAGTACGTTTGGAACGTGCTATTCAATGTATTAGTCTTTACGTGGAGATATCGTTTGTGGAGTTTCACGGGCATATTGGGTCTTCACGTGGACATATTGGCTGATTGTAACATTGGTTGGAGTTTAGACCGGTTTTGGTCTTCTCTCATATTGGTCAGGGGCTAGACCGGTTGATTGGTCTACCCTCTATTATTTCGTATTGGTCAGGTCTAGATCGTTTGGACGATCGACCTATTGGAATTTATCTTTTGGAAGTTTTTCTGGTCTGTACGTACCTGGGGTGAAGAGTTCCGCCCTAGGTACACCTACCCAGAACGGTCTCCGATATTCAAGACAGAATCAGATCAATCTGCGATCCCGATCCACCGAGTGTGTAACTAGCCCATTCCATCGGGTACACAAGGTGAGATGAACTTATGTGAATCGGACCAAGTGTCTTTGGATGATGACCGATCGTCTGCCAGCAGCGGACGATCGGACCAGATTTCGAATGGAGGTCCGCGGGGTTCCCCCCCCCGTAAGTTGGATGGCTGGGCACGATGGTGGTGGTCAGGTTGTCGGTACAAATGTATTCGATTTCGAACTTGACTCCACCACATTGTTGCTTACATCTCTCAGCCTTGGAGTTGAGCCTGAACGCCTTCTCGATCAGGCGTTGGTTCTTGGAGGCGGCTCGATCATACCCTTTTTGTACCCAAGCGCTGTCGGAGTTGATTAATCATCACTTGATCTGGGAGCGCCGCAAGACGCGAGATCTCCTGTGTGTGATCAGCAATGGTCTCCTCTTGAACCGACAGCAGATAGCGGTCCCGATCACGGCCGCCCTCCAGTCGAGGATCTGGGCGCGTTGGTAGCTGTGGTAGCCTCAGCAGTCTTTAGTTTGGACTCGAGATCGTTTACCGCCGCGCGGACATAATCGCGCAGGGGCGCAAGCTGCTCATGGAACCGCTTGATCTCATCCTCGCGATCAGAAACTTGATGGTTATCGCCTGCGAGTTGCTTCCAAAGCATTGGGACGGTGTCCTCGAGCACCGAGAGCGAGTTAAATAACACGACGACCTCCTCATCTCGCGTGAGAAGCGTCTCTTGCTGAGTGTATGCGTGATTGATCACAGCGATCAGCTCATCGGCCTTGGACCGATCGATAGATGAGGCACTGTTCGTGATCGCTTGCATGGTTGAAATGCGGAAATGATCGATCATGAGGGCCTGATCGATGATCCCATGGTTGATGAGTGGTAACAGCCTGATCGATTGCGACTTGATCAATGAGAGAAAGGGCTAATTGATGGGTGCTGACTGCCTGATCAACGACGTTATATTTGATGGGTATGGACTACATGATCAACGGTGGCATGATCAATGGGTGGTAACGGCATGTCGACCCCCGCCCCAACCGCTGTCCGGCTGGGACGAGCTTCAGGGGCGGTTGTGGTGAAGTGTACCGTAAATTTGGGTACAACTGTGGGTACAACTGTGGTTTCAACTGTGGGTACAACTGTGTGTAAAACAGTGGGTACATTGACGGGCCATCGCATTAGAAGCTGCATTAGGTACGGGTACCTAACGGTAAGCGACGGACGACAGAGAAATCAGGTTGACTGGTCGACGGAGTACATTGATGGGTAGTTCTGATTGGTTGATATTAGGTAATTGGTAGATTCTAGGATATAAGCAATAATAAAGTTCTCCTTTTGCGTCCAACTACTAAGGACACCTACAGAGACGGCACCCAGCGCCTCCCTTCAGTTTTCACTCACCTCTACGTCCCGGGCGGTAACACCTAGTGCATTTTTGGCCCACGGGCAGGCGTAGAGTATTTGGGAACTCTACTTCAACTTCGCCCGCTGTGCCAGCGGTAGTTTATCTGTAAAGGTTTTTTTTGGGTACGTGATCGAGCAGTGCGCTCTAACCTCTTCCCCCATTGGTTCGCATCTGTCCCTAGAAGTTCGGCTGCTTTTTTTTAAGAGTCCCATGGGAACTCTGGGTGGATTTCTGCGAAGTCCGTCCATCAGCACTTGGAAAGTGCTGATCGACCCCCTACTCTTAGGTCTAAGCTAGGAATAAAAAGTATATTGGGTGTTCCATTATCGGACTAGGCTTAAGAGGCTCGGCGATCGGATGGTGAAGATTTCCTCTACCTGATCAAGTACCCCTTCACTGATCACCACCAAGATCGACGATCTGAAACCTGCGACCTGCGATCATCAACCCGCAGTCGCGCCAACTCGTTCTGGATCAGCTAAATCGATCCGGAATCTGCGATTATCGATTATATTGGCCCTGATCACCCCTGATCACCCCTGATCATCGACCATCGACCTTGATCATCCCTTGATCACCGATCTTGATCATCGACCTGTGATCATCTGAGATCACGTCGATTCATCACAAGAACAACGATCAGCGGTCCTGATAATCAACGTTTTGCACCAGATCACACCTGATCAAGCCTGATCACGCCTGATAGCACCTGATCAACACCCGTCGATCTACTACGAGTTTATCCCAATCTTGCATCGGAACCTCGCGGATCTACGTCCCGGTCATCTGAAGAGCGACCTACGCCCAAGCCGTCGGGTACACAAGGTGAGAAAGACATAGGCCAGTCACAAGACAACCGGGGGACCCCCTTCGTTAGTCGGCAGTCCCGGCGCTGTGAGAACGTCTGATCGAGCCTCAAAAATCTGATCATCCGCTCCACCACACGAACGCCAACGCGTTCCAACCCCTGGAAACCTGTCTATATATAAGATGTTGATTGGAAAACGGCCAAAACTCGTGCCCTAATTTTGCGGAAAAAAAAGAGACGAAGGGGTACAAAGTACTCCTAGTGAAGGCCAAAGTGGTCACTACTACGCAGCATGTCAGCTACACTAAAACGCTGGATAAAAAGGCAAGTAAAATATTTCGAAGAGCCTC
Source organism: Peronosclerospora sorghi (assembly GCA_026184515.1). NCBI lineage: Eukaryota > Oomycota > Peronosporomycetes > Peronosporales > Peronosporaceae > Peronosclerospora > Peronosclerospora sorghi. The sequence continues at coordinate 15,118,353 of CM047592.1, forward strand.
TAAAGTGCTGAAGAGGAGGAGTGAAAGAACTGGACGAAAGACGGAACAAGAAACACCAAGTCCATAAAATTATGAAACTGAACAATTTTCGAATTGAAGTGGAATTTCGAAGACTGATGAACGTCTCAGAAGGTCGGGATGTAAAACTAAAAGATACCGAATACAGCTGCTTTCAAAACATCGAAAAAAAACAGGAAGACGAGAGCACGGGTGTATCGATCGAAGATACGGCGAGGGCCCAGCGTAGAAATAAGTTTAGATACTGGAAAAAAACGGATGTAGTGCACTGGTCGTCTATGCAGTGTGCAAAAATTTCGATTTTGAAAGTGTTCACGTGTGGCGATCACAGATCCGAGATATTTTAGGGAGGATCATGGAAGCAGAAATGCTGACATGTGGAAATTGTCTGAACAAGCCGAATTAAAGTCTCTCGAGAATCTGAGAATATGTCGGTTGCTAAAGAGGCGACCTGGAAAAAACATCTGCCAACCAAGTGGGTCTATAAGACAAGTTACGCTGATAGTACTATTGTGCGGTATTAAGCCCTTTTGGTCGCGACGGGCGACTAACAGAGTGTTGAACTTACGTTTAGCCATATTGGAAGTTTGGATGAAATGCAAATTCAAGATACGGAAACGGATTGGCTATAAATGCATATGGATATATGTGGCAAGATTTCAAATTTAAATTTCTTATGAGTTTAAGACTTGTTTTTCTATTTCTATAATAGGGGGTGTAAAACATCAGAAATCTGGTGAAATTTCAGTGGGCAAAAAGTAGAAAAAGAGAGGATGAGATTGGGACCTTATCCCGCTACAGCCTTCAAGTTCGAAGTGTCGCTTTTTGTTGACAAAAAGTATGCGAACATGTACAATAGCATCAAAAACTAGGCTAGCTGGATCGATGCGCACGCAGCGGCTGCTGCCGCACGGAGTAATGTTGTCGTGGAATTTCCTACATCTCACATTCGCTGTATTATGAGTACCAGTGTGCGGGGTACGCTCCAATGTCCGAATGGCCTCCTGTTTCAATTGCGCATGCCGCCGCCACTCACGCGACGATTTGTTCCTTTTATACCCTAAAAGGAAAGACTCGTCACCCAAGCAAAAGCGTCTCGTCGATTCAGCTAGCCTTAGTTCCACTCCTTGCACTTGTTATCTCAGGTGTGTCAGGCTTTGAGACGGTAAATAACAGCTGAGCTACGGTCCAAATAATATCTAGAACAATCATCCTTAAAAAGTGATATCAACCTGCTGAAGTTTCTAATGTTTGACACCCCCAATATATAGTTTCGGTTTTACATCTCGTATTATCACACATCTACACCTTTGCCTGTCAAAAATGAAAAGTTTCGCAACCAAAGTGAAATAGGTAGCGAATTAAAATATATATTTAACAAATTTTGCAACCGAAGTGAAAATCCTTGCAACCAATGTGAAATGGAACAATTAAATAAGAACAAAGAAGAGAAATAAGCCTCAATTTTATCAACGTGGTGACTTTAGATAGAAACAATTCTGATATATTACTGGTAATTAAATCAGCATCAACGGCACCATGTATCTCATGTACTACCTCGGAGAAGATGGCAAGCGCATCTAAACGCTAAAGGTAGGAGGTGGTAAATGCAGCGTTGAGCGCTTCTTTCAAAAATACTAACGATTATGTATTACGAGATGAAAAGTGCCCGCGAAGCGTTTTTCGATGACTCAAACAGTAATATGCAAAGTGTTGTACCATCACCACGGCATATTAACGGCTCGGCCTTCCCAGAAAAAAAATCAGCGATGAAGCAGACGATTGGATGTCAGATTCAAAAATAAGGGAGCTAGACGATGGTAATGAAAGGGTTACAATTAGGAAGAATCAACGCGTGGCTTCATAAAAAAAAGTTAGTGGTCAAAGCAATCGAACGTCGTCGAATAAAATATCACGAGACGAGACGGACGACATTGACTTTAGCGAGGATGATAACAGAGCCCTGCAAGAGTGAGATATGGCCACGCCTTGATCCGCCCAAGGTGCATTTTTATGCGCTAGATTTGTTTTGCGTGCCTCAGAGTCAAATAATTTGTGATTGTATGCTCAGATCAACCCCGGTCGTCAACGGAAGACGAAAATCTCAAGCCATTTAAAGTTTGTGCAAACATCAACAGCTTTCTTTTTGATTACCAGCGGGAGGGCGTATAATTTCTTTACAACGCCTACCATCACGACACTGGCGTAATTTTATGTGACGATATGGGTCTTGGGAAAACGATTCAAGTGATTGCGTTTTTATCAGCGATACTTGGCAAGTGCGGTGACCATCGGGACGAGCAAGCATGGCGGACATTGCGGCACCATCGGCGAGAACGGTATAGTAATAGTGGATCCAGTGGCCATCCAGAAGACTGGGGCTTTTCTTTTGCTGGTAAGGTTGCACTAATTTTAATTGTAGTGCCTTCATCTCTACTCCAGAATTGGAAACAAGAGCTGCACACGTAGATGAGCTGCACTACTACTATCCTGCATGGGAAAGAGATAATCGAGATACAATGATCGATCAAATTGCCAGGTAGATTTGGGATGGATCTGTAGTGACTACGTCATATGAAATAACCCGGATGCTTGATACTGCTTGTATAGGGGTGAATACGGAATTGTTATTTGCAGTTACGATATGCTCAAGATGTATGTAGGTCGTCTGCACAAAATCGCGTGGGAGACCGTAATTTTGGATGAAATACACTGCTTGAAGAACCCTGAGTCTCTTGTTACCAAAGCTGTCAAAGCGATCAGGTGTCATAGAAGGATGGGATTTACAGGTACATTGACGCAAAACGATGAAAAGGAGCTTCATTGTTTGATAGACACTATTGCTCCGGGACTTGGGCGGAGTTTAGTACGGAAATGATATTAAATACAGACGAAAAAAGTCTGCTGTTCCTGAGGTATTAAAACGTAGCCGTCAGAAAGAGAAGGAGTTGCGTGATAAAATACAGCCGTACTATTATCGGCTACAGAAACAAGTTAATCCGACGTTCCAGGAAGTAAAACAGAATGATCAAGTTGTGTTTTGTGATCTTACACCGCTTCAAATGGCAGCGTATGAGTGGGTAATGGAGATTCCCGAATTTCAGCTCCTTCAACGTGGAGAAGAAACCTGCTATTGCGGTCGGGCTAGTAAGGAGAAAATAAAGAATTGTTGCTATAAGTGGGCGTATCGATGGTGGAGGCATTTTGCGTGAATGGATGCATCTTGTGTGTGACCAGCTTTTGTAGAGACTCAACTTAACGGCATATTAACAGATATCTGAATAAAAAATGTATTACGAGTATTTAGATACCATAGTGCATGTCTTCGAAGCGTACAGCGGTGTGGTGGAGTCAAGTTCAAAATCGAACACCGTAGTGTCGGGAACCTGACCACCATCGTGCCCAGCCTTCCAACTGACGGGTGGTACCCCGCGAACCTTCGCCTACGATCCGATCTGATCGTCCGCTGCTAGCGACGACCGATAATCAGCATAGGACGCCTGGTACGATTTTTGCGTTTCCATCTCACCTTGTGTACCCGATGGAATGGGCTGTTTACACAATGGTTACACACTTGATGGACCGCTGCTTGGTGGAGACTTTAGAGAAGATCGATATGGATGTACCACTTCTGGGGTACTGATCCAAAATTCCAACGAAAGATAATGCGAACTAGCCGATCTGCAAACGAAGCGGAAATCATCACTCTGAATGCGATTAAATCTGGCACTTGACCGCCCGAGGCAGTGAGTAATCCAGCCAATAGTAAATCCTGCTGCTTAATTGCAGAGCAATGAGTAATCCATCCAATAAATGTTTCTGTCATTTGACCGCAGATCGCGATGAGTAATCCAGCCAATTCCTGGGACTTGATCGCAGATCACGATAAGTAACCCATTCAAAATAATAACCCGCCTCCCTTGAACGGGGACGAACTTTAGTGGTGAGGGAACGTAACGAGTTCTCCCTGTCGTGGGGCTTCCGGTGGACCTCTGCCCTGGTCGGGCTTATAAGCGTGAGAGGATTCTGTCAGACTCCCGCTCCCAATGACTCATATCAGAGCCACTGACGACTTACGCAACCCGATGTAATACGAACACTAAACACTATATTTAATATCCAATAAAAATCCAATATGTAAACTATATATAAACCGTGTGCCTTACCTCAAATCCGCGTACAAAACACTCCAAGCACACGATTGTCCCAAAATACTCTGTCATTTCAGCCAACCCGATCGATCTGTCATGAAAACTGGTACACCGGTACAAACGGGTCAAATATTTTCACTTGCACTTCACCACAGCCGCCCTGAGTCTGGTCGCAGCCGCACAACGGTAACGGCCCGATCTCACAAAGAGTCTTCGATTCCATGCAATCTTCCGAGTCCAATATACCAGGTAAATGCAATTGACTTCCGATCGCCAAATTTTTCACTAACATTTGTCTTCATACGGAATCGGTGCCCGCACTCTCCGCATCTTAAAATGTAACGGGGTTACATTTGAGTTACATTTAGTGTTGGTAGCTTGTTAAAAGCTCCCGTTCTTGCTCTCCCAGACTCTGGCAAACCATTTAGTGTCGTCTGCGACGCCTCCAATTTCGCAATCGGATGTGCTTTGTTACAAGCAGACGATGCAGGAACGGAACGCGTAATTGCGTTTGAGTCGAGGCAACTTAAAGCTGCGGAACGGAATTATCCTGTTCATTACAAGGAGCTACTTGCAATGAAGTATGCTCTTGTCAAATTTAGGGTTCACCTACTCGGCTCAAAGCCGTTCGTGGTTTATGCTGACCATGCGTCCTTACGGACAGCGACAAAGTCGCCTCATCTCTCGCAACGGATGGCCCGTTGGCTCTCCTTCTTTGCGGAGTACACCTTTGAGGTAAAGTATAAACCTTTCAAGCAGAACGTGCTTGCAGACGCGTTGTCGCGTCGTCCCGATTTCGAGCTCGCTCACGCGACATTCGTCACCACATCTGTGGTGGATCTCATACGCCAGGATTATGAAGAATACCCACAATGTACGGCGCAAATCAGCGCGTTAGGTGAAAAGGGTCTTAGATCGTCTGATACAACCCTGTCAAGTCTAGCTAGAGCTCGTTTACACCGTTACAGGTACTGTGACGGTCTGCTATTTTATATCACGAGCGCGGAGGACACTCCACGGGTGGTAGTTCCTCATGATGAGGAACTGAAGTATAGAGTCCTCTTTGAGGCACATGACGCCCCTACTGGGGGTCATTTAGGTCGGGATAAGACCTACAGCGCTTTAAGCGCGTTGTATTGGTGGCCCAACATGTATAAGTAGGTCGGTGCGTATATACGCACCTGTGAGACGTGTAAGAGGGTTAAACCCTCTTCAGGTTCAGCTGCGCCTTTGGCGAGCTTGTCCGTTCCGACGAAGTGTTGGAAATCCATTAGGATGGATTTTATCTTCGGTTTTCCGAAGGATACGGCCGGTAACACCGGCATATTGGTCTTTGTAGACCGTTTCAGCAAGATGGCTCACCTGGCGGCGGTGTCAGAGTCCATTGATGGACAAGGAACAGCAAAAGTGTTCCTAGACCGTGTCTTTCGATAGCATGGTCTACCCGATTCCGTTGTGTCGGATCGGGATCCCCGTTTTACGGGACAGTTTTGGGGGGCGTTGTTTAAGGTGCTGGGCACCAAGCTCCTCATGTCCACTGCGGATCATCCGCAGACGGACGGTCAGACGGAACGCGTTAATCGCGTTGTGGAGGATATTCTCCGGAGTTTATGTCCGGATTCTCCAAAGAGTTGGAGTGAGATGCTTCAGATGGTTGAATTTGCTATCAGAAATTCGGTACATGCATCTACGGGGTTTACCCCGTTTTACGTGAACGGATTGGTGAATCCGATGGTTCCGTTGACGCCACGCGTGTGTGGCCCAGGGCGTGAGGGGGGAGGATTCCCCGATGTCAGCCCTGTATCTGTGCGAAAGCACATCGATAAGTTTTTTTTTATCGACGCGCCTTAGTGTCTTACGACACGTCTGCGATGCCATGGCGGAAAGCCAAGACAAGCAGAAGGATCAAGCAGACCGCAAGGGGCGGCGTAACGAAAAAGTATACAAAGTAGGAGAAAGTGTTTTATTAAACGCTAAAAATCTTCCTACACATGCAGTTTCTAACGTGTTACGGAACAAACTGCGCCCCAGGTTTGTGTGGTCTTTTAAGGTACTAGCCCGAAAGGGCTTATCGTATACCTTGGACATCCCGAAGGTGATGCGTACTCAGCCAACCTTCTATGTCGCTATGCTTAAGCCATACCAGGGCCCGGAGGCGGGCCCCCTACTGGAGGGGGGTGGAAAGGCGGATAGCCGTAAGAGCCGTAAGGCACGGTAGGGCGATGAAAGCCCGAAAGGGCTAAAATGCGACCACGAAGCTCCGCAACGGCCGTCTCGAGAGAGGAAAGCCGCCTCTCGAAGCGATCAGTGGCATCCCACTCATCGCGGAGCCCCTCGTGGAGATCATGGATGCGATGGCTGTGTCGATCACAGCGCTCGCGAATCTCACGTCGCAATTGTGCGAACTCCTCCTCCAATGCTTGATGCGGAGGGTACCCCACACTTTCATGTGGAGCGGCTGATGGCGCGACGCCATCATCGGGGTCAAACCCAGTATCTGATGAAGTGGAAAGGTTATCCACACTCACAGAGTTCGTGGGGGTTCGAGACTCCCCTACGGCAGGATTGCCGCGACGTCGTTGACGCTTTCGAGCGGGAGAATCCCGCTGTAGGTCAACGACCAGAGGGTCATGAGAAGCCCCTTCACCCCAGTAAGTGGGAGTTCGCTGGAGGCAGATGTGACGCTCACACTGTCCTCTGGCACCATGGTGGAGATAGGGACGCTGGCGTAGCGCGTGCGATATGGAGCACGTAATAGCTCCATCGCTTTGGCTCTGGCAAATGCCAGGCGCAACGCCCTCTCCACCCAAATGTCTCGACGGGAATAGATGTCGTGCAGCTCATTGAAGCTGTGGAGAAGCTTCTCCCCTTCCGCCCAAGCGCGGAACTTCTTCTCTGCATCATCAGCACTTCTCCCGGAGAAAGAACGAGAGGAACCTCGCGGAGGTTCTCAACAGGGGTACCCTGTGCCTGCCTGTTTAAGCGCTCTCGGTATGAGACGCTAGTGAACTGCTTTTGTGTAAGCAGTTGTTGCCGGAGTTTCTCACGGCGTTCGCGTTGATACGACTGTTCAGCCGCGGGGCCAGGGGTATAGGACGCTAACCAGTCCTTACCAAACGCTTGGCCCACCTTGGAAAGTCACGAGGACCATCAAAATTATAAGCCTCCCTTGACAGGCGTTTGGGGGCGCGTAGCGCAGCCCTTAGTGCCTGTGCTGCAAGTTGGGTGTCTTGAGCTGCGTCCAGCTCATTAGTGAAGATCGCCTTTGACGATTCGGATAGATCATCCGATATGGGCAGGGGTGGAGCACTGGTTAGTGCATTTTCCCCACGTGTGGGGAACGGATTAGGCTGCCGACAACGCCGTTCGGCGCTGTCGGAGCGGTTAACCGTTGGGGAGGTATCCCCAAGAGCATCCACCTCCGAGTTCTCGGAGTAGTCCACCTATTCTAGAGGAGACGCCATAGCACCACTGAAGGTGTACATATGGAGGGACAGAGGAACTGGCGTTGGAGTTCTCCAAAAAAAATTTGTTTATTGCGTAAGCAATAGTCTTGATGGGGGAGGATGTAACGAGGTTACATTTTAGTTACATTTAGTGTTGTTGTACATGAGTACACTACGGTTGAGGTCAGTATTGACCGGTTTGAAAGGTTTCGAACCATTGGTTATTTTAACCAATGAGGGCATGAGCCCTTGGGTGGTGGTGTGTCAGCCATCCACGTGTCGGTACACAGGTGTGTACATTACATTTTAGCTAGGTACGAATTGGGTATATTCTACTTAGTATTACATATAGTTTACATTAGTTTAAATTAATTTAGGCTAATTACATATTAAATATATTCAGTTTACATTTCCATCTAAAGTGCAGACGCGCGACCTCGACCGGTCGCGCGTGCAGTGAGTGTCGTAGGTATGAGGGAGCCCTCCCTGTACTTACACCCCGTAAAGGGAACACAGCCGTTAAGGCTAAGTAGTAAACCAACCCGGGAATCTTGGCCCCGAGTAGGAGAGCTCTCCTACTAAGCCCTTTATAAGGGCGTACCGGCTAAGTAGCGGTAGATACCGCTTTAAGGAAGAGTCTTCCTCTGTGCGCTAGCCGCACCGTGCGTATACGCACCGGCTACATCAAACTTCGAACGATCGGACCATTCGGACGACGCGACACTCAGATCGTCGCAGAGCAAGATGAGCCCCGAGTCGAGGTCGATCGGTACCAACAAACCATTGATGCTCTCCGCGAGGAGTTGAGAGTTACGCTCAAAAAACAGACCGTGACCGACGTCACGTTCCATGCAATGCACCAAGATTCAAAACGACTTTCCAAGCTGATCAACGCTATACAAGCGGAACGTTCAGAGTTTATGGCCGAGAAAAAACGTCTCAAGGGCTCGGTCCCACAACAGAACAGATCAGGTACGCCATTACACTGACAACTCCACGATAAATCGATCCTCACTTACTTCTGCATGTAGATCCACTGGTGATCGATGTCTTCCGACTGTGCAGACACTTGTCGATACCGTTCGACAGGTGCACGGCCACTTCGCTCCAAACGATGTTTGGAAAGGCTAATCGGGACTCGTGACGACTTGCTTCGTCTCGATATCAACCGATCGCGTCTTCAGGAGCTGCAAGTAGTGGTCTTTCGACAATGCCCAGAGCCGCATCGCAATCGGTCGGTCATATATTCCGAACGACTCGAGATGGATCGGCAGATCGCTGAGCTCACGATCGACGATTATTCCGGCATAATTAGTACCTCCCAAGATCGACTCGACATTTGGACCCAAGAGTCGAATCGACTCTGGGGAATCGTCTACGGGTGTCGTGATGAGTTGGCTACGTGCCTATCCAAGTCGCTGGTCTCCGATCGGATTCCTTGCGGAGAAGCATCGAGCGTCCTCGCGGACCCACAGGCGCATTCAGGTGGTGCGATTTCCCAACAAAATTCGGGCGGAAATTCTCTCCATTCATTTGCTGAAATTCCGCCCCCATAATTTGCGCACACAACAAGAAGCGCAAGGGTGGATCAAGAGGCGCGAGGGCGCGGGAGCTAGCGGCTGACTTGGAGCGTGGAAAGAAGCTGGAAGCGGTTCAATTGCTAGCCAAGACACGGGCGCAACTTCCAAGTGCGGCGGAGGATCCAGTTATGGAGAGGAAGGCTTCGAAAAATCCCGCGCCCTCGACCCGTTACGCCGCTAAACCGGGATCGGGTGGATTATCGTGCCGCTCATTGGCTAAAAATCCGCCCCACAGAATTTTCAAACAAAATCGGAAGCGCGAAGACACGTGAAGAGGCTCCTGGGCGACGGGCGTAGCGTGCTACCTAGAGCTTGAAAAGAAGCTGGAGGCAGTGCTAACGCAAGCCAAGACACGGGCGCAACTTCCAAGTGCGGCGGAGGGTCCAGTTACGGAGAGGAAGGTTCGAAAAATCGCGCGCCATCGACCCGCCACACTGTTCGGTCCAAGTCAGCATTGGACTCGCCTGGGGAGGATTCGGAGGGTGGATCGGTGGGTTCAGATGAGCTACTTCTCGCTTTATCTCAATCCCGATCCACCCAGCGTCGTCGATCAGATGCCGCAGTTGAAGTACCGATGTCAGGAGCAAACCAAGTGGTGCACCCTGAGGGCGACAGCGCTAAATAATCGTCGAAACCGGCTGTCGAGGCGCCCAAACCAACTCTTCTTCCCGGAACTTCTGGTATATATCGTCATGCTTTGTTGGAGGCATTGAAGGTTGACGTGCCTCTCCCTCCTTCAGGTCTGGCTGCTGCCGATCCTTGGTCTCCGGGGCAGATCGAAGGGGCCGATCTGATAATCGTCGTTCATATTTCATTAATAATAGACTCCATTTAAGATCATCCGATCGTCCTTTTTGACATAGCCTTTATCCACATTAGTCACGGTCCACCCTTACCACATCCAACTGTATCCGCATCGAAAGAGTCGTTATCGTTGCCGCCAAAAAAATGATCCACATCCTTAAGCCACTTTGTCATCATCGAAATATCACTAGTTCATCACAGTTCTCCACAAACCCGTAATCGCAATCACAATAAACATCCCAAATTCACACCAATAGATATTACCGATCAGTAGCCGATCGGTGTCACCCGATCGGCACTATTGCAAATCTTGTTTTCCCACTTCGTAAGTCTGTGTCGCCCCATTACCATTCTGATTCCGTCGGTTTCGTTCGGACTTATTAGCCAGATCGCCATACATCAAGATCGGATTCACCGATCCCAATTGTTTCCTTGCGATCCTCCAAGTGGATCGGGTGTTATCGGTGCGTTTGACCACAACACAGCTTCCGGATCGATCGGACATCCAAATGGGCGGTCGGATCGGCATCATCACTGTCGATATCAGTAATACCCACCCTTTCCGATCAGCAAAAATCTTTTCTCCACGTTAATTTCTTGAGCTGATCGTTCCGATAGGGGGTGTTGGCGGCTTTCGGATTGTCCATAGTTGCCTCGAGCGAATCGGTTAACACTTCAGGTGGGGTAGCCACATTCCGGATCGGATTCGCGGATCCATCAACACACTTTTCCCTGTCCCCGTGCATAGACACCAGGTCATCTGGTGAAGCGATTTCGCTCGGTCCGCCCCTGTCAAACGGTCACTGCTGATCCTCGTCGACGGGCTGCCCTTCTGTGGCACCGACTTGAGTGGATGTGTCACCATACTCATCTCCAGCGATAATACGATCGTACCCATCTGCCGTCGGTTCCACTGTCACCCGATCTTGCGATACAACTGCGTTAACGACTTTTGGCACATCTGCCTTCAATTCCACTGTATCGGGTGACTGTGCTGGTGACCTCTGGCACATCCTGATCGCGACGTGATCTGGCCTTTCCGTCCGCGTCACGGGGTCTTCTTCGGATGACTTGTCGTCGCCGATCTGATCTGTGGTGGCCTTACTTACAAAGCTTTGTAGCTGTATATAACGTCTTTATTCGATCGAAATGAATCCCATCCTCCACGGAACCTTTCCTTCAGCCAGCCATCGTACCGTTGCCTAACACCAGCGGTTTATTACCGATGTTTGTAACTCGTACGCGATCGCTTCGATCGCCACCGCCCAAAAACGTCGGTACATAGTTATCGCCCCTGTCCAACCACAACTTCCTTGTCAGATAGTCCTTTCCAACCGAGATATCTGCCGATCGACCCACCGGGATGGTGATATCTTGGTACCACCTCACCAGATCAGTACGTGATCCGTATAGGGGGCGTCGACCAGACAGTTGGATATGGACTTTGTATGGAAGTGTAAGCACTCCATGCGACATATCGAGGCGTATGCCTGCCGGAACCATAAAATCCAAGTAATGCGTCTTGGCTGGCCAGCTTACGCCAACAGCCCCTATCACTGTGTTTGGTCGACCAGCAGTGAGTGCACTTCTTGTACGGCGAATCCGGGTCCGATCTGTTGCCGTATCCTACCTTCCATTCGGCACGGCGTGACGCTGATAGATCTCTGGGTGCAGACTGGTCGACGAAAATGTGACGGTACTGTTCCTCGTCTGTCCCCAGACTGGACCAGCTACTGCTCTCCCTTTCTGATCCGGAGATCATATCAGCCATAATCGCTCTGATCGCTCTGGCCGGTCTGGTCGCAGGTCTCTTCACATGATCATCCTGCCCTTTAGATCGGGATCGGTTCGATCCGACAGCAACCTTCGTCCTCATACTGTGGGAGTGGCGCAGCATACGTAACGTCTGTTCAACTTCTTCCACGTACCTGAGGCGCAATAAGGTCAACTGATCGGCAAACTCCTGATCGTCCAGCGTAATGATAAAATGGCCCACGTGTTCTTGGGCAGCGCTGATCGGCGGATCGGTCTCCTTGATCGGGATCCCCGCACGAATCGCAGCCAAATTTAGCCGGTGAAGGTACTCGATTGGCGTTTCATCGCCCCTCTTCCTCATGTGGTGGTACCTTCGCGCAGTAGAGAAGCCGAAGCGACAGTACTGCTTTTCAAGCTCCATGCACATCAAACTCCAGTCAGATCGGACATCCCGACTTAACTGCTGGATCCAGTTCGCATCCGGTCCCTTCATCAGATCTCAGAAGATCAGACACCGTTCTTTGTTCGGCGTCCGATTCCGGAGGAAGGCGGACTTCGTTCGGCTGAACCATGATTGGGCTTGAACCTCATCAGCATCCTTGCCCGTAAAGTCCTTCAACTCGGTGCCTGCGGCCATGCGGATCCTTGGGATCACCGTTGAATTGATACCAAACGCCATCGTCGAGGCTAAGCTCGCCATACTTGTCCCGACTCTGCCCGTACCACCGTAGTCATCGTCAATTTTGCTGATCGACTCCATGTCGAAGTCGCTGCTACTTGACGATCGGCGGGGGTGGATACGGCGTGACCTGTGTTTTGTCTTGAAAACAGGTCTAACACCTTCGGACATCTTTTATGTTGATGTCATTGACTGCATTTCGACGTCCACACAAATTGCCTCGTTTTCCTGGGCAGACCGGCTTGGTGCACGAGGGTGAAGAGGTGACCTTCCTCGATCTGCGGCGTAACGCTTCATCATAGCCTCGAACATGGCTTTCATCCTTGCTTCCATCGAGGTCGAGGTGATTGGATCGGTCTTGGGGGGTGTCGATACCTGAGGGCGCCCCTGTGGCCCCGACTGGTTGTCGCCACTCGTTGCCACACGTCCCTTTTTGTTCCGTACGACTGGTACCGTGACTGGTACAGGGATCCATGGTCATCCGCTCCACGCCGACCTCCAACTCGGACGAGCACTTGGAGGAAGGTGGCGACCCATACAGCGAGCTGTTATCAGAGAATGACTTTCCGACAAGTGATCACACGAGTTTTGGGGCTTCCAACGCGATTGTGGGAGTTGGGCGTCGCACCGCCCCCACCAATGGCGTCAGATGGTCATGTAGCATTGACATCGCTTGTTTCAACTTCCACGTATCCATTTCAAATAGCTTGCCAACACCATTAACATTCTTGGTCTTTATCCCCACCTCTGCTAGCATCACCAAAAGATTCTTGACTAGTTGCAGCGGCCGATCGGAGTCGGTCGGTTTGGTAGTCGGCCCGTATAGACAATCCGCAATGAGGGGCTTGACAATTCGGATGATTTCGCTCTCGCGAACGAATTTCTTCAGTTCTTACATGTAGTACATGTTGGTAACCTCCTGGTGATCCACAGTCCCATAATCGATCGGCGACTTTTCCTCCAAGTCGTCGTCGTCCGAAAGCATTGAGAGCCTCTTCTTGGTCTTTTTAATTGGTAATTTGGGCAGATCGGAGTGATTCGCTCCCATAGTGTTCTTCACATGCAATTTTTTGTCGATATGTATGCGATCAGGAACAGGGTCCGGATCCCCTCGGGGATCAGAAACAAGGTCCTGATCCCTACTGGGACTATAGCAAAACTTGCTATAGTCCCGTTCGGCTCCGATCGGAGCCTTGTGAGGAGGAATAAACTTGTTAATATCGATCTGGTCCTCCCTTTGGCCAGATCGATCATTGCCATCCTTTTCCAAGACCACGACACGAGGCGATAATCGTTCCTCGTGCCGATCGGCTCCCCAGGAGCGGCATGGGGAGTCGTAAATTCATTAATTTCTATCTGATCCTCCCCTCGATAAGATCGAACATCGCCATCCTTTTCAACAACTAGCACATAAGGCGATATGCGTTCCTTGCGTGCTCTCCAGGGAGTATCCATATTAAAATTCGTAAAATCCACACTTTGCTGGATATCGCGGTGATATTCACGGTCACCAAATGATCCGGGCACGCACACCATTGTGGTGGAGTCAAGTTCAAAATCGAACACCGTAGTGTCGAGAACCTGACCACCATCGTGCCCAGCCTTCCAACTGACGGGGGGGGGGGTACCCCGCGAACCTTCGCCTACGATACGATCTGATCGTCCGATGCTAGCAAACTACCGATCATCAGCATAGGACGCCTGGTACGATTTTTGCGTTTCCATCTCACCTTGTGTACCCGATGGAATGGACTGTTTACACAATGGTTACACACTTGATGGACCGCTGCTTGGTGGAGACTTTAGAGAAGATCGATATGGATGTACCACTTCTGGGGTACTGATCCAAAATTCCAACGAAAGATAATGCGAACTAGCCGATGTGCAAACGAAGCGGATTTCTTCACTCCGAATGCGATCAAATCTGGCACTTGACCGCCCGAAACAGTGAGTAATCCAGCCAATAGTAAATCCTGCCACTTGATTGCAGAGCAATGAGTAATACAGCCAATAAATGTTTCTGTCAGCCTTATTATAGGGCCTTATTATAGGGCCTAATTTAGGGGGGCGATTACGGTCAAAATCGGTACGTAATCGTATAGGATTGTGGGCAGATCGCGATGAGTAATCCAGCCAATTCCTGGGACTTGATCGCAGATCACGATAAGTAACCCAGCCAAATAATAACCCGCCTCCCTTGAGCGGGGCCGAACTTGAGTGGTGAGTGAACGTAACGAGTTCTCCCTGTCGTGGGCTTCCGGTGGAGCTCTGCCCTGGTCGGCTTATAAGCGTGAGGGGATTCTGTCAGCCTCCCACTCCCAATGACTCATATCAGAGCCACTGGCGACTTACGGAACCCGATGTAAAACGAACACTATATTTAATATCCAATAAAAATCCAATATGTAAACTATATATAAACCGTGTGCCTTACCTCAAATCCGCGTACAAAACACTCCAAGCACAGGATTGGCCCAAAATACTCCGTCATTTCAGCCAACCCGATCGATCTGTCTTGAAAACTGGGACACCGGTACAAACGGGTCAAATATTTTCATTTGCACTTCACCACAGCGGCGTTGAGTGTATTCATGCTGTCGTAAAGCGTGTTATAATTGGGCCCAATAACGGGTCTTATTATAGGGCCTTATTATAGGGCCTAATTTAGGGGGGGGGGCGATTACGGTCAAAATCGGTACGTAATCGTATAGGATTGTGTGTACCACGGCGTATACAGTCGCGTGTACAACCGTGGTGCACATAGTCAGGACATAGTCAGGGCATAGGAAGATAAGAAGATTACGTACAGGTAATCAGCGAACATCGACGAGCAGCGACGGACGACGGACAAATCAGGTCTACTGGTCGGCGGAGGACGCTGTAACGGGTAGTTCTGATTGGTGGATATTAGGAAATTGGTAGTTCTTAGGATTTAAGCAATAATAAAGTTCTCCTTTTGCGTTCAACCCCTTTGGACCCTACAGGGACGGCACCTTTGAGCCTCCCTTATTAGTATACACCTCTACGTCCCGGGCGGGAGCACTTTGTGCATTTTTGGCCCACCGGCAGACATAGAGTGTTGAGAACTCACTCAGCGGTTCTTCAGGAAAGATTTTTTTGGTTTTGAGAGTGTGATTGAGCAGCGCTCTCACCTCTTCCCCATTTGGTTCACGTTTGGCCCCTAGAGTTCGGCTGCTGTAAGCGCCGCACGGGAACTCTAGGTGGATTAAGCGAAATTTACCCCCCCCCTCGTAAGTCTAGGCTAGGAATACAGATATTTGGGTGTTCTTTTAGCTGTTTAAAGACTCAGAGGCTCCGTGATCGTGCAGTGAAGACTTCCGCTGCCTGATCAAGTACCCCCTTCGCCGATCAACACCTGATCGACACTCTGCAACTCGTGACCCGCGATCAACAACTCGCAGATCGCACCAACTTGTACCTGAGCGACTTTCGGCACCTGATCAAGTCTAATCACCGCTGATCAACTACTTTTGGTGCCTGATCAAGCCTGATCAAGTCTGATCACCGCTGATTAACTACTTTTGGTGCCTGATCAAGCCTGATCAAGTCTGGTCTTAGCTGATCAACTACTTTTGGTGCCTGAGCAAGCCTGATCAAGTCTGATCTCAGTTGATCAACTACTTTTGGTGCCTGATCAAGCCTGACCAAGTTGGATCTCAGCTGTTTAACTACTTTTAGTGCCTGATCAAGCCTGATCAAGTCTGATCACAGCTGATCAACGACTTTCGGTGCCTGCCCAGGCCTGATCACTGCTGATCAAGCCTGTACGCACCTTATTCGAGCTCGATTACACCGGATCACGTCTGATCAGCACCTTGATCAACTCATTACAAGTTCCCACAATCTTGCATCAAGGAATTGTCGTGTTTACATCCCCGACACCTGGAGAGCTACCCACGCCTAAGCCGTCGGGTACACAAGGTGAGCAGAAACACAAGCAGTCAAGGACAACCGGAGGACCCCCTTCGTTAGTCGGCAGCCCGGGCGCCGTGGTACCGCCTGATCAAGCGTCAAAAACTTTGATCAGCCGCTCCATCACACCATCACGTCGAAATCAAATAAGATCATCGCAACAATATCTTTCAGCGTGGCGGTGCAGTCTTCGCCGATGCAAACCTCCCTGGCTTCTTGGATTCTGCGGTAATTTTTGTCTTCCGGGCTCGCGCACCCCCCCCCCCACGAGGTTTATACAACACCGTACCACGCTTCGTTATGGGACAGGCGGTTGTGGGTGCTACACCGTTGTGTTTCTCGACGGTCTTCCAGTCTCCTCCTTCGATGAAAGCTTTGAGAACACGTTTGTGAGATTCCACATCTTGGACCTTGGGACACGAGACATCCCAAAATGTAAAAGAAATGATAAAATTCGGGACCCGATCGAGCCACACACACTCCTTGAAAATGTACATATACCCGGTTTTGTACAACCCGTAATATCGAACATATTCAACTGAAATTATGTGCTACTTTGTTGTATCCAACAGAACCAGAAGACCTTTAAAGTTGTAGTGATGTATCATGTATAAAGGCTTGTTATGCCAGGAAGCCATGCCGCTTTATATCTCACATCCTAAACAAATGAAGTATTGCATGGATCAGTAGGATATACGTAATAACATTGCTTATGCTTGTGTTACTCTCGGTCTGCTTCTTCTGTCGAACCATGTTTCTTGCGCTGTTTTTGCTTCTGACGCTTCCAAATGTCTTTTCGAGTGGAAGTAAGCAGTTTACGATTATTAAAAACTTGGAAAGATTCAGCTTTTGCCTTTGGCGCATTTGACGGAGCTTCTAGTGTTGATGATGCTAATGCTATAGCTTTATCCTTATTACATGCATCGTTGTACATGCTGTATATTGTAAGCCAAGTATCGATACAGAAAACTGTGGAGAAGCGTGCCCAAAATTCGGCACACTTCTGGTCAAGTTTCGTCAAGGCATTTGGTCTAATTTCGGATTGGCTTAAACAAGGGGGGCTTTTCAGCCTATCAGACTCAAGAAGTGTCAAGAACGCAAGTTTTGGTGAGTCACCCGACTTTGGGTATTTTGCATATTTTTGTGTGGGTACATTTAGGGACTATAAGGTAGTATTTTAGTTTAGTTGTGATTTTACCGGATATATGGCTTTTGGTTGTGGTTTTGCCTAATAAAGTAGAAGTCTTTTGGTTACAGGATTTTTCTAAGTGGAAATCCTTTGGTCTGGGTTCACACCACAGCTAGGGGTCGCCGTTCTTCCCTTTTCGTACGCTAGTCGCCTCCGCCCGCCGCGGAGTGTTTGGGGGCAGAGGGTCGAATTATCCCCTCTCGCCCATTATACCCGGTCTGGAAGCGCCGCACGCGCAATTTTGCTCACCGGAAGTCCCTCGACGGGAGTACGATTTGGCGATCTCAACACCTCAACTCAAGTACGTTTGGAACGTGCTATTCACTGGATTGGTCTTGGCGTGGAGATATCGTTTGTGGAGTTTCACGAGCATATTGGATCTTTACGCGGACATATTGGCTTGTTTTAATATTGGTTGGAAACTAGACCGGTTTTGGTCTTATTTCGTATTGGTCAGGAACTAGACCGGAACGGTCGGTCTACCCTCTATTATTTCGTATTGGTCAGGTCTTGATCGTTTGGACGATCGACCTATTGGAAATTATCTCTTGGAAGTGTTTTTGGTCTGTGTCTGGGGTGAAGAGTTCCGCCCCAGAGATACCTACCCAGATCGGTCTTCTATATTCAAGACCACTTCGATCCAATCTGCGATCCCGATCCACCGAGTGTGTAACTAGCCCATTCCATCGGGTACACAATGTGAGATGGACACTAAACAATCGGACCAAGTGGGTTCTGATGACGACCGGTCGTCTGCTTGCAGCGGACGATCAGACCAGATCTCGAGTGGTGGTCCGCGGAGTACCCCCTCCGAAAGTTGGAAGGCTGGACGCGATGGTGGTAGTCAGGTTATCGATGCTAATGTTTTCGATTTCGAGCTTGACTCCATCACAATGGTGCGCGTGCCCGGATTCGAACCAGGGATATCACCGTGCTGATTTTCCATCCTAAATTGGATTCGAAGATTTGAATGATTTGAATATGGAGTCGTTCTGGAGAGGACGTAAGGAAAGGCTATCGCCTTACGTTATCGTTGTTGATAAAGATGGCGATGTCCGATCTGGCCTGGCGGAGGACCAGATCGGGATTAATAAGTTTTTTCCTCCCCAAAAGGGTCCCACCGGAGCCGATCGGGACTATAGCAGGTCTTGCTATAGTTCCGGAAAGGATCAGGACCTTGGTCCTGATCCTATGTGTATGAATGAAAAAAATGATGGAAAACTAAAGGATGAAAATTAATTGGAGGCTGACTGGAACGATCCGGTCTACCTCCCTAAAGTCCCCAAGGTACCCAAGGTGCCCAGAAAAGGGCTGGGAATGCCACCCGACGAAGACGACTTCGAAGAAAAGTCGAAGGTCGGGGATGAGGCTATCACCGAACAAGACCTGGACAATATGTATTATGTTTTTGAATTGAAGCGATTTGTTCGCCAAAACCAGGTCTTTCGGGTGTTGGAACTCCATATCCCCTACCGTCTTCTCGGTCCCACTACCGAGCCGATCCAGAGTGATCGCCCATTACTGCTCGTCAAGAATTTGGTGGCGATGTTGGCGGAGGTTGGCATTAAAATGCAGAACCCCGCTGGTGTCAATAAATTGTTTGAATTTGATGCTTGGAGACTGGAGGCGTTGATGTCGGACCTCCACGACCGTTTGGTGCCACTGGTGGGGGCGGTTCGCCGCCCAACTCCCACCACGGCAATGAAGGTCGCCGAAGCCTCCACAGAGCTTGTTGACATTGGTTCCGATGATGAATCGATCTACCAGTCTCCACCGGCTTCTAACAGCTCATCATAGTTGGAGACCGGTGTCGAGCGGATGACCATGGGGGTGGACCATGCCCGGTCTGAACAAAAAAGCGACATGCGGCAGCAAGGGGCTGTTTGCCAGTCGGGGCTCCAGCAAGCCCCACAGGCCTCAGTTCCGCAAAAGGAGGGTATCAACACGTTGCCCATGACGCCATCAACGTCCAATCCATGTTTGAGACGATGATGCAACGTTTCATGGAAGAACGGGTTAGACCACCTATACGCCCACATGTCCAAGTCCGGTCTACCTGTCAAGGTGTCAATGTTTGCAAAGATGTGGATATGGAATCGGTAACATCTATGGATAAGCCTATTAGAAGTGATAAACCAACCGGCAAGGGAAGGCGCAAGCCGCAACCGGCAAGACCGCGTAGACCAAGCAAGACAAGTGACTGTGATATGGAGTCGGTCGGCGGTCTTGACGACCATGGTGGGTCAGATGGTACAGGCGAAGGCAAGGTGCGCAAGGCTAACCTAGCCTCCACTACTGCCTACGACTTTGGATCTGCTGCGATTCCGCGCATCCGTATGGACGCGACGACCGACCTCAAGGACTTCACCGGCAAGGATGCTGATGAAGACCAGGCCCGGTATTGGTTCAGTCGGGTCAAGTCTGCGTTCCTGCGATACCAGACCCCAAAAAGCGAACTTTGTTTAATCTTCCGGGATTTGTTAAAAGGACCGGCTGCAAACTGGATTCAACAGTTGGGTCGGGGCGTCCGTTCTGACTGGGACCTGTTATGTGCGGAGTTTGAAGGTCCATATTGTAATTCCGGATTTTCAAGCGCCCGTGAGTACCACCATATGCAGAAGCGGGCCGACGAAACACCGATCGAGTATTTGCATCGGTTGAACGTGGCTGCACTTCGCGCCGGCATAACAATCAAAGAGAATAACCCGCCGAACGATGCCGCCTTAGAACATGTGGGTCACTATATTAGTACCCTTGACGATCAAGAGCTCGCGGACCAGCTTACTCTACTGCGTCTTAAGGACGCGGGTGAAGTTGAACAGACTCTACGGACGCTGCAGCAGTCGCGTAGCATGAGGACGAATACCGCTGGTGGATCAGGTCGATATCGTTCCAAGACCCAGACCGATCCGGTCAAGAGACCTTGGACCAGACCGACCCGAGCGGTCAAGGCAATTGTAGCTGATGATAGCACGGGTCAGAAGGGGAAAGTGGAAGTCCATCCAGCCAGGAGTCATCGGATGAAGACCGGAATCGTTACGTCTATGTTGCGGGACCTGTCTCGAAGACCAAGTCGAAGCCCGACCAGGTGGACCGGAAGGGAAGGAACGGAAGCAAGTCCTATCCAGACCGACCTCGTCAGAAGTGCTCCCACTGTGGGTCGAGCAAACATGATGGTCCAAACTCCTGGAAGAAGATGGTGTGAAAGAAGTGCGAGAGACGCGGCCACCCGACGGACCACTGCCTCTTCGTATGCAAGTTATGTGGAGATATCCACGAGGCCGGCCACTGCAAGATTGAAGAATTTTTAACATGATGTGCAAGTGGTACGTGCCGGACAAGCACGCGGGGATGCTGCCGCCGGACGCAAAGATGTTAAACTAGAACGCTCGCCAGGTTGGAATCTGGATCGAGCCGAGCGTTCTACGGTTCACATCTATGCATATGTCGGCAAGGAGGAGAAGACCGACAATACACGTTCTATTCCAAATTGCGTCGACCGAGACCATCCGGTCTACAGTCTGAAAACCGACGAGTACTCCCGGACTAAGGTGGTTATGCAGTTGGGCTTGCTGCCTGGAGAATCCCGCGGATACTGAAAGTATCACGCGCCTGATAAATGGTTCAAGCAGGCGAAAGCCTGTGGCAAGATTAATAACCAGAAAGCGACGATGTTGTTCGACTCTGGAGCTGAAGTATCAATAATCGACTCCGCCTTTGCTCGTAAGGTCGGATGTCGTATAGACGATAGCCAGAGACAAGAATGCGTCGGGATCGGCGAAAACTCATATATGACCGAAGGAAGAACGCGTGTGAAAATTACTTTGTCGGGATCGCTGGTCTACTTTTCAGCGCTTGGGTTGGCAAGTTGGCTGGTCAAGACGCTTTACTAGGAATGGATTTCATGGTCCCAGCTGGTATTCGACTAGACCTGTCACATGGAGTGCTTACGCTTCCGGATGAGGTCCAGGTCCAGTTGGCTGGTCGAAGACCTCTGTGTGATTCGTATACCGATCTGGTCCTGTGGGACAAAGACCTCACTATCCCAATTGGTTGGTCTGCCGATACCCCGGTTGGAAAGGTTTTCGTTCGAGGAAGTTGTGGTTGACCAGGGGCGATCGGTGGGTCTCGACCTTCGTAAAGAGTGCTGGTCGACGTGATTTTGTCCGTGTTACCAATATCGGCGACAAGCCGCTGATACTGGACAATAACACTATTGTCGGCATGTGGTTAGCAGAAGGAAAGGTACCAAGGAAGATGGGGTTCGTCTCGATTGGGTCGAGGCGGTATGTCGAGTGGCAAAACCTGGCGTACCAATCGACCACCGATCTTATCAGCGATGATGGGTCGGTGGAAGAGGATACCTCACCTTTAGTGTAAAGACCAAGTTATGTCACCCCGAAAAAGATGTTGGTCCAAAGAAAGGCGCCGCAGTCACCAGGAACGGTTGACCGACCATCAAGTAGACGAGCCGAGGCTAGTCAACGTGGTGTCATCACAAGACCAGGCGACAGCGGAGCAAGAAATGGAAGAAGGGGAACATGAAATTGCTAGGTCGGACCATGACGGTATTCCTAACCAGACCGATATCAGTGAAGGACAGCCCGTCAATCAAGACCAGGGGCGTTCAGCCGGTCCAGATGGTCTATGTGATATCACCCCAGAAGATGAACAAGTCTGTATACATGAAGGCGGGGAACAGTACGTTCAGGAGCTGGAAAGCCAAATGGCAGTCCTCCCTGAAGTGTCTGCCGACTCGCCAGAAGTTACAATGGATGATTTACAAGTGGGTGATCAAGACCTTAACAGTCCAGACCAGATCGAGCAGTTGAAGAATATCATATGGAAGAAAAGACATCTGCTGATCGGAAAGGGCAATGCCTTACCACCTGCGGCCCGCGGTGCGATTTGCGATATTGACGTTGGAGATGCCAAGCCGATTGCCCAGCGGTGTCGACGCGTGGCGCCACAGTACCGTGAAAAGCTTTCTGATCTCATTAAAGGACTGTTGGGCACCAAGATTATTATACCGTCGACCTCGCCATGGGCCTCGCCGATCGTAATTGTTATCAAGAAGAACGGCGTCGACATTAGGTTGTACATCGACTATCGGCTGGTAAATCGGTTGACTAAACTCATGGTTTACCCGTTGCCGCTGATTAATGATCTGTTGGAAGACCTCGACAAGACCTTGTGGTATTGTTCGCTGGACATGGCAAGTGGATTTTGGGTGGTCTCGATGACTGATCGAGCCCGTGAGATTTCCGCATCTGTGACACCGTTTGGTCTTTTCGAGTGGAACCGTATGCCGTTCGGTCTGAAGAACGCACCCCATATATATCAAAGGTTGATAGACAACGCACTGTACGGACACTTCAGAATCAAGACCGATCGGGACCCTGCCGAAAGTTATGGTGTGCTTACAGAGGGTGAACCCGATCGGTAAAGAAGACCGTCCGTTCTAGGGAGGCGGTCGTACATCGACGACATTCTGATACCTGCCTCGTCATGGAACGATCTGTGCGAGAAGGTTGAACGATTGTTGGAGACATGCGACCGCTGGAACCTATCTATCAGCGGCGTGAAAAGTTTTTGGGGTATGTCCAAGGTCGCCTATTTAGGCCATATGGTCTCGAACAATGGTCTAGAGGCTAATCCTAAGGACCTGGATTCGTTAAGCAACCTCCCGTTTCCCAAGTCTCTGAAGGCAATGCAGTCCTTCCTAGGAAGTTTAAACTACTACAGCCGCTTCATCGAAGATTTTGCTATCTACGCGGCTGTGTTGTATGAGCTCCGGGAAGTGGACTACCGTATGTTGCACGAAGAGGACCGGGCAACTTTACATGGGGGCGCCGACTCTGGTATTGCTGCAGATTGTCCGCAAGTGGAGGCCAAAGACCATATGAAGCGTGCAAAGTTTGCTTTTGGTATGTTGAAGGTTAAGATGGTGAAGGCACCGATTTTGAAGCATTTCGATCCCGAAAGGTCCCGACCATTATTGTATATGCTAGTCAGTGGGCCATTTCGGCCACTCTAGTACAAGATTATGATGGTGTGTACCATCCGGTCACGTTCACGAGCAGAACGCTGAAGCCAAATGAAGTGAACTATGGAATTGTCGAGAAAGAAGTGCTGGCGTTGCTGCGAATTCTGGATGTGTGTTACAACCTGCTGGTCGGCCGACCTATGAAGGTCCTGTCAAGGCGGTCTACTTTGGCCTGTCTATTATCAGCCAATGGTATGGATGGACGTCTAGTCAGATGGTCGGCGGTCTTGTCACAGTGGACCATCGAGGTCGTTAAGTGCACCAGGGGCGAGGAAGAGATATTGGGCACATTAGCTGCCAGTATCACCCCTCGGTCTGAAGTGGACAAAGCACTGATAGCGATTGCCCCGAGGAAGCAACCTCGGCAGTCAGTTTCGAGACCGCCACCGACCGTCGACCATGATGAAGAGCTCTTGGTCTTAATTTTTGACGGATCAGCAAGCGTGAAGAAGAAGGTCGGCGCTTATAGTGCCATATTGTGGAAGTTGTCGCAATGGTCTATAGTGGCAGCCGCTGCCGATTTCACGCGGGACATTACTGTTATCGAGGCGGAGTACCGAGGTCTACTTCTATGTCTGGACCTGCTGTCGTCGCAATAGAAGGGGCGAGTCATCATATGTGGTGACTTCAACCTAGTGATCAGGCAGGTCACCGGAGAGATCGACTGCAAGGCCCCACGACTAAGGACGTTAAATGATCGGGTAATGAGGGAATTGAAAGACCATCCTAACCACGAGCTGTTGCACGTGAAACGGGACTGGAACAGAAGTGCCGACTACCTCGCGACCAAGGCCATGCAAGACCAGACCGGGGATACGATCACCGAGAAGGCCGTTCTGGATGAATTGATGAATATAAACAGGCTCCCAGAAGTGATCGGACCCAAGAACGCTCCGGAACAGGTGCATGTGATGGTCGCGACTAGACCGAAAGCTCGGAAGTCCCACCAACCGTTCCCAAAGGACCGGTTGAGTGAATTTTCTGTGCAACGACTAAGGGCAGAACGGATCCTCAAGGCGCAGGACGAAGAAGAATGGATTGTGAATTTGGAGACCTACCTGCGCGGTGAATTGTCTAAGTTGACGAATGGTCAAGCGAAAGAATGTGCCAAGATCGCAGACAGTTACGAAGTGGATGAGGATGGTTTACCATATTACTGCCGCGATGCCGACCAAGACAGTGCAGACCGGGACCGATTGGCGAAATTGGTGATACCTGAGTTGCTGCAGCCGTATGTCCTCCATCACTACCATGTGAGTCTAGAAGGGGGACATCAGGGCATAGGCAGAACGTATCACAAGATCAGGTCCCACTTTCACTGGAGAGGTCTTTTCCGAAGTGAACAGAAATATGTGGGTTGTTGTACGGATTGCAAGACCGGAAAGGGTAGACCGGTAATCAAGGGGCGATCGCCCGGAAATATCGAAGCTACCTACCCTTTCCAGGTCATAGCGATGGACCATATACCGTCGCTGCCTAAATCGACATATGGCAATACGGAGTTTTGATCTGGGTAGACCTGTTCACCGGTCTAGTTATTGCGAAGGCAAGCGCGTCCCCGTCTGCCGAGCAAATCGCCAAAAGTTACGAAGAATGTGTGTTCCGAAGGTTCGGCGCCAGCGAGGTCATCAGACACGACCGAGAACCCGGTTTCATGGCCGAGGTGTTCCGGTCGTTTAACAATATGCTGGGCTAGAAACAGAGCGCGACGATGGCATATCGTCCGCAAGCGAATGGATCGGCAGAAAGTATGGTACAAACTATTACAAGAGCAATCAAGATGTACGTTGACGATCCAGACCAGCGCGATTGGGACGAATACGCAGAAAGGCTGGTGTTTGCACTCAACTCGTCGACCGATCGGGTCCGAGGAGAAACGCCTTTTTATCTTGCGTATGGATGGGACCCTGGTCCACTCTTGAAGCCACGATACATATTGGCTGCACTCGAGCCCGCGATCGTGATGCTCGACGTTGGCGCATGCAGGTCCAGAAACATTACCAGCATGCAAGAGAAATTGTCAACGAAAAGTTACGTCAAGCTACACAAGACCGGGCAGACCGGAACAACGACCAGGTCCAACCCCACGGTATAGAAACAGGAGCGAGGGTATGGTTGTACCTAGATCGAGTGCAGGAGGGCTATGCGAAGAAGCTGGCTCACATGTGGCACGGTCCTTTCCGTGTTGCCGAGCTGATTGGTGAACACGCTGCACGTCTAGTAACAACCTACATGGACTACAAGGTCTTCCCGATCGTACATGTGTCCAAGTTAAAACTGGTACGAGAGTTTCCTGATCGTCCCAAAACGCCCTGTCTAGTAGACGAGGCAGAATGGTTTGATTTCGATGAAGCATTACTGCCGGAGGACAGTTAGGAACGACCGCTGGAGAAGGACGAATTTGAAGTGGA
This sequence comes from Peronosclerospora sorghi, assembly GCA_026184515.1. Classification (NCBI taxonomy): domain Eukaryota; phylum Oomycota; class Peronosporomycetes; order Peronosporales; family Peronosporaceae; genus Peronosclerospora; species Peronosclerospora sorghi. The sequence continues at coordinate 15,144,365 of CM047592.1, forward strand.
GAAGGTCTTGGATGTTCGGTCGACCAAGAAGACCAGGTTCGGCCGGACCCACCGAGAATATCTGGTCCGATGGAAGAACCATGATGAAACAACTTGGATCGATGAGTCCGACCTGAACTGTGGAGCACTACTACGAGAATTCGAACGGGAACGAGTCAGTCTGAACCGTTTCGCAGTGATGCAGACCCATGAAGACCAAGACCAAGACATGCAGTAGCATCGGTCTTCCCGACCGGTGTGAAGAGGTGGAAGGTCTTGTGTATTGTGTATTGTGGATATGTGACGAATTGGAATAGTGGAGTGACGAACGTGGATTGTTTTTTCGCGATGTAAGTGGAACGGTTGGTGATAACGTGTCTAGTGCAACTCTGGAGAAAGTGGTGGAATTAGCTCAAGTGATTTGATGACTGAACATGTGAAAAATAATGATGATATATATTAAGTGTTATCTGGTCGACTACTTACGACCTCACTCGCCATCACCCCACAGACGGCCGACGGTCAACGACGGATGCTTTTCAACTTGGTCCTGGTACTGGTTACGCCAAGGTTCTTGTTGGTCTAGTTGGACCAAAGCATCCTTGAGGTCCAAGACCGGTGTAGCGCACCCAAGACCGGGGTACCATGTGCCACCGTCAGCCAGCAGCCGGGTCTTCTCGACGCGACGCCGCGGCAAATGAAGTACAACTAGATATAAGAACACATCGACGTCGCACTCGTGGACCAGCATCCCTTCCAAAACATATTGGCACAGGGACTGGCAGGCCTCACCCGCTCTGATCCGACGCCGCTTGCGCTTGTTCTGGATGGTCGCCAAGCCAGGGTCTTGCCGAACTCGTTCCGGGGGAAGCATCAGATAGTGGGATACCTCCCAGATGGCTTGAGCGTGAGTCTTGTTAAAAAAAATTTCACCCGACTCATGAAAGCATCGGCCCACGGAGTCTAGTGGAAGATGAACCCCAGCTTGGGATGCTCGAAAATCTTCCACGGCTCGTCAGCGTACAAGCGGGAGATCTGTGCCGACGTGATCAAGTCCGGCCTCCATTCCGACGAGGCAGGAACTTCCTTCGCCGGCGGGAAAAGCCAATGGTCTGGACGAGAGAAAGACCGGGCCAGTAGCTGCTTGGTCAGGGTGGACCGGCGTAAACAACCGATCTGCCCTGGCGACCACGGCAAAGTATCCTCACGCGTTCGTGGCGGAAGGGAAGAACTGTCGATTTCCACGTTGGCCAACAAAGCATCTTTGTGGAGCTTGGACGTCCCAGGCAAGACCGTAGGTGCTGACTTTGTCGACGCATGAGGTGGTGGAACGCCACCATGCGGACCGGTATTCTTGGTCTGCTCCGAAGTCGATGCAACTTGAACAAAACTTTCATGTGGACTTGTTCGCGACTTGGTTGGGATGGGGACAGCAAACTCCGAATCACCGGAGTCTTCGCCGGAGTCATCCCAGGACGAGACCTCTGAATACTTGGCACGGTAGGCACCGGCGGTCGAGGGCGCTTGATTTTGGCGACGTTACTGTCGTCATCCTCGTCCGAGATTGGGCCCATGAGAAGCGCCTGCGTCTTGGCTCGCTTATGGGGCACCGCACTCTTCCCTTCGAGTTCAGGGTCGCGCGCTATGCCCCGCGCCCTCGGGTTACCCGGCGCGTCCGCGCGCTTCTTTGATTTGTGTGGAGTTTCGGGCTGGAGAATTTCGGCCAATGAACGGCCTTGGTCTTGGTCCCGGTGTAGGTCCACCAAGGCGGCCGACGCAGACCGGTCTACGCTGGAGCCATCAACCGAATGCCGACGAGGACGCAACAGGTCAACCAAGCGCTGATGACATTCTTTCAATATCGCCCGACGACCTTTCGCTGACTGCGTCCAATCGTTCGACTTGCGTTCACAAGACCGGACGTCCTCGGTCTGGTCTTGAATCGAAATTCGGAGCTCGGTGAGACGCCTCTCGAGATCGTCTCTTTGAACACTCAACGTGGTCTGGTCCAGCAGGCTTTCCGCTTGCTGCTGTGGACCAGCACAAGCTGCTCCCGGAGATGAAGCTGGTGAGCTTCCAAGCGGGTCAGCTTGTTGCGCGCGGTTATGAGCCCAGTCAAAACCTGACGCAGCTGGAGGTCATGCGTGTTCGACTGCCGATCGGCGGCAAGCAGGGCATTGATCGCCTTGCTGATGGCAGGAGGTATACGGTCTGGAGGTATACGAGCTTAAGACAAACGAAGGTTAGAACAGGTCCAAGGTGAAGACCGGACATGCATGATTACGTTCTGTCGCCTGTTAAGCAATCTGCTCCTGGAGACGTGCGATCTCTTCAAGTGCGTCTTGCAACTGCGCGACGGTCCCGGTCTGATGCCCTGCCGATGTCTGAGGTGCAGTAGAACGATGGGAGCTGCCAGACCGGACCGACCGGACGGGCGAAGTGACATGCGATTACGTGGTATGCGAGGTTCCTACAAGAACGGTCGTTAAGGAAATGCAAGAAGGTCAAGTCCAGCAGTGCAAGTACCTGGAACGGATGAAGAATATGCTTGCTCCATGTCGGAAAAGTTTGAATGACCAAGGTTTAACTGAATTTGATGGACGAGGTCAGACCTTTGTTGTTGTGCGACACGGTCTGACTCGGGGGGGGGGGCTGTGGAGAAGCGTGCCCAAAATTTGGCACACTTCTGGTCAAGTTTCGTCAAAGCATTTGGTCTAATTTCGGATTGGCTTAAACAAGGGGGGCTTTTCAGCCTATCAGACTCAAGAAGTGTCAAGAACGCAAGTTTTGGTGAGTCACCCGACTTTGGGTATTTTACATATTTTTGTGTGGGTACATTTAGGGACTATAAGGTAGTATTTTAGTTTAGTTGTGGTTTTACCGGATAAATGGCTTTTGGTTGTGGTTTTGCCTAATAAAGTAGAAGTCTTTTGGTTACAGGATTTTTCTAAGTGGAAATCCTTTGGTCTGGGTTCACACCACAGCTAGGGGTCGCCGTTCTTCCCTTTTCGTACGCTAGTCGCCTCCGCCCGCCGCGGAGTGTTTGGGGGCAGAGGGTCGAATTATCCCCTCTCGCCCATTATACCCGGTCTGGAAGCGCCGCACGCGCAATTTTGCCCACCGGAAGTCCCTCGACGGGAGTACGATTTGGCGATCTCAACACCTCAACTCAAGTACGTTTGGAACGTGCTATTCACTGGATTGGTCTTGGCGTGGAGATATCGTTTGTGGAGTTTCACGAGCATATTGGATCTTTACGCGGACATATTGGCTTGTTTTAATATTGGTTGGAAACTAGACCGGTTTTGGTCTTATTTCGTATTGGTCAGGAACTAGACCGGAACGGTCGGTCTACCCTCTATTATTTCGTATTGGTCAGGTCTTGATCGTTTGGACGATCGACCTATTGGAAATTATCTCTTGGAAGTGTTTTTGGTCTGTGTCTGGGGTGAAGAGTTCCGCCCCAGAGATACCTACCCAGATCGGTCTTCTATATTCAAGACCACTTCGATCCAATCTGCGATCCCGATCCACCGAGTGTGTAACTAGCCCATTCCATCGGGTACACAATGTGAGATGGACACTAAACAATCGGACCAAGTGGGTTCTGATGACGACCGGTCGTCTGCTTGCAGCGGACGATCAGACCAGATCTCGAGTGGTGGTCCGCGGAGTACCCCCTCCGAAAGTTGGAAGGCTGGGCGCGATGGTGGTAGTCAGGTTATCGATGCTAATGTTTTCGATTTCGAGCTTGACTCCACCACAAAACGATAGCGATGCATATTGGGATTGTCGTACTTTTCGCGTAACTTAATGCCTCTCATAGCTCGTCTTCCAAGTCTATCAAAATTATCACGCTCTTTGATATGACACCTAGTAGCGAGATGAGCTTGTCATATTTCATCAAGCCTGCGCAAGCAATTGCAAGTGAGGCTGCACATGCGTCGTCAAAGGTATCTGGATCCTGGAGTATAATACTAGGCCACTCCTTGCATTAAGTATGTCCACACAAGCCGTATGCAGAGTGGTTGCTGAAGAGAATATTACTGGTATCTGCGATCATGGGTACAACAAACTGTCAGTGGCAACCGGAAAAGTTAAATGTAGATTGGTCGCACCCCTGACATTGGACAATATAAGACTCAGAATGCCGAAGACGGAGTTGGATTGTAAGTTTAGAATTGATGTCAAGTCTTCAAGTTATTATCCATATGGGGTTTCCTTCGCTCCCGTGACAACATTCAACACATAATCGTTAGTATTTTTGAAAGGAGCGCTCAACGCTGCATTTACCACCTCCTACCTTCAGCGTGTAGATGCGCTTGCCATCTTCTCCGAGGTATTACATGAGATGCATGGTGCCGTTGATGCTGATTTAATTACCAGTAATATATCAGAATTGTTTCTATCTAAAGTCACCACGTTGATAAAATTGAGGCTTATTTCTCTTCTTTGTTTTTATTTAATTGTTCCATTTCACATTGGTTTTGCAAGGATTTTCACTTTGGTTGCAAAAATTGTTAAATATATAGTTTAATTCGCTATATATTTCACTTTGGTTGCAAAAGTTGTTAAATATATATATTTTACTTCGCTACCTATTTCACTTTGGTTGCAAAACTTTTCATTTTTGACGGGCAAAGGTGTAGTAGCATCGGTCGAGCAGCGGCCGCAATGCGCCTACGTACGCACATACTATCTGATCAATAGTGGCAGGTCAGATTGTATACACTGCGCTGAATCTATTCTTTCCTACAAAATCCTTGTGTTGGCCGATATGAAAACCTTAAGATCGTACATTCTTCAACTGCAACACATTAACTTGGCCAGATCAGTGACGCTACGAAAGTTGGTGACCTGCGCACAGCGCAAACATAACTGTGTCTCTGTAACATCAACTTCAGGTGCGTATTTCCAGCAGCGTGGACACTTGTGTCCCTTTGCTGAAGCCAGCACAAGCTTAATGTTGATCGGGGCTTCATTTGTACCCATACTCAGCTGGCAATCCGCTTTGAATTGCTCTGTGTTCTCTATATCATCTTCAAGTTCGACGATTTCCACGCTAGAACACATAAACACATCCGAAAGTTCTGAAGAGCTCCTGGTATGGGGGAAAAGCAGTGTTTGCATGCGTGGATCCGACTCGGACGCAATAACATAGACACTGCACTCGAGTTGGCTGCCGACGCGACCTGCTTGACGCATCTTCTCCACCACTCGGTTCACTTCAAAGCGTAGCTGACGGATCGCAGTCCAATCACGAGCCAAGTCTTGATTTTCCCACTCTTTAGCACTAGGCATCCAGCCTTCTTCTAAGAACACACTGCCTGGGACGTCTTCAAGCGGTATATCGCCTTGCAACTGGGATATCCAATGGAGTCGAATATCTTCAGCCGTGTGAGGCACTACTGGTGCCAAAGCTTGAGTAAGCGCTTGCAACGATAGCCACAAGACAGTCTGAGCCGAGCGCCGAGTCTGAGAATCAGCTGCGTCGCAGTACAGACGATCCTTGGCAGCTTCCATGTAAAATGCTGATAAATCCGTTGAAATAAAGTGCGAAAGAGAATGCTGGGCACGGCTGAAAGCGAATGCATCATATGCAGCACTCACTGAATGAGCCAAGGAATTGAGTTCATGCAGCATATAGCGGTCTACCGTAAGCTGCATCTTTTGATGTGGGACAGCGTGCTGCGCTGGATCAAAGTCTTGTAGATTACCAAGCAAAAAACGTACCGTGTTGCGTACTTTGCGCAGCGCATCACTAGCTTTCCCAACAACACTAGGACCAATGCTGACGTCACTAGTATAATCAGTCGTAGCCACCCAGAAGCGAAGAACATCAGCACCATAAGCAGGTACCTTCAATTGCTTCATCTTCTGCGTGGTGCTCCTTGTTATCTTCGACTGATTCTTACTTTTTACTTCATTGTTAGTCATAGGGACTGACATTGTGCAGCCATTTATGAAATCGTTAGGCACAACTGTATTGCCGAGCGACTTCGACATCTTACTGCCCCGTTCGTCCAATGTAAAGCCGTGGGTAATGACATTCTTGTAAGGTGCCGTTTCCTGCATTGCAAGTGATGTAAGTAGCGACGACTGGAACCACCCTCGGTGTTGATCGGACCCTTCAAGGTAAACATCGGCACGAACTTGTCCGTCTTCGTTTGGCTCTAGCAGATTTGACAGCACCGCGTGCCAACTACAGCCACTGTCAAACCACACATCTAGAGTGTCTGTGCCTTTTTCATACTCATCTTCTTGATCTTGCAGCGACGGTGGCAACAACTCGCGTACAGATAAATCCCACCAGCAGTCAGCTCCTTCACGCAGAATTTCGTCCTTGTCGTTCTTAACGACGTACGTCTTTAAAATGCTTTGAAGGTGATCAATACTTTCCTCACTGATCAAAGGCTCGTTCGTGACCTTGTGGTAAAATACAGGAATCGGCAAGCCCCACGAGCGCTGGCGAGATATACACCACTCGTGGCGGCTCGATAGCGTCGCCTCCAGTCGTCGACGAGCGCTGCGTGGTACCATTTGCACCGATTCTTTCAGTACGTCCTTACCGCGTTCATGAAGGGTATCTAAGCGAGCAAACCACTGAGCTGTAGCACGAAGAATTACGGGCTTCTTTGTTCGCCAATCGTACGGGTATCGATGACGGTATTCACTGATGGAAAGCAAATTCCCCGAGTACTTAAGTAAATCAATCACCGCTACGTTACCTTCGTCCAAGACACAGAGACCTTCAAGAATTTCTCCTGCCTCGGCAGTAAAACAACCGTCAGCATCAACGGGGCAGAGAACGTCTGGAAATTCCCTAGGTGTCGCATGGTGCGCCATCCAGGCAAAGTAGTCATCTTGACCATGTCCCGGAGCCGTGTGAACCACACCAGTACCAGCATCCGTGGTCACATGGTCACCTAATAGGACGACCGCTTTTCGGTTCACTAACGGGTGCATGAATTGCAGACCTTTTAGGCTTGCGCCGTCGATCGTCTCCAGTACTTCCAACTCAACTTCCATGTCTGTCTCTCCCGCTAACATCCGCGAAAAGATTTTCTGCTTTGCACTTGCAATCAAAAAACACTCTTCCACGTTTGCATTTTGAGGACGTATGACAACATACTTGAGCTTTGGATTCACACACAGCGCTTGATTGGAAGGAATTGTCCATGGTGTCGTAGTCCAGACCACTGCGGACAAATGTTTCGCGTATTTTTCCAATAATTTCATTGTTTCTTGGCACAAATTCGTCCCTAGTGACGCAAATTTGAATTTAATATACGCAGCATGTGACAAATGATCATCCTGGTATTCCAATTCTGCTTCTGCTAGTGCCGTGCGAGAGCTTGGAGACCAAAACACTGGTTTAAATCCACGAAAAATTAATCCGTCATGTATCATTTTCTTAAGTATGTCGTATTGTTTTGCTTCGTAGCTTGGATTCATCGTCAAATACACGCTGTCTTTTGCTCCCGACCAATCTGCTAAGACTCCCCAGCGTTTAAAATCTTTCTGTTGTTCCTTTATAGCATTATGAGCTAATTTTCTTGATAATGCACGCACTCGAGTGGGAGATAACTCGTTCGCTTCCAATTGTAATAATGTCAACGCCTTGTGCTCAATCGGAAGACCGTGACAGTCCCATCCTGGAATAAAGGACACTCGTTTACCACGTAAGATCTGATAGCGGTTAATGATATCTTTCAGGATTTTATTAAGGAAATGACCCATGTGTAGACTGCCATTAGCAAATGGTGGACCATCGTGGAGGACGAATAGCGGCTTATGAGGCAATTGATTGGCATAGGCAAGAGACACGCAGCGATAATGAAGCTGAGGTTCACGTACAGCAGCATTTGCACGCATGGGGAAGCGTGTGGACGGCAAATTGAGGGTCTGCCTCATGGCCCCAGCCAGCGCTTTGACGTCCCCAGCGCCATACATTGGACCTCTTTGGTAATGTCCCGATTATTCCCTAAACCATGATTAGTGACCCTGATACTAATTAGCGCTTTTTAGAGCCAAAAAGCAGTGCTATTCCGGTTGCTCGTATAGTGTGTGCACGACACTTAGAACCATACCCAAAAAAATTTTAGGCCAAACTCGAAACAAAAAAAACCATAGAAAAACCTTTCACGAACGAGCTCCAGGAGCGCTGCAAAAGCTCTAGACACTTCCGGTTGTTGCTGCCCTTTTGTCCAGCTTCATTTGTCAGTCTAGACACTTCCGGTTGTTGCTGCCCTTTTGTTCAGCTTCATTTGTCAGCATTTGTCTGCCGTGACGTGGAAAAGAAGGTCGCCATTTGGCGAAATTAACACAAAAAAGACCAAACCCAGCTTCGAGATGGAGGACCCTGTCGTGGACGTACAGGAGCCTGTGGTGGACTTAGAGGGGCATGTGGTGGACTTAGAAGGTCCTGTGGTGGACGCAGAGGTGCCTGAAGCAGAAGTCAAGCGTTTCTGGAGCCAACGATGGAACTGTGGTGCTTGAAGCTGAATCCCGGTTAGCAACAATGAGCCGAAGTTGTGGTGGAGCGGCTGATCAGAATTTTTGAGGTTCGATCAGGCGTTCCCACAGCACCCAGACTACATACTAACGAAGGGGGTCCTCCGGTTGTCCTGTGACAGGCCTATGTCTTGCTCACCTTGTGTACCCGACTGTAGCCGGTGCGAACACGCACGGTGCGGCTAGCACAGAGGAAGTCTTTCCTAAAGCGGCGGTGCGCCGCTACTTAGCCGATACGGCCTTATAAAAGGGCTTAGTAAGAGAGTACTCTCTTACTCGGGGTCAAGATTTCCCTTTGGTTTACAAGTTAGCGTGAGGTAACGCCTTAACACAAGGCTCCCTTAATAAGGGGGTAGCTAAGGGAAGGACTTCCCTTACACTACAACACTCACTGAGCGCGCGACCGGTCGAGGTCGTGCGTCCTGCAGTCTTTTGAGTGAAATGTAAACTGAATGTATATTTAATATGTAATTAGCCTAAAATTAATTTAAACTAATGTAAACTATATGTAATACTAAGTAGATGTAGCCGGTGCGTACACGCACGGTGCGGCTAGAGCACAGAGGAAGACTTTCCTAAAGCGGCGATGTGCCGCTACTTAGCCTATACGCCCTTATAAAAGGGCTTATTAAGAGAGAACTCTCTTACCCGGGGCCAAGATTCCACTTTGGTTTACTATTTAGCACAAGCTAACTGTAACAGGGTTACATTCTCGTTACATTTAGTATGCGGTGTACGTGAGTACACTACGGTTGGGGTCAGTATTGACCGGTCCGAATGGTTTTGGACCTATTGGTTATTTTAACCAATCAGGGCAGGAGCCCTTGGTGGAGGCGTGGCAGCCAGCCACGTGTTAGTACACAGGTGGTGTACACTACATTTTAGCTAGGTACGAATTTAGTAAGTTCTACTTAGTATTACATATAGTTTACATTTCACTCAAAAGACTGTAGGACGCACGACCGGTCGCGCGCGCAGTGAGTGGAGTAGCGTAAGGGAAGTCCTTCCCTTTGCTACCCCCTTATTATGGGAGCCTTGTGTTAAGGCGTTAGCTTGTGCTAACTGGTAAACCAAAGTGGAATCTTGGCCCCGAGTAAGAGAGTTCTCTCTTACTAAGCCCTTTTATAAGGGCGTATCGGCTAAGTAGCGTCACATCGCCGCTTTAGGAATGTCTTCCTCTGTGCGCTAGCCGCACCGTGCATATACGCACCGGCTACATCTGATAGCACTTGTAGTCAATCCAACACCTGTGTTTGTTGGCTACGGCATCGTCTGCAAGGGATGAATCAGAACGATTGGGAAAGGTTAATCCTCGTCAATCAGGAAGCCTTTAACAGGCTGTTATCCTTACTGGGTGACGAAGGCATGCAGCTCCTAGTGGAGCATGGCCTTGAGGCCGTAAAGGCGAGGGTCATTTCCCTCATCGCTCATGAGGCGAGTTGCGGTGGAGGTCGTTCCACGGGGGTGCGTCCCCCATTGTCCTTTAAGATAAAGGAATTCACCGGTGAAAAGGGTGATAACCTTTATATGTGGTTACGAGAGGTCGAAACGGCCTTCGCCACAGCGAATGTGATCGCTGATCACTTGCAAGTGGGACTTGCACTGACCCATATTACGGGTAAGCCTGTGCATGGGCTTTTACATGCTCGGATTCAGTCATGAGCGTGTTCCCGACCTGGGAAGTCCTTAAGCAAAAGCTTATGGACATATGCAACGACTGATCTGGTTTTCCAGAATCAGCTGGCGTTTCTGAGATGCCGTCAGGGCACTAAGGACTTGTAAACATATATCCAAGAACTTAAGACCCTGTTGGCAGGTGTAACGGGGTTACATTCGGGTTACATTTAGTGTTGGTGTACATGAGTACACCACGGTTGAGGTCAGTATTGGCCGGGTTGAAAGGTTCTGAACCTTTGGTTATTTTAACCAATCAGGGAAGGGGCCCTTGGTGTGGTGTTGTGTCAGCCATCCACGTGTCAGTACACAGGTGTGTACACTACATTTTAGCTAGGTACGAATTAGGAATATTCTACTTAGTATTACATATAGTTTATATTAGTTTAAATTAATTTAGGCTAATTGCATATTAAATATCTTCAGTTTACATTTCACTCTATATATCAGAAGCGCGACCTCGACCGGTCGCGCGCGCAGTGAGTGTCGTAGGTAAGAGGGAGCCCTCCCTTTACTTACATTCCGTAAAGGGAATACAGCCGTTAAGGCTAAGTCGTAAACCAACCCGGGAATCTTGGCCCCCAGTAGGAGAACTCTCCTACTAAGCCCTTTATAAGGGCGTATCGGCTAAGTAGCGGTAGATACCGCTTTAAGGAAGAGTCTTCCTCTGTGCGCTAGCCGCACCGTGCGCAATCCGCACCGTGCGTATACGCACCGGCTACATCTGGTAGCACGCGTAGTCAATCCAACACCTGTGTTGGTAGACTAGGCATCCTCTGCAAAGGATGAATCAGGACGATTGGGATAGTTTGACCCTCGTCCAGAAGGAAGCCTTTAAAAGGCTGTTACCCTTAACGGGGGGAAAAAGGTATGAAGCTCCTAGTGGAGAAGGGCCTTGAGGCCGTAAAGGCAAGGGTGAATGCCCTCATCGCTCATGAGGCGAGTTGCGGTGGAGGTCATTCCACGGGGGTGCGCCCTTCATTATCGTTTAAGATAAAGGAGTTCACCGGAGAGAAGGGTGACAACCTTTACATGTGGTTGCGAGAGGTCGAAACGGCCTTCGCCACAGCGAACATGACCGCTGATCACTTGCAAGTGGGACTTGCATTGACCCATCTTACGGGCAAAGCCCGTACATGTGCGTTTACGTGTTCGGAGTCAGTCACGGACGTGTTCCCAACATGGAAGGTACTTAAGCAGAAGCTCATGGACATGTACGCAACGCCTGATCTGGTTTTCCAGAATCAACTGGCGTTCCTGAGGTGCCGTCAAGGCACTAAGTACCTGGAGATTTATATCCAGGAGATTAAGACCCTGTTGGCAGGGATGTACGCGAAAGCGTATTCGGATGATGTGTCCATCCCCGTCTTCATGGGAGGCCTGGGAGAAGGGCCAGCACGTTCGGAATTGTTCCGATGCCGACCCCAATCCCTGGGGGAGTCGTTTAAGATGGCGTTCAACGCCGAGAGGAATTTCCGTTCCACTAAGGTGGGTCCCGAACCCATGGACCTGAGTCAGGTCGAAGCGGAGGATAAACCTCCCGCTAAGAGACACTCTGACTCTTTTTCACAGAGCTTCGAGGCAGAGCTCTCAGCTATGTCGCAGCGACATGGGCCGCTGAGATGATTCCTGTGTGGAAGCACGGATAATCTGTTAAACAGATGTCCGAAAAATCCCCAGCGAGACACTCGCTACAAGGGACCAAGGGTGGGGGAAAATCCCTTGTCCAAGCCGTCGGGAACGACGGCTCCCAGTAGGCGCGGGGCGCCCTACTGGGGGACCCCTCAGTGCTGTTAAGCCTCAGGGTAGGGGACGACAGCACAAAGCCCCGAGGGAAGCGGTGCTTTCTAGCACCGAGTTGGTGTACCAGCCGGGTTTTCTGGTTGTCCTTGCGGACGTGAAAGGCTTTGATAAGCCTTGGAGAGCCTTGATAGACTCTGGAGTGTCTGATAATTATGTCAGACGGGCTTCTGTTGTGAAGAGTCGGCTGTATGCCGAGGCCCTAGAGGCACGCTCTCGTGACGTTGTCACGGTCCGTCTTGCGACGGGCGTACAGGTTTCTGTACCCAAGGTCTCGATTGACCTTAAGATGAAGTTTGCAGACTTCGACAGCTTAGAACGTTGCCTAGTCCTGTATTTGGACTCTAGGTATGACCTCATTCTGGGCATGAAGTGACAGGAACGCCACTAGCCATGGATAGACTGGAAGTCTAAATCCATTGGCTCAACGCACCCGCGATCGGGTGAAGCATTGTCGAGTCATGAACCCACCCTTGCTCGATCGCAAAAGCGATACTGGAGTGAGATGCCAGAGTTTGGGAGGTATGAAATGATCAGTCCCAATTGGGTCAAGGAAGCGTTCCTGGACGAGGGGGATTCGGCGGTTAATCCCCACGCCGAGATAGGCGATACTGGTGAGTCGCCAGTGATAGAGTTGGATTCGTCTGAGGTTAAGCGCGGGGCGCTTAGAGAAGAGACCCGAAGTTCGTCTCTTCTGCAGGTCGGCACTGATTCCGACCACGCCGTGTCCGGCGAAAAAGTTGCGACTCCAGTGGTAGGGGTAGAGACCCGTGTGGTTAAGCGCGAGGCGCTTCCAAGCGAAGAGACCCGTAGTTCGTCTCTTTCGCACGCACGTCGGAAATGATTCCGACCACGCCGTTATAGGCGAGACCGGCGAGTCACCGGTGGTAGAGGTAGAGACCTCTGTGGATAGGCGCTTGGCGCTTCTAATAGATGGAGCAATGGACTCCCCCCATCTGGGTCCCGGGATGAATCCCGTGGCCAGTAGTCAGCAGTCCTATAGGATGCCTAATAGTGTGACAGGTGTTGTCACAGAAGGCGTAAGCCTGGAACGGTTGCCTGGGGTAGGCGAACTGTTGTCGTTGGAGGAGATGTCCTTCAACGAATTTGAAACTGCTTTGAAAGCAAGTGAAATCGACCATGTCGTCGTGTTGCGTCCGGAAGAGGAGTTGAACTCCTCATCCACGATGGACGAGTCAGTTTTGGTACAAACCAAACAGGCATTGAATGCCCGAAGCGGCCTCAAGATCCTCGCGGATCCTGAGGACTCTTACCATTCCTTACTTACGGAATTCGGAGATGTCATTAGTGACAACCCACCGATGGGGTTACCACCGGATCGGGGAGTCCGACATGAAATTGACTTGGTTCCTGGAACCAAATACTGCGTCACTAGGCAGTGACCTCTCCCCAAGGAACAATGCGACGTCATTGACGCATTCTTCAAGGGGAAAGAAGAGGCAGGGATGGTACGGGAGAGCAAGTCTCCCCATTTATCTCCCACTTTTTGTGTTCGTAACCCGAACGGAAAGTGGCGCATTGTGCATGCGTATAATAAGCTGAATGCAGATACTGTACCCATGCATACTTCGATTCCTCGCAAGGATGTCCTCCAGAACAATATGGCGGGCTGTACGGTGTACGGTGCCTAGATCTGGTGGACGGGTATTATCAGGTGCTCATGCGAGCGTCCGATATTCCGCTTTTTACAGCGGTCAGCACGCCTAGCGGCATGCTGTGGGAGTGGCTTGTTATGCCACAAGGGCTTTCAAATGCACCAGCGACTTTTCAATCGCTTGGTGAATCAACTCTTCCGCCCTCATAGAAAGTACTGTGGTGAAGTGTACCACAAATTTGGTCACTTTTGGTCAACGCAGTTGGTCGAATTTCGGATTGGTCTAAACAAGGGGGGCTTTTTAGCCTATCAAATTCAAGGAGTGTCAAGAACGCTGGTCTTGGGTGAGTCACCTGACATTGGGTATTTTACATAATTTTGTGTGGGTACATTAGGGACCATAGGGAGGTAGTATTATTGGTTAGTTGCGGATTTTCCGGATAGAGGGCTTTTGGTTGTGGTTTTGCCTAAAAAGTAGAAGTCTTTTGGTTCCGGTTTTTCCAAGTAAGAGTCTTTTGGTTGTGGTTTTTCCAAGTAAGAGTCTTTTGGTTGTGGTTTTTCCAAGTAAGAGTCTTTTGGTTGCGGTTTTTCCAAGTAGAAGTCTTTTGGTTGCAGGGTTTTTCTAAGTAGAAGTCATTTCGTCTTGGTCTATACCACAGCAAGGGGTCGCCGTTTTTCTTTGCACGTACATTAGTCGCCTCCGCCCACCGCGGAGTGTTTGGGGGCAGAGGGTTGAATTATCTCCTCTCGCCTATTATACCCGGTCTGGACGCGCCGCACGCGCACTTTGGCCACCGGAAGTCCCTCGACGGGAGTACGATTTGCGATCTCGACACTTTAAGTCAAGTACGTTTGGAACGTGCTATTCACTGGATTGGTATTTACGTGGAGATATCGTTTGTGGAGTTCACGGGCATATTGGGTCTTTACGTGGACATATTGGCTCATTTTAACATTGGTTGGAGTTTAGACCGGTTTTGGTCTTCTCTCATATTGGTCAGGGGCTAGACCGGTTGATTGGTCTACCCTCTATTATTTCGTATTGGACAGGTCTAAATCGTTTGGACGATCGACCTATTGGAATTTATCTTTTGGAAGTTTTTCTGGTCTGTACGTACCTGGGGTGAAGAGTTCCGCCCTAGGTACACCTACCCAGAACGGTCTCCGATATTCAAGACAGAATCAGATCAAGCCGCGATCCCGATCCACCGAGTGTGTAACTAGCCCATTCCATCGGGTACACAAGGTGAGATGGTCTTAAGTGAATCGGACCAAGTGTCTCTGGATGATGACCGGTCTTCTGCCAGCAGCGGACGATCGGACCAGATTTCGAATGGAGGTCCGCGGGGTACCCCCCCCCCCGTAAGTTGGAAGGCTGGGCACGATGGTGGTGGTCAGGTTGTCGATACAAATGTATTCGATTTCGAACTTGACTCCACCACAATGGTGCGCGTGCCCGGATCACTTGGTGATCGTGGATATCACCGCGAGGTGTCATCAAAGATTGAATTTGAAGATTTGAATTTGGAATCGTTCTGGAGAGGGCGTAAGGAAAAGCTATCACCTTACGTATTCGTTCTCGATAAAGATGGCGATGTCCGGTCTGGCCTGGTGGAGGACCAGATCGGGATTAATAGTTTTTTTCCTCCCCAAAAGGCTCCCACCGGAGCCGATCGGGACTATAGCAAGTCATGCTATAGTCCCGGGAAGGATCAGGATCTTGGTTCTGATCCTATGTATGTGCATAAAAAAATGATGGAAAATCAAAAGACGAAAAATACTTGGAAGCTGATCAGAACGATCAGACCAACCTCCCCAAGGCCCCCAAGCTACCCAAGATTCCCAAGAAAGGGTTGGGAATGCCGGCCGACGAAGACGACCTCGAAGAAAAGTCGCAGGTCGGAGATGAAGGCATCACTGATGAAGACCTAAACAAGATGTACTACATTTTTGAGCTGAAACGATTTGTTCGTTTTGACGTGGTCTTTCGGGTGTTGAGCCTCCAGATCCCCGACCGTCTTCTCGGTCCCACTACCGAGCCGGTCCACAGTGATCGCCCATTACTGTTGGTAAAGAACCTGGTGTCGATGTTGGCGGAGGTTGGCAAAAAAAATACAGAACCCCTCCGATGTCCAAAAACTATCTTAATTTGAGACTTGGAGGCTGAAATCGTCGATGTCGACCTTCCACGACCATTTGGTTCCACGGGTGGGGGCGGTTCGCCGCCCAACTCCCACCGCAGCAGTGAGGGTCGCTAAAGCCTCCACAGCGCTTGTCGACCTTTGTTCTGATGACGAATCGGTTTATCAGTCTCCACCGGCCTCTAACAGCTCATCAGAGTTGGAGACCGGTGTCGAGCGGATGACCGTGGGGGTGGACCATGCCCAGCCTGAACAAAAAAGGGACATACGGCAGCAAAGGGCTGCTTGCCAGTCGGGGCTCCAGCAGCCCCCGCCTCAGTTCCGCAAAAGAAGGGTATCAACACGTTGCCCATGACTCCAGATAACGTCCAACCCATGTTTGAGACGATGATGGAGCGTTTCATGGAAGACCGGGTTAGACCACCTCTGCGCCTACATGTCGAAGACCGGTCTACCCAGCAAAGTGCCAATGTTTGCCGAGATGTGGATATGGAATCGATAACATCTGTGGATAAGCCTACTCGAAGTGATAAGCAAGTCGTCAAAGGGAAGCGCAAGCTGCAACCGGCCAGACCGCGTAGACCAAGCAAGACAAGTGACTGTGATATGGAGTCGGTCGGCGGTCTTGACGACCATGGTGGGTCGGATGGTACAGGCGCAGGCAAGGTGCGCAAGGCTAACCTAGCCTCCACTACTGCTTACGACTTTGGATCTGCTGCGATTCCGCGCATCCGTATGGCCGCGACGACCGACCTCAAGGACTTCACTGGCAAGGATACTGATGAAGACCAGGCCCGGTCCTGGTTCGGTCGGGTCAAGTCTGCGTTCCTGCGATACCAGACCCCAAAAAGCGAACGTTGTTTAATCTTCCGGGATTTGTTAAAAGGACCGGCTGCGAACTGGATTCAACAGTTGGGTCGGGGCGTCCGGTCTGACTGGGACCTGTTATGTGCAGAGTTTGAAGGGCAATAGTGTAATTCCGGATTTTCGAGTGCCCGCAAGTATCACCATATACAGAAGCGGAGCGACGAAACACCGATCGAATATTTTCATCGGTTGAACGTGGCTGCACTTCGTGCCGGCATAATAATTAAAGAGAATAACCCGCCGAACGGTGCTGCTTTGTAACATGTGGGTTACTACATTAGTACCATGGACGATCAAGAACTGGCGGACCAGCTTACTCTGCTGCGTCTTAGGGACGCGGGTGAAGTTGAACAGACTCTACGGACGCTACAGCGGTCGCGTAGCATGAGGGCGAATAGTGCTGGTGGATCAGGTCGCTACCGATCCAAGACCCAGACCCAGACCGATCCGGTCAAGAGGCCCTGGACCAGACCGACCCGAGCGGTCAAGGCGATCGTAGCCGAAGACAGCACGGGATCGGAAGGGGAAGTGGAAGTCAATCCAGCCAAGAGTCGTCGGATGAAGACCAGTATCGTTACGTTTATGTTGCAGGACCTGCCCCGAAGACCAGGTCGAAGTCCTACCAGGTAGACCGGAAGGAAAAGAACGGAAGCAAGTCCGATCCAGACCGACCTCGTCAGAAGTGCTCCCACTGTGGGTCGAGCAAACATGATAGTCCAAACTGCTGGAAGAAGATGGTGTGCAAGAAGTGCGAGAGACGCGGCCACCCGACTGACCACTGCCTCTTCGTATGCAAGTCATGTGGAGAGATCCACGAGGCCGGACACTGCAATATTGAAGATTTTTTTTAACATGATACGCAAGTGGTACGCACCGGACAAGCACGCGGGGATTCTGCCGCCGGACGCAGAACAGATGATAAACTAGAACGCTCGCCAGGTTGGAATCTGGATCGAGCCGAGCGTTCTACGGTTCACATCTATGCATATGTCGGAAAGGAGGATAAGACCGACAATACACGTTCTATTCCAAATCGCGTCTACCGAGACCATCCGGTCTACAGTCTGAAGACCGATGAGTACTCCCGGACCAAGGTGGTTATGCAGTTGGACTTGCTGCCTGGAGAATCCCGCGGATACTGAAAGTATCACGCGCCTGATAAATGGTTCAAGCAGGCGAAAGCCTGTGGCAAGATTAATAACCAGAAAGCGACGATGTTGTTCGACTCTGGAGCTGAAGTCTCGATAATCGACTACGCCTTTGCTCGTAAGGTCGGATGTCGTATAGACGATACCCAGAGACAAGAATGCGTCGGGATCGGTGAAAACTCTTATATGACCGAAGGAAGAACGCGTGTGAAAATTACTTTGTCGGGATCGCTGGTCTACTTTTCAGCGCTTGGGTTGGCAAGTTGGCTGGACAGGACGCTTTACTAGGCATGGATTTCATGGTCCCAGCAGGTATTCGCCTAGACCTGTCACATGGAGTGCTTACACTCCCGGATGAGGTCCAGGTCCAGTTGGCTGGTCGAAGACCTCTGTATGGTTCGTATACCGATCTGGTCCGGTGGGATCAAGACCTCACTATCCCAGTAGGTCGGTCTGCCGATACCCCGGTCGAGAAAGGTTTCCGTTCGAGGAAGTTATGGATGACCAGGGGCGATCGGTGGGTATCGACCTTCGTAAAGAGTTCTGGTCGACGTGATTTTGTCCGTGTTACCAATATCGGTGACAAGCCGCTGACACTGGACAATAACACTATTGTCAGTATGTGGTTAGCAGAAGGGAAGGTACCAAGGAAGATGGGGTTCGTCTCGATTGGATCGAGGCGGTATGTCGAGTGGCAAAACCTGGCGTACCAATCGACCACCGATCTTATCAGCGATGATGGGTCGGTGGAAGAGGATACATCACCTTTAGTGGAAAGACCAAGTTATGTCACCCCGAAAAAGATGTTGGTCCAAAGAAAGGCGCCGCAGTCACCAGGAACGGTTGACCGACCATCAAGTAGACGAGCCGAGGCTAGTCAACGTGGTGTCAGAACAAGACCAGGCGACAGCGGAGCAAGAAATGGAAGAAGGGGAACATGAAGTTGCTAGGTCGGACCATGACGGTATTCCTAACCAGACCGATATCAGTGAAGGACAGCCCGTCGATCAAGACCAGGGGCGTTCAGCCGGTCCAGATGGTCTAGGTGATATCACCCCAGAAGATGAACAAGTCTGTATACATGAAGGCGGGGAACAGTACGTTCAGGAGCTGGAAAGCCAAATGGCAGTCCTCCCTGAAGTGTCTGCCGACTCGCCAGAAGTTACAATGGATGATTTACAAGTGGGTGATCAAGACCTTAACAGTCCAGACCAGATCGAGCAGTTGAAGAATATCATATGGAAGAAAAGACATCTGCTGATCGGAAAGGGCAATGCCTTACCACCTGCGGCCCGTGGTGCGATTTGCGATATTGACGTTGGAGATGCCAAGCCGATTGCCCAGCGGTGTCGACGCGTGGCGCCACAGTACCGTGAAAAGCTTTCTGATCTCATTAAAGGACTGTTGGGCACCAAGATTATTAGACCGTCGACCTCGCCATGGGCCTCGCCAATCGTAATTGTTATCAAGAAGAACGGCGTTAACATTATACTGTGCATCGACTATCGGCTGGTAAATCGGTTGACTAAACTCATGGTTTACCCGATGCCGCTGATTAATGATCTGTTGGAAGACCTCGACAAGACCTTGTGGTATTGTTCGCTAGATATGGCAAGTGGATTTTGGGTGGTCTCGATGACTGATCGAGCCCGTGTGATTTCCGCATTTGTGACACCGTTTGGTCTTTTCGAGTGGAATCGTATGCCGTTCGGTCTGAAGAACGCGCCCCAAATCTATCAAAGACTGATAGATAACGCATTTTACGGACACTTCGAGATCAAGACCGATCGGGACCCCGTTGAAAATTATGATGTGTTTACAGAGGGTGAACCCGATCGGAAAAGAAGACCGTCCGTTCTAGGGAGGCGGTCGTACATCGACGACATTCTGATACCTGCCTCGTCATGGATCGATCTGTGCGAGAAGGTTGAACGATTGTTAGAGACATGCGACCGCTGGAACCTGTCTATCAGTGTCGTGAAAAGTTTTTGGTATGTCCAAGGTCGCCTATTTAGGCCATATGGTCTCGAACAATGGTCTAGAGGCTAATACCAAGGACCTGGATTCGCTGAGTAACCTCCCGTTCCCCAGATCACTGAAGGCAATGCAGTCCTTATTAGGGAGCTTAAATTACTACAGCCGCTTCATTGAAGACTTCGCGATTTACGTGGCCGTGCTGTACGAGCTCCGGGAAGCCAACTACCATATGTTGCGCGAAGGAGACCGGGCAACTTTACATGGGGGCGCCGACTCTGGTCTTGCTGCAGTCTGTTCGCAAGTGGAGGCCGAAGATCATATGAAGCGTGCACAGTTTGCCTTTGGTATGTTGAAGGTTAAGATGGTGACGGCACCGATTCTCAAGCATTTCGCTCCCGAAAAAGTGCCGACCATTATCGTATATGCCAGTAAGTGGGCTATCTCAGCCACTTTAGTGCAAGATCACGATGGTGTGTATCATCCAGTCACGTTTACGAGCCGGACGCTAAAACAAAATGAAGTGAACTATGGAATTGTCGAGAAAGAAGTGCTGGCGTTGCTGCGAATTCTGGATGTGTGTTACAACCTGCTGGTCGGCCGACCTATGAAGGTCCTGTCAAGGCGGTCTACTTTGGCCTGGCTATTATCAGCCAATGGTATGGATGGACGTCTAGTCAGATGGTCGGCGGTCTTGTCACAGTGGACCATCGAGGTCGTTAAGTGCACCAGGGGCGAGTAAGAGATATTGGGCACATTAGCTGCCAGTATCACCCCTCGGTCTGAAGTGGACAAAGCACTGATAGCGATTGCCCCGAGGAAGCAACCTCGGCAGTCAGTTTCGAGACCGCCACCGACCGTCGACCATGACGAAGAGCTCTTGGTCTTAAGGTTTGACGGATCGGCAAGCGTGAAGAAGAAGGTCGGCGCCTATAGTGCAATATTGTGGAAGTTGCCACAATGTTCTATAGTTGCAGCCGCTACCGATTTCACGCCGGATATTACTGTTAACGAGGCGGAGTACCGAGGTCTACTTCTATGTCAGTACCTGCTGTCGTCGCAAGAGAAGGGGTGAGTCATCATATGTGGTGACTCCAACCTAGTGATCAGGCAGATCACCGGAGAGATCGACTGCAAGGCTCCACGACTACGGACACTAAATGATCGAGTAATGAAGGCATTGAAGGACCATCCCAACCACGAGCTATTTCACGTGAAACGGGACTGGAACAGAAGCGCCGACTACCTCGCGACCAGGGCCATGCAAGACCAGACCGGGGCTACGATCACCGAGAAGGCCGTTCTGGATGAATTGATGAATATAAACAGGCTCCCAGAAGTGATCGGACCCAAGAACGCCCCCGTCCAGGTGCATGTGATGGTCGCGAATAGATCTAAAGCTCAGAAGTCTCGCCGACCGTTCCCGAAGGAAAGTTTGAACGAATATGCAGTGCAACAGTTAAGGATGGAACGGATCCTCAAGGCGCAGGACGAAGAAGAATGGATTATGAACCTGAAGACCTACCTGCGTGGTGAACTGTCCAAGTTGACGAACGATCAAGCGAAAGAGTGCATCAAGATCGCGTATAGCTACGAAGTGGATGATAATGGATTATTGTATTACTGCCGCGATGCCGACCAAGACAGTGCA
>CM047592.1:15195727-15254141 GCA_026184515.1 Peronosclerospora sorghi
AACACTCTTAATTTTGCGTTCTAATAGACAATTGAATATTTATATATATACTTTTAGTATAGGATTAGTTGTCATCAACTAATCCTACCCCTCTTGTATTGCGCGCTTCCTCGCACAACACAGTGTAAGCCCGTAACAGGATCAGTCCTGTTACACCTACCCTCGGCCCCTTAAAGCGAATATATCGCTGGGGTTTTCGCGGACATCTGTTCCGCAGATGATCCGTGCTTCCACACAGGAAGCATCTCAGCGGCCCATGCCGCTGCAACATTGCAAGGATCTCCGCTTTAATACCCAGAGAAGTAGAGTCAGCGTGACTCTTAACGGAAGCTTTCTCTTCCGCTTCGACCTGACTCAGGTCCATGGGTTCGGGACTCACCTTAGAGGAACGAAGTTCCTCTCGGCGTTAAACGCCATCTTAAACGCCTCCCCCAGGGATTGGGGTCGGCTTCGGAATAGCTCCGTACGTGCTGGCCCTTCTCTCAGTCCTCCCATGAACACGGGAATGGACACGTCATCCGAGTACGCTTTCGCGTACATCCCTGCCAACAGGGTTTTCAGTTCTTGGATATACGTCTCCAAGTCCCTAGTCCCCTGAAGGCACCTCGGGAACGCCGGCTGATTCTGGAAAACCAGATCTGCCGTGGCATACATGTCCATAAGATTTTGCTTAAGGACTTCCCAGGTCGGGAACACGTCCATGACCACGAATCCGAGCATGTAAAAGCCCATGCACGGGCTTTAACAGTAAGATGGGTCAGTGCAAGTCCCACTTGCAAGTGATCAGCGATCACATTCGCTGTGTCGAAGGCCGTTTCGACGTCTCGAAGCCACACATAAAGGTTATCAACCTTTTCACCGGTGAATTCCTTTATCTTAAAGGACAATGGGGGACGCACCCCTGTGGAACGACTTCCACCTAAACTCGCCTCATGGGCGATGAGGGCATTGACCCTTGCCTTCACGTCCTCAAGGCCATGCTCCACTAGGAGCTGCATGCCTTCGTCACCCAGTAAGGATAACAGCCTGTTAAAGGCTTCCTGCTGGACGAGGGTTAACCTTTCCCAATCGTCCTGATTATCCTTTGCAGAGGATGCCGTAGCCTACCAACACAGGTGTTGGATTGACTACAAGTGCTACCAGATGTAGCCGGTGCTAACACGCACGTTGCGGCTAGCGCACAGAGGAAGACTTTCCTAAAGCGGCGGTGTGCCGCTACTTAGCCGATACGCCCTTATAAAAGGGCTTAGTAAGAGAGTACTCTCTTACTCGGGGCCAACATTTCCCTTTGGTTTACAAGTTAGCGTGAGCTAACGCCTTAACACAAGGCTCCCTTAATAAGGGGGTATCTAAGGGAAGGACTTCTCTTACACTACAACACTCACTGCGCGCGCGACCGTTCGAGGTCGTGCGTCCTTCAGTCTTTTGAGTGAAATGTAAACTGAATGTAAATTTAATATGTAATTAGCCTAAAATTAATTTAAACTAATGTAAACTATATGTAATACTAAGTAGAGCTTACCAAATTCGTACTTAGCCAAATGTAGTGTACACCACCTGTGTACTAACACGTGGCTGGCTGCCACGCCTCCACCAAGGGCTCCTGCCCTGATTGGTTAAAATAACCAATAGGTCCAAACCTTTCGGACCGGTCAATACTGACCACAACCGTAGTGTAGTCACGTACACAACATAACTAAATGTAACCAGAATGTAACCCTGTTACACCGACGGTTTGGGCGTGGGTCGCTCTCCAGGTGACCGGGACGTAGATCCGCGCGGTTCCGATGAAAGATCGAGATGAATTCGTAGTAGATCGACAGGTGTCGATCCGGTGCAAAATGTCGATGATCAAGACCGCTGACTGATGATCTTGCGGTGAATCGTCGAGATCACGGATGATCACGGTGTCGGTGATCAAGATCGATGATCGCAGATCGGTGATCATGGATTATCAAGATCGGTGATCGATGATCGATGATGAGGGGTCGATCTAGTTGATCTTGTGCTGAATCGACGAGATCTCGGATTATCACGGGTCGGTGATCTAGATCGATGATCAATATCGATAATCGCAGATCGCTGATCAGGAATCGATGATCGCAGATCACTGTTGATCTTGTCGAATCTTGTACCAATTGGCGAGATTGTGGGTCTTGGAACGCAGATGGCAGATCGCAGATCGACGCCGTCGATCGAGTGGTGATCAGCGAGGGGGATACTGGATCACGTGGCGGAAGTCTTCACCACTTTATCACCGAGCCTCTTAAGACTAGATCGCTAATGGAATACCCAATATACTATGTATTCCAAGCTTATCCCTAAGAAGGGGGGGGGCGATCTGCACTGTCTATGTGCAGATCGACGATTTCGCAGAAATCCACCTAGTGTTCCCGTGGGGCGCCTTAAGCATCCGAACTTCTAGGGGCCAGATGCGAACCAATGGGGGAAGAGGTGAGAGCGCACTGCTCGATCACTTTCCCAAAAACCTTTTCAGAATAGAGCCGCAGAAACAGCGTGCGGAATTGCTGGCGAGTTCTTCAACACCCTCTGTCTACCAGTGGGCAAAAAAAGTGCACTATGTGCTCCCGCCCGGGACGTGTAGAGGTGCGCGTGCAAAGGAAGGGAACCGTGAGGTATTCGCGCCGTCCCTAGCGGTGATCTCTGTTCTGTTTCTCCAACTCTTCCTCAAACAAATCTCCACCTTAATGGTAGCACCCTTGATCATCGGTAGGAACCACGTTAAATTCTCTATGATCTACTGAGACAGGGTGATCGCACACATCTTGATCAGGCTCATCTCTTGCAACAGATCGTTCAATTTCATGATCAATTGTCGGACTCTTCACACTCGGTTCCAGGTCGCTCTTCTCTTGCACTTCTTTTACTATCTGCGATCTTCCGGTTACTAATGCCACAGATGCCGTGATCGAGTTCGTAGGTCGAACCAAAACTCCTTGAGGAATAGGATACTCATTTTTCTAGGCCAAGGGACCTTGATCGACACTTTCTTGATCGTCATGTACAGAATCGGTAGAAGCTTGGTACGCGAGATTATGCCTCTCCTTGTAACGATTAGATCACACCGAAACAAACCCAGGGCGACGCGGCACGTCATCCTTATTCATCCAGATGCCTAAAATCGTATCGTCGTGTAGAGTGATCGGATGATCAGCAACGTTCGTAATACTCAGGTACCGTAAATCACCCACGCCCCTAGTCACAGTGGGGACCCAATCTTTTCCGCGAGTAATCCATAACTTCCGAGATCGCTGATCATGAATCCGAGGCTCATCAGATCGACCTACTGGGATCTGCTCATACTGATCAAGTTTCATATATTTTCCACTTGACCCGTACAACTACCGACGCCCTTCCAATGGGATTATCACTTCATCAGGCAAACTTAGTGCGCGATGGGTGACGTCCAATCTAACACCATCTGGAATAATAGAATCCATTCCCAATATCACATCTTGACCAACGAGCTTTCCCACCCATGCATTGAAGTAATAAACCAAAGAGCCCGCTAACGTCACCTTGATCCTAGTACGCTATTCTGTGAGGTATGCACTTTCTCCGATACCAACACATTCTTGTGTTTGGCTCGTGTCGATTTGACAACCCACCTTACGAGAAAAGGTTGAGTCGATGATCGACACTTCGGCTCCGGAATCTAATAGCAACGTGGCACGTTCGTTATTAATTTTACCACTCTCCTTGGCTTGTTTAAACCATTATTTGGTCGAATGGTACTTCCAATATCCACGTGATTCACCCGGAAGTAAATCAACTTCCATTATCACCGGGGACTGAGAAAACTGATCCGGAAATTAGCCAAACGTGGTAAATCAGGCTAATCACATTTTTCATTATTCTTTTATTCTGCTCAATCAGCCTTCTTATCCACATATGCAAAAATACACAAACTAGAACGCTCATCTCGTACCAGATTCCAACCTGGCGAGCGTCCTAGTTTAACATGTCTTCGGCTTTCTTGAGCAACATTCCGGCATGCTTGGTAGGGTTCTACCACTGCCGAATACGATTGTAAAATTCCTCCATAAGGCACTTGCCGGCATCATGAATTTCGCCACATGCTCGGCAGACATACAAACAGTGATCAGTGGGGTGACCCTTCTTGCCACACTTCAGACAGATAAGGCGCTTTCAGCAACGTAAATTGTCGTGCTTGATCGATCCACAATGACTGCACTTCTTCGTTAACCCTTGATAAACTGCACTTGTTTCACTTCGTTTGCCAGATCGAGGCTCACACTAGGTTGATCGAGCGTCACTGGGTTGATCACACATAGCAGCGATCATGTAACGACGCTGATCACCATCACTTCCACTGTAATCTGCACTCGATTTCTCACTCCAGACATCATCTTGATCGTGCGCACTGCTTTAGACTTCCGCGCTGGGAAAGATGATCGAGCATCGCCAAATTTCTGACGGAATCGGCTAGTGCCTACTGCCGCCTTTGGCTTGCAGGATTTATTGCGCGCATAAGCCCGCAGCGTCTCTTCCAGCTCCGTAACATTCTCCAAACGTAAAAGCGCCAGTTGATCAGCGAATTCGCGATCAGTCAACGTGTCCAGAAAATGCTGCACATGTTCGCGCAAGACCGTAGGCGGACCTTCCTTGGTCGACAACTTGGCCCGAATTCCTGCCACATTTAACTGGTGAAGATACTCATTAGGAGTTTCATCAGATCGCTGCTTCGTGTAGTAATATTGGCGAGATGCCGATTAACCACTTCCACAGTACTGAGTTTCAAACTCGTTGACAAGACTTTTTCCAGTTTCCACGAGTCGATCTGCTCAGCTGGAGATGACAATTGCGCGCCGGTCCTTTAAGCAGATCACCCATGACCAAAAACACTTCTCATGATAAGAGGCTTGATCACGCATAAATGGTGATTTAAGACGACTGATCCAATTTCGCGCTTGATCTTCATCCACTTCTTTCCTTGAGAACTCCTTCAAATCACTGATCGCAGGCATCCTGATCTTGGGAATGAGCTGTTGATCAGGCACGCCAGTGTACGCCGACGCAACCGTAGCTGGTCGAGGCGGAGTGAATGACTCATCTGGATCGAGATAATCCCGCTGGGATTGTTGAACATCGACCGAATACACAGATTCCATGTCAACATCCTTTACAGTCGCCGCTCTTCCTAGCTTTGGATGGTGACCATGGAGCTAATACACAGACTCCATGCCAACATCCTTAACCGTCACCGCTCTTCCTGGATTTGGATGGTTCATGCGTACAACTTCAGGTGCCGCCTTGCCTCTTTCCTCAGCCAAAAACCGCCCCATAGCCGCATTAAAAATCTCTTGCAGCCGTGGGTCCTGTTGTGACTGATCATTTTCCGCCTTGGCTGATCAACGTTCTTTCTTCACGGCCGAGAACTTGGCTTCATCCTTCTGGCAGATCGTCATCCGGGTGATCTTGGGTTCCACACTATCAGAATCACTGCTCGACTCCACTTCAGACGCATCGCACTCGGAAGGAGCAGATTCATAGCAGGATGATCCCGTGTGTTATGCCACGTTGATCGACGGACCCGCTTCAATTTTCAGCGGAGTGCGAGGGGGTTCGACCTTAATAGATCGACCCTCTATAGGCACCAACGGATCAAACAACCGCTGGGTAGCGGCCGCAAGATCTTCTGGGTCCTGATAGAACACTTCTTCAGCATTGTAGGCGTCTGTCGTCAGACCAACTTACTTGATCAGACGCGGCAGCCCTAACACCAGCTGAAGCTTGTCCTTCCCTTCCGTCACTGGTTGATCGAATGGTCCGTTCAGCTTTCTGATGATCGTGACCCCGAGTAGGCTCATGATCGAATCCGTCAATAAGAAATATTCCAGTTCTCCTTTGTAAACTTTCCTGTAAAACTTCCTCGCCAGATCAGATTCCGTTGGCACCATACTTGATCGACTTTTGTCGCTCTTCGAACCAGGCGCCTTTAGCAATGCCTTCTGTTGGTCGAACTTGTAATATGTCACCACTGGCTTCCAATCCGGATCATTATACACACATGGAATAGGCGGTTATAACTTGCGTTATGATCCTCAGGGGATCTCGAAGGAGCCTTGGGAGGTGATTGAGGCTTTTACTCCTTTATCTCATCAGGATACCTCCCCAGGTCCTGATGATTTCCTTTCTTCTTCAGACATGACGACGGCGAACTGCCTTCCATCGTCACAACCACCTCCTCCTTTTCCACTTTAATCTTCAATTCTGCTTCCGCTTCCGTATTCACGTCTGTGGTGAAGTGTACCATAACATTTGTGCATAATTGTGGGTGTGAGTGTGGGCACAACTGTGTGTGTAACTGTGTGTACAACTGTGTGTACAACTGCAGGTACATGGACGGGCTATCGGATTAGAAGCGGCATTAGGTACGGGTACCTAACGGTTAGCGACGGACGACAGAGAAATCGGGTTGACTGGTCGACGGAGTACATTGGAATGGGTAGTTCTGATTGGTTGATATTAGGTAAAAGGTAGATTTTAGGATATAAGCACTAATAAAGTTCTCCTTTTGCGTCAACTACTAAGGACACCTACAGGGACGGCACCTAGCGCCTCCCTTCAGTAAACGCACCTCTACGTCGCGGGCGGGAGCACCTAGTGCAATTTTTGGCCCACCGGCGGACGTAGAGTGTTGAGAACTCGACTTCAACTCCGCCCGCTGTGTCAGCGGTAGTTTTGTAAAGGTTTTCCGGGAAAGTTATCGAGCAGTGAGCTCTCACCTATTCCCCCATTGGTCTACTTGCTTCCCCTAGAGTTCGGCTGCGCTAAGTCCCTTGGGAACTCTAGGTGGATTTCTGGGAAATCCGTCGATCAGCCCACACATAAAAAGGACAGATAGACCCCTTCCGCTTGAGTTTAGGTCAGGAATACATTACCATATTGGGTATTTCCTAGGCGAACCAGGCTTGAGAGGCTCGGCGATCAGGTGGTGAAGATTTCCGCTGCCTGATCAAGTACCCCTTCGCTGATCACCACCAAGATCATTGATCTGCAACCCGATCATCAACCCGCAGTCGCGCCAACTCGGGATGGATCAGCTACATCGATCAGGAACTTGTGATTATTGATTATTGGCCCTGATCAGCCCTGATCGCACCTGATCGCACCTGATCGACACCGGTCGATCTATTACGAGTTTATCCCCATCTTGCATCGAAACCTCGCGGATCCACGTCCCGGTCATCTGAAGAGAGACCCATGCCCAAGTCTTCGGGTACACAAGGTGATCAAGACATAGGCCAGTCACACAAGACAACCGGAGGACCCCATTCGTTAGTCGGCAGTCCGGGCGCTGTGGGAACGCCTGATCGAGCCTCAAAAGCTCTGATCAGCCACTCCACCACAATGGTTCGCGTGCCCGGATCTTTGGAGGACGCGGGATATCACCGCGATTCTACACAAGATGGCGCTAACGCGAACGTGTGGTGGAGCGGCTGATCAAAGTTCTTGAGGCTCGATCCAGCGTTCCCACAGCGCCCGGACTGCCGACTAACGAAGGGAGTCCTCCGGTTGTCTTGTGACTTGGCCTATGTCATGTTTATCTTGTGTATCCGACGGCTTGGGCGTGGGTCGCTCTTCAGATGACCGGGACGTAGATACGCGAGGTTCCGATGCAAGATTGAGATAAACTCGTAAGAAATCGAGAGGTGTCTATCAGGAGTGATCAGGCGTGATCAGGAGTGATCAGTCGTGATCAGGCTTGATCAGGCGTGATCAGGTGCAAACGGTCGATGATCAGGACCGCTGATTGATGATCTGGTGATGAATCGACGAGATTCGGCTGATCACAAGTCGATGATCAAGATCAATGATCAGGGGATGATCAAGGTCGATGATCGATGATCAAGGGTGGTCAGGGCTGATCAGGGCCAATAATCGATGTTCGCGGGTTCCGGATCGATTTAGATGATCCAGCACGAGTTTAGTGCGATTGCTAGTTGATGGTCGCAGGTTGCAGATCGATGATCTTGATGGCGAACAGCGAAGGGGTACTTGATCAGGCAGCGGAAGTCTTCACCACCCGATCGCCGAGCCTCTTAAGCCTAGTTCGCCTCGGAAATACCAAATATATTAATGTATTCCTGACCTATACTCAAGTGGAGGGGTTCTATCTGCCCTTTTTATGTGCGGGCTGATCGACGAATTTCCCGGAAATCCACCTAGAGTTCCCAAGGGGCGCTTAGAGCATCCAAACTTCTAGTGAAAGGAAGTAGACCAATGGGGGAAGAGGTGAGAACACTAGGTTCGATCACTTTCCCAAAATCATTTACAAAAACTACCGCTGGCACAGCGGCGGAGTCGCGGGGCGAGTTCTTCTACACTCTACGCCTGCCCGTGAGCCAAAAATGCACTAGGTGCTCCCGCCCGGGACGTAGAGGTGAGTGCAAACTGAAGGGAGGCACTGGGTGCCGTCTCTGTAGGTGTCCTTAGTAGTTGGACGCAAAAGGAGAACTTTATTAGTGCTTATATCCTAAAATCTACCAATTACCTAATATCAACCAATCAGAACTACCCATTCCAATGTACTCCGTCGACCAGTCCGTCGCTAGCCGTTAGTTACCCGTACCTAATACCGCTTCTAATCCGATGGCCCGTCCATGTACCTACAGATGTACACACAGTTGTACACACAGTTGTACACACAGTTGCACACACAGTTATACACACAGTTGTGCACCCATTTTATGGTACACTTCATCACATTATCTGCCGCTCTCTCAGCATATACAAAGTCAATGTTAGTCGCTAAAGCCGTTTCGGCTGAAGCTGAAATCCATTCATTATTATAGAAACTGTTTCTAATTATAAACTTAGTTTTTTATATGGAGTTGTGGGCAAAACATGTGCTCTATCAACAATAAGTGAGCTATATTTGAAACATCTACCGCTGGGCGCGTTCAAAACGTCTTCACTGCAACTTGCATTTCATTCGCAGCGACTCGCCCAAAATTTGAACTGGTCTCTCCTCTATTTGATTTTCCGTGCCAATTAAATCTGGTGTCCGTGTATCCTGCATTAAATTCACGTAGAACGGTGTATGCTTTGTTGAAGCATGTATTGAATTATTTATAGTGAAGTCAGTGAGTTGTAAAGTTACTCCATGGTTCGATGGCATGCGCGTAAGAGCACATCATGTCGCGCAGAACTCGTTTCACTCATTCTTTTTTTTCATTCGTTTCCAAATGGTCCGCTGTTGATATCTTCAAGTGCGTGTCCAATAACAAAGAGGTTTCGCGACAGAAACGTCCCGTAAACCTCGGATAGGTCTTCTAGATTATCTTCGCTGACATAAATGCAAACAGAAAACCGTACCGACGCCTCTGTTAGAACCTACAGGGATATAGGTGGAGCCTGCGCAGAAGGTACAAGAAGCGTCGCAGGTGCATGCATATGACTGATTTAGCAGAGGTCATTTAATGTTACGGAAAGTTTCGGCTCCTAATCAGGTCTAAGTGACAGCGCATTCACTGTTACGGTTAATCTTCATGGTTTGTACTCAACCGTGAAGTTGTGTTCTGCAAAGAGTGACAACGATCATGCCATTCTTTGGGAAAGATGTGGTAAGTTCATGGCCCTGCTTCCGCATACTGTCGGAAGTTGACACGAGTTGGGGGTACGTGTAACTTTCCATAATGGCAGTTCAGACCATTAGTGCCTGACTGCCGTTGGGATGGAAGTTTCTTGTAAAGAAGCGCCCTACCTGATAAGGGGAGGTGCGCACGAGGGCAGGATGTAATGCGAGCATCGTGCCACTTCATATGCAACACATCATCATACCAATCCAATCTTGCTGCGTAATCTTGAGACCCGCACAGCACACATTGGCTTCGTCAGAAGATCTGCGATCATATCATCAATGGACACGTGCAGCGGTCTCACCGCTTCGCGCTTGTCGTATCCTTTCAGGAACTTGAGCTTCACGTCCACATGCTTAGACGCTGCACCGCTTGCTTCTTCTTCTAGCTGTCGTATCGCCACTTGATTATTAATGCGTAAAATCATCGGCATCTCCACTTCTAAACCAATCTCACCAAGTAGCTCCTTCAAACCTAGCACTTCTTTTCCACCGACGGCAGATGAAACGAACTCTGCCTCTGCGGTTGACAACGCGACTGCGCCCTTCTTCTTACATGCCCAGCCAACAACCATTCCATTCAAAAGCACCACGCATCCGCTAACACTTTTTCGGTCATGTTTATCTCCGGTAAAATCTGCGTCTGTATCCCCCACCAACTGCAAACTTTCTTCATCTCTCGACTTGCACTCCAAACGTAACTTCAGCTCCTTCGACCCTTTCAAGTATCTCAAAATCTTTTTCGCCAACTTGTAGTCACCTTGAGTTGGTGCATGCATGCGCCTTGTGACCTTGTGCACAGCGAATGAGATGTCCGGCCTTTTGCATCTTGAGATCCATAATAGCTCTCAACTATCGACTGAAACATCTTCTGTGTTGGTACACCAGCCACCACATCCTTGGGTAAAATCTTATCATCATCAGCTTCGTCACTTGTGCTCTTAATCGGTAGTTGCACAAAATTCGCGCGTTCCATATTGTACTTGGTCAGCAACTCATCGATCGTCGCCTCTTGGTCCATCGTGTATCCGTTTTCTTGGCTTCCACCAATCCGTATGCCTAAGAACTTCTCCACCGGTCCGAGATTATTTAGCTCCAGTAATTGTATTGTCTTGAAAAATTTATCTACCAATTCGACCTTCGTACCTGTCACTAACAAATCATCCACGTAAGCTCCAACAATAACAATACCTTCAACATCCTTCTTAGATAATATGCACGTATCGGTCATGAAATGCTCGAACTTCAAATCACATAATGTCTTCCGTAACAACTCATACCACATGCGCCCTGCCTGCTTCAATCCATACAAATTACTTTTTCAAACGTAAAGCCAGCCCTTTAGTTGATTCCACTTCGAAAAACTGTAACACATGATCTTGAATCTTCCTGCCTTGAGGTATCTTGAGGAAAATCTCGAAATTTTGCTCTGCATGAGCCTTTGTATATGCGCTCGGCACATCACCGTGCTGCTCTGGCACATTCCACACTTGATCCATCGCTAGTACCACCTTCACATTACTGAGATCCATAACCGTCCAGGACGTGAACACAAAATCTCTCCCTTAAATCTGCTTGTCCCCGCGCGCTACCAAACGTGCCTTGTATCGCTCAATCGCTCCGTCTGCCTTAATCTTGGTCTTATATACCCACTTAGTTGGTAAAGCCCGGATGCTTGGACACTTGACAACTTCCCATGTATCCATCTTCTCCAACGCTCGTAACTCTACGTCTTCTGCTTCTTTCAACTTAACGGAATCATCTCTCTTGTGGGCTTCAATATAACTTCTTGGATCTTCTGCATACTTCGGTCTGGTACCTACATCATCCGGTCCTATCACTGCGTAAACTGCTAACGCGTTCTCCTCCACTCCTTCAGTCACCTTGTCCGATTCTTGTTCCGTAGATGTAGATCCTTCCACGCCATACTTCTTCCTGACTTTATTGTTCTTGAGTGAGTCCCTGTATTCCTTAAAACGACGGGTTTCCTGCACTACGCGTCTTGGTATTTCACCACTTTCTGCTTTTGCACCCTGCACTTGTATGCGTGCACCTTCTGAGCGTCCCGCTCCAGTATCACTCTGCTGCACTGGGGCTTCTGACTTTCAGTAAATCTTCAAAATTTTTAACGATGCCTCCCCTAGAGCTAGTAGTGGGCCAAGATTACGACAACGGGGAACAATTCAAAGACGCGGTCAATAAACATAAAATTCTTCATGGATATGCCACGAAAAAACTCATGTGCTAAAGTGAGGATGAAAGTTTACGACCAGTTTGTACCGGTATACCGTTGATCGATTTGGGACGATTGGGCTGGTGAAAGGGGAGATAATATGGGCCAATCGTGTAATGAGTGTCAAGTACGCAGTTTTAGGTGAGCCACACGATCTTTCATGTAGTTTACATATTAGGTTTTTAATTGGATATTAAATATAGTGTTCGTTTTTCTTTGGTTTACGCAAAAGTCACCCCCTCTTGCTATGGGGACCTTTGGGAGAAGAGGGATAACAAGGTCCCCTCTAGCTCAACTTACCCGTCCGGGACGCGTAACAGACGCACTTGGTCCGCCCAGAGTCCCACGACGGGAAGCGTATTTCTTAACGACAATCACCCTCAAGTCGCACACGTTTGGAACGTGTTATCATTTCATTGGTTACGTGGAGATCATATTGGTGGAGCCACAGGCTTGAATACGTTCGATTGGCTGTTTATTATTTCGATCTCTCGTTTTATTGGTTGGGTCTACACATCGCTACACGCGGTCTGCCCCAAAAGTATTGGTTGGGTCTACACATCGCTACACGCGAGCTGCCCCAAAGTTTTTGACGTATTTGAAGTGATGATTTCCGCTCTATTTACACCCCTAAATTATATTGGATTATCTATATCTGTGGAAATTGACGTGTTTATGGTGACTTTCTGCCCTAGACACAACCTTCCCCAGAAGTGGTACACTTCGGATTGATTCCTCCCGAAATTCATATTGCGCGAGTGTGTTTCCACCCAAAACAATGGGTACACAAGGTGAGAAGTATGAAGATAAATCGGACCAGGCGTCCTGAAATGCAGATCGGTCACCCGATCGGGATGAAGGCGAAGGTTCGCGGGGTACCCCCCCCGTAAGTTGGTCGGCTGGGCACGATGGTGCTCGGGTTCAGGACACTTCGGTGTTAGATTTTGAACTCGACTCCACCATATCCTCACTCTTGCCCATTGTTGCCATAGAAGAAACATTCATCAAAAACACTCAATGCAAAGGAATGCTTTTACTTGCTACAAGATTGGGTGGCAACAATAACACTGTTCTGCTGACATATGCATTGGTCCCAAAGGAGTGCGGGGATACATGGGACTGGTTTTTAAGGCAACTGGTTATCGCAATTCCACAAGTCAAATCTTCAGAAATCACCATGCTATCTGATTGAGAAAAATGTCTGTTAAATTCTGAGGACGAAATCTTGCCTGATAATCAGCACGCCTACTGCCTTAGGAACCTCTGCAAAAATTGGAGAAAGAAAGGCCTCATGGCGTCGATGCAAAAGCTCATCTTCAAGGCAGCCAAATCATATGACAGCACAACATGTGAATGTTGTTTGAGCAGCGTCAAGGAAAATGCGTCAGCGGCATTGAAAAAGACGATTGAAGCGTTTGATCTTGGGTTTTATGCACGAAGTGAATTCTAGCGGCCCTGGTCCTCGTGACCCCCCAAAGTGGGCTAAGGGAGAGGTAAGGAGGGGTTTAGCCTTCCATACCCCTGGGCCTGCGGCTGTACAGACGACCTGCGATCTGTTAAGAATATTCCGATGCAAACTGCTACACAACTAAAGCCATTTTGGTTATGTAACAAGTAACATTAGTGAATCTATAAACAACACTGTGGTGGAGCCGCTGGCCAAATTTTGAGGCTTGGACAGTCGTTCCCACAGCGCCCGGACTACCGAATAACGAAGTGGGTCATCCGGTTGTCCTGTGTCTATGTCTTGCTCACCTTGTGTACCCGACGGTTTGGGCGTGGGTCGCTCTCCAGGTGACTAGGACGTAGATCCGCGCAATTCCGATGCAGATCGAGGTGAATTCGTAGCAGATCGACGGGTGCCGATCCGGTGCCAAAAATCGCTGACTTGAGGTCGCGGGGATAAACTGGAGATCAGGGATCGCAGATCGATGATCGATCTAGTTGATTTTGCGTGAATCGACGAGATATTGGATGATCGCTGATCGCAGATCAATCTCGTTGATCTTGCACGAATTGGCAAGATCGCGGGTGGGTGATCGCAGATAGCAGGCCACAGATCGATGATCGCAGATCGACGCTGTCGATATAGTGGTAATCAGTGAAGGGGTACTTGATCACGTGGCGGAAGTCTTCACCACTTGATCGTCGAGCCTCTTAAGCCTATATCGCTAAGGAAATACCCAATATATTATGTATTCCCAGCCTAAACTAAAGAGGAAGGCGGTCGATCTGCACTTTCTATGTGCAGATCGACGGATTTCACAAAAATCCACCTAGAGTTCCCAAGGGGCGCTTGAAGCATCCGAACTTCTAGAGCAAAGATGCAAATCAATGGGTGAAGAGGTGAGAACACTTGGCTTGATAACCCTCCCAATAACATTTCCAAAAATGGCCGCTGACACAGCGGGCGGAGTTGAGGGCGAGTTCTCAAGAACTTTACGTCTGCCGGTGGGCCAAAAAAGTGAAGTACGTGCTCATACCCGGGACGTGTGAAGGTTCGTATGCAATGAAAGGGAGGCGCGAGGTTATCACGCTGTCCCAATTGATGATCGTGTTGATCGGACGCAGAAAGAGAACTTTATTTTTCCATATATCCTAAAATCAACCAATTACCTAATATCGACCAATCAGTGCTACCCATCCTGATATGATCCATCGACTAATCAACCTGATATATCATCCGTCTGTCGCTTGCCATCGTGCACCTGTACCCTGCGTCGCTTATGCTCCGGATGTCCCGTCCATGTTCACAACAGTTGTCCCCAAAATCTTCCATACGCTTCTCCACAACACCCTGGTCGATTGTCGATGTAGCCATGCGCTTCGCATGGTGGAGCTGCTTCATCAACACTGAGATACACAAGCCTTGAAGAGAAAAGAGATAAACCAGAAAAACGCTGATCGAAAGGTCCCTATAAACCGTGTTGAAAGGCGTTGTCGTCCATCGTAGCGTAGATACGTAGGAAACTCGAGTCGTAAAAGTCGTATAATAAAGGCAAATATACCAAATCGTCTCTTGTCTATATCTCGACAACCAATACAGCTAGGTTGCGAGAGTGACAACCGTTGAGAGATTATTAAACGTCCGACGAAGTGAATGCAACTAGATAGTTATCTAATGCAAGGTTTATTGAGAAGTGATTAGCTAGCCTAACATGAATATACATGAACAGTTGAAGGTATACTATACCTCCAACAGCTGTTGTGTTACCTACATACCTTATCAGTGCAAAAATAGGCAATACACAGAACCGAGTCGGATACCGTAATTTTAGCACTTAAAAGGTAAGAAATACAGATTGCTAACTAAAAACAAATAGTCCTACCTAATTATAATAATTAAGTATACATACTATTTTTAACACTTCTCCTCAATGTGTATTTCAAAAATCACACATGTTGAAGGCAGAGCGCGGCGCGTAGCTCTTCAACTATTGATGCAGGTAGTGCCTTGGTTAGTCCATCAGCAAGCATATCTTTAGTAGAAACGTAGGTAGCTTCGATAAGTTCATCATTTAACTTTGAGACAATAAACTTGACTCGAATGTAAACATGCTTCATCTTGGCACTGTTTGGTCGCCCTTGAAAATCTTGATAGCCGCTTGGTTGTCTATACAAAGTTGCATGGCAGCTTCATCTTGACTCTAACTTCCTCTATGAGCTCCTTGAAACCCAAAAGCATCACCACGTTTGTCGAAGCCGCATAAAATTCCGCTTCCATAATTGATAATGAGACTGCACCTTGTTTTTTATAAAGCTAAGCCACCAAAACGCCATCAAAAAAGATGATTCCACCTGAGGTTGAATTCCTATCACTCTTGGAATCTCCATAATCCGCGTCGCTATACGCCTTGATGCTCAACTCGATTTCGCCACCTCCCCACGCCCTATACAAAATTTAAGATATTTGGTACCTATGAGGTAACGCAAAATCTTTTTGGCAAGCTGCCAGTCAGCGGTGGTGGGAGCATGAGTACGTCGAGTCGCCTTATGAACGGCGTATACAATGTCGGGTCGGGTGAAGAGCGATCCAAAGCAAGCTAACGACCAAAAACTGGAAATTCTTGATAGTCGTTGAACCATTACTATTGAGGGGTTAACTTGGTTGAAGCGAAATATCTTCAAAGTCAGTGACAATCGGGGTACTCACTACATTAGCACCTTCCATCTTGAAATCCTTGATGATTCCGTCGATTGTGACCTCTTTGTCCAACTTGTAACCGGAAACGCTGTCGTAAATTACTCGCATTCCGAGAAATTTTGAGACCATGCCGAGATTCTTGATCTCGAGGCATTTCATGTCTTCAAAGAATTTCTCCACGAGCTCCTCTTTTGTACCAGTTACTAGTAGGTCATCAACATAGATGCCTACTATAACGGTTCACCATCCAAGTGCTTGACGTATAAACACATGTCCGTCAAGCACTGCGTAAAATCCAGATCCAGTAATTTACCATGGATCAATTTATTCCATAGTCTTCCTGCCTGTTTCAGTCCGTAAAGCGTCTTCCTGAGCTTGAGTACTTTTTTGACTTGGTCAACTTGAGTGGGCGCACTAGTTTTTAGATGCATACCTTGGGGGATAAACAGAAAAAAATATCATGTTCATTTTACTCAGCCTTAACATAGGCGTTTGGAATATCCCCGTGCCTTGCAGGCACCTGACACTTGGTCGCCAATGTCAGAACCAACTTGACCGTATTCATATCGATAACGGCGGAAAAAGTTAAGGTATAACCAATACCGAAACGTTGATCGTTGCCACATACAACGAGTCTAGCCTTAAACCGTTCGATTTCATCATCTTGATCCAGTTTCGTCTTGAACACCCATTTGGTGTGAAGAGGCCGGAAATCTTGTGGTTTGTCGACGACGCTTCAAACTTCATTGCGTTCAAGAGCGTGAAGCTCCTCCTGAACCGCAGTCGTCCACTTGTCTTTGTTGGAGGACTTCATTGCTTCATTGAAGTTTTTAGGGTCCATTTCGGTGACGTAATTTACCGATCCATCACCCTCGACTGCACTTGGAGTTTCAGTCGTACCTTAATCAATAGTAGATGAATCCTCGCGCTTGGACTTGGAAACACTTTGTGTAACGCAGCGTTCGCGTTGTCAACTATTCTTCTTGCGGGGCTTCATATTCTTGGGGGTTGGAGCAGTGGTCGCATCCCCCCCCTGATTGACGATCTTCCACCATACTCTGTTGAAGTGTACGGCTTTGGTCGGGGGTCAAGGTTTCAACATTTTTGATGTGTTGAGTCACAACAACCTTGCGTTCACCTTTAAGGTAAACCGTAAACCTCTTGACCTCCTCACTTTTTCCAACCACAACCACAACCTGGGCACTATGTGCTAGTTAATCCTTTCCAGGATTTATATACACGGTGCAGATCGAGCCGAAAGAAACTATCTGTCCTAGGTTTGGTTGCTTGTTTGTCAGCACCTCCAATAGTGACTGACGACGAGAATTTGAATTGCTTGTGCTGCGGTTCAATATATAAGCAGCGTAGTGAACCGCATCGCCCCAAAAAGTGAGAGGTAGACCACTTGCAAATAGCATGCACCTTGCCATGTTCATGACCGTTCGGTGCATGCGTTCTGCTTTGCCCTTGCTAGACCGGTTGTTGGATCACTGATTTGCCGTTCAACACCGGTATGCATGAAGAAACCATCGAGATTTTTGAATTAGTACCCTCCATCGGTACGCAAAATCCGAACCTTGCAGTTAAAATGCCTTTTGAAAAACGTCATAAAGTGATCAAACTTTTTGGATGCAACATCTTTCGTTTTTGCAAGAAAAACGCGCGCATATTTAGACTTATGATCGACAAAGTTAATCATATATCTATTGCCTAGGCGGTCCTTCGGGGTGATTGGACCTTTTAGGTCGGAACATATGACACCACCGATACGATCAATCGGTGAGTTGGTGCCACTGTCCTTGACAGACCTCGGATTTTTCTTTTGCTTGCCGTGAGCACAGGTCAAACAAATAATCCGTTTGTGATCTGTCAATACAGTACCACTTGACCCATCCTTAGCCAAACGTTCTATGGCATCGTAATTCAGATGTCCGAGTCGTGCATGGAAATGTATTAATGACCCTTTTTGGACATCTTATTGCCGGTCCAAATCGGTGTCATTTTCATTGATGATGGCCATAACGGCCGGAAATGAGTCTCATTGTATAAGATCACCGAGACATTCGCCGTTGAGACCTTGTTGGTATTTTGGATATCGAAAATGTGAGATTGGGTGGATGTATGTAATAATACACGGTTGCCTTTAACATAGGCCATTCCACACCCTTTCTCCTCCAAAAGACCGTACGACAAGATATTTTGCGATATTCTCCACGTAATATACGTTATCCACTCGAACAGTCTTTGGTTTGCCACTGGCATGGACTTTCAATAAGCTCCAGCCTTTAAATGTAATTTCCAGCTGTTTTCCATCAGCCTGGAAAAACGTGCCGTCAACTGGTTCGGCATCTCGCAGATACTTCCGCTCATTAACCAAGTGCATAATAGCACCGGAATCGAGTATCCAAGTGTTTGCAACTGATTTCGGTTCAAAACTCGAAACAGCGAGCGAGAAATCCACTTTTTTGTCAGGCCTATTAGGGCATTTCGGTCTAATATGACCTACTTTACCACAACCATGACACTTGATAAATTTCTTCTTGTCTTCAACCAAATTGACTGCATCATGGTTGCATGACTTGACGCCTCTGATTCGCCTTCGATAGCTTGCGCAAAGTGAATTAACTCTTCGGCGTGTCGAAGATAATCGGTCCGTGTGTGATCGTACTTAAACATGGGTACCGTCTTCAATTCCGGTGAGGCATAATGGACCACATTGTCCAGTACGAGCGACTCACTGTTGACGACAGCCTCTGATATTTGGACCAAATAAAGGAAATGGTCATTCCATGAAACCTGGGGGTTCTTCCGACTGGTGAAGAGTTTCATCGCCTGTGCAGGTGTGGTGGTCGTGTGAAATGAATTGAGAATATTGTTCATCATGAGCACGAGAGTGGGCGTTTCGGTCCACCATGTGTCGACCCGTATGTTGTAATTCTTCTTAGCAGTACCACCCATGTAGTGACCGAGCAAATCAACCTTGAAATCTTCGCTCCGGGGGTATCCGCATGCAGATTCAGCAATAGCTATCTGTCAAATAAATCTTGTACCCCAGTCCTTGAAACCTGTCCGAGGCCACGATACAGCTCGGTGCCGTCAAAAACATTGATGGCGAGCTTATACTCCTTTGCCGACGGGGTCTTGTACACAGGAGGGCGATTTGTCATCGGTGCACCCCATACAGTAGTTATTATGAGATATATTATGGTGCACCTCTGGTTTCTTCTCAGGAGTGCTTTCGAGCGACTCCATGCGCATGCGCGTCCCTAGGCGGATTGAATTGTTGAATCCAAAGTTGTTAGGCTCCGGTTGGACCCTGGAAGCCTCAAGCTTGTCCATGCGATCGCATAGTTTCTTGAACATCTCCAGAATCTGCATCCCTTCGGCGCCGGCTTCTCTTCAAGGAATCCGTCGTCACTTGATACGTGTAACAGGACTGATCCTGTTACAGGCTTACACTGTAAATGTGCGAGGAAGCGCGCAATACAAGAGGGGTAGGATTAGTTGATGACAACTAATCCTATACTAAAGTAAATATATAAATATTCAATTGTCTATTAGAACGCAAAATTAAGAGTGTTTATTTAATGGGTGGTTAGCGGCTAATAGTATAGTAATTACCTAACTAATATAATAATATCAAGTATTCAACTAACTGTACTATTAGTTAACCTGAATGATTCTGTATTTATACCGAATCGACTTTTCCTTCGTAGAATATAATAACTTATAATCTCTTATTCAAATTTCAGACAACGCGTTTGAAATTTAACTGTGATATTCTAACTTGAATATCAATTATGTAATGGCAACCCCATTACATCACCCCCCACTTCAGGTGGTTGGCCAATATTAATTCTTATTTTGGCCAATCATAGGGGGCACTTGTTGGTCGTTCTCATTTACCAACTGATTGACCATCGACTCGATGGTCAAAGAACGCGGCGGCACTCTAAAGAGCGCAGCTGAAAACATCGAAGGATTTTCTTCCTCCGCCTCAGCACTAGGTGCTGAGGTGTTGAGTGACAACGATGACGCTGCATTAGCAGCGTCAACTACTCAAAGGTGAAAAGACGTACCGTCTCCGACCACAGATGCTGCTAAGGCGGCATCTGGCAAGAAACAGGGAGATGTTGCATTAGCAACATCTCGCACGATGGCAACTTCTAAATGGCATGTTGCCAAGAGGGCTATGTTGGGGAGTTCTGAATCCGAACAAAGTGATGAGGGTACGGCTGTCCCCACGAAAGAATCTAGCGAGTAGAAACTCGCTAGGTGCTCATCGCCTAACAGCGATGATGTCTCTGGTGTCGCTGTCAGATATGACAGCGACAATGATTATTACAGGTGGTTGCGGGAACGCAGCTCCCCACCTGGACCAAGTACTTCTCCACGTCGGGTGATTTAACCCCGGCGCGTGGTGTTGAAGCAGGCGGTGCTCCGCCTGCTAAAAGAGATCGAACAGAAGTGGCGCCTGCCGCTTCTGAAGCGTATCATCGTACGGAACCATGTGTTCCGTATAAAGTGGGGTTTTGGACCCCTGGATGCGCTATTGCCCCCAACAGTGGCGGTCACCGTAAGCGGGACTGCCAATATGCGTTGTTCGATATCAACGTGCAGGATGACTGCGAAGACATCCAGTCACGTCGATTCGATCGAAGTACAGACGATAGACGCCTGTACTTTATTAACCTCTTTTTCCGGGTTCGATATTATTTGAGCCGGAAAGGGTCAATGAGGAACCGGGACGATAAAGACGCCCTGACTCAGAGTTGGAACGCTTTTGTTGACAACTACAACAAAAGCCCAGATGATTACGTGAATAAAGTTCACGTAATGCGCGAGCGCTTTTTAAAGCACTCGCGAACAGGCAAAATGGAATACATCCATTTTGCTTGCATCAAAGAAGGGTTGAAATGTGGTGTCCCTTCTCACCTCGTTTGCCCGTGGTGTCCGCAGGGCGCTCCTAGCTGTCAGAGGAGGAGTTGCGGGGTACGGTGGTTTTTCCTTACCCGCCAAAATTCAGGGCTTAATCGATGTCCTAAATGCATCAACATCTAGTGTTGATGCTACTTCGCATTATGAGTTTGAGACTCCTTTTTAAACTCAGTTAAAAAGTCTGGGGCGTCGGCCCTCAGAACCTCAATCGGCTCCCAAGAGTCGAACTCTTGGGGGTAGCCCAGCCAGCGTACTAAGTACTCGGTACTCTGCCCCTTCTTCGAAGGCACCGAGCGCTTCGAGATCAAGCGCTCGAGAATGTATCGCTTATTCCCCTTATTATCGATCAGGGGCGGCGGAGGTTGAGAATTCCCTCGCTGTTGTTGTTGCGGAGCATGGTTCTTCGCTCCACAAGCTCGAGGAGGGTTATTCCTCCTTGATCAGCGACATGTCTCACTCTGTGAAGACATATCGGTCTCTTCGCGAGGATGTCCGCGACATCCTCGGGGCGCACACTGCCCTCCAGCAGAAGAATGATCTTCTGTACATCGAGCTTTCCCGCTGTAAGGAAGAGATCGATCGGCACAAGGCTGATCTTGAGCAGTCGAAGGCGGAGGTAACCACTCTCCGCTCTGCTCATCAACGGCTGGAAGCCGATTACAAGTCTCTCTTGGAAGACTTGGAGAAGCACGGTATCTTCCGTGGTTCTGCGTCTCGTCGTAAGACGAAGACGAATGATACGGCTTGAGCCGCCCAACATAGAATGTTGGGTGGAGCCGCATTGCTGTGGGAATGTCTAAGGTATAGGCATTCCCCCGAATCTCTTGGACCTTGAAAGGTCCCATGTACTTAGGAAGCAACTTCCGTGTAGGGAAGTTGCTTATTGCATATATAGGCAAATTGGTAGTACTTAATAATACCAATTCGCCTTTCAGAAAGGAGTTTTTGTTCTTACTTCCTTGCTTGTCTGCATTTTGCTTCTGCTTATCAAAAGCAGAGGCAAGTGCATCTTTTATATAGCGTATTACAGCTTGGGGCTGTAATACGAATTCATCTACTGCTTTATCAGCAGTAGGTGCGTTGCCCTCATTGTCTGCAGCCATTGCTGCAGACACATATTCATCATATGCAGCTTCAGTTTCATTTGAAGCTGCTTCCGCTTCTACTGTACTTTCAGTAGAAGGGCCATCGTTTTGTTCACAAGTTGCAGTTGCAACTTGCGCATTGACTCGCTCAAAATTTGAGCGGGTCCCTCCCCCACTTAGATTTGGCGTACCGCCAAGTAAAGCTGGGGTTCGTGGATGCGTTAAGGCATTCACGTAGAACGGTGTATGCTTAGTTGAGGCATGCACCGAATTGTTAATCGCGAATTCAGTGAGTGGCAGATAGTCACTCCGATGTTCAAAGGCATGTGCGTATGATCGCAACATGTCTCCGAGAACGCGG
The DNA here is from genome assembly GCA_026184515.1 of Peronosclerospora sorghi. NCBI lineage: Eukaryota > Oomycota > Peronosporomycetes > Peronosporales > Peronosporaceae > Peronosclerospora > Peronosclerospora sorghi. Next base: position 15,218,114 of record CM047592.1, read on the forward strand.
TTAACCCGTTCCGTCTGCCCATCCGTTTCAGGATGGTCCGCAGTTGACATCTTCAACTGGGTTCCCAACAATGAGAACGTTTCTTGCCAGAAACGTCCTGTAAATCTCGGATCTCGATCCGAGACAATGTCTTCCGGCATTCCGTGCAAACGGAATACCGTATCAACGAATATCCGCGCTTTTTGAGCGGCGGTTACGTTCGCTGATACTGCAGTAAGATATACCATCTTACTGAAACGGTCTACAAAGACCACTATTCCAGTTTTCCGACTATTGTCGGGTGGAAGACCGAATACGAAGTCCATTGAAATAGACTTCCAACACTCTGTCGGAACCGGCAGAGATTGCAGCGGAGCCTGTGCAGACTGCGCAGGCTTAACGCGCTGGCAAATCTCGCAAGCGCGTACGTATTTCCGTACCCACTTGTACTGGTTTCGCCAGTAAAAGTCACGTGCGAGAGAAGCGTATGTATTCTCTCGACCTTGATGCCCCGAAATCGGTGCATCATGATACTCAAACATAATTTGATGTTTGAGATCATCGTCGTTTGGAACGACGATGCGACTTTCATCTTTTTGGTCTGTGCTGTAAAGCAGCAGACCATCGTGCAGTCGATATCGATGCACGCAAGCGCGGAGGAAATCTGGGAGTTTGTCGCGCTTCTCACTTGATTGATTACTTAAGTAATCAATCAACAGACGTGTCTCCTCGTCTGTTTTGTACGCCTCGCGTACTTGTCGTATAATTGACGACGACAAAGCAGTGCAACGGATCGCGTTTGCACTGGCCTTCGGTTACGGACGGTTTCGTCTCGTAATCGGACCTTCGTGATAGCGCATCCGCTATCACTGGTCGCTAGCACTGGCCTTCGGTTACGGACGGTTTCGTCTCGTAATCGGGCCTTCGTGATAGCGCATCCGCTATCACGTTTAACTTTCCGGGTTTGTATTCAACCGTAAAGTTGTATTCAGCAAAGAATGACAGTCAACGAGCCATTATTTGAGAAATGTGTGGTGAATTCACGGTCGTGCGTAGCGACGCATGGTCCGTGTAAACTACAAACGGTCTATCTCCCAAGAGATAGATCCGAAACTTGGCCAGTGCATACTTCATGGCAAGGAGTTCCTTGTCATGCACTGGATAGTTGCGCTCGGCTGGGCGCAACTGACGCGATTGATAGCAGATTACGCGATCACGATCATCGTGATCACGCTGCATCAAAGCACAGCCTATAGCAAAATCGCTCGCGTCGCAAACGACGTGGAACGGACGCTCGTTATCGGCTATAGCCAATACAGGCGCTTCAGTCAAGCTTTGCTTGACTGCATCAAAAGCATCTTGTCATTGGATATCCCAATGCCATTCGACATCTTTCTTAAGTAATTGAGAAAGAGGTCGTATTAACCCAGCATAGTTGCACAAATACTTGTGCAAATATGTTGCCAACCCAAGGAACTTTCGAAGTTCCTTAACGTTGTTTGGCGTAGGCCATTCAACGATCACCCAGATCTTTTCTGGATCAGAGCGCACCCCGTTCTTGCCCACAAAACATCCAAGAACGGGTATCTCAGGTGCACCAAAGGTGCACTTCTTTAGATTTGCATAGAGCTTATGCTTACGCATAAGCTCTAACACTCGACGTAGATGTTCCCTATGGACATCTACATCGCTTTTATCGTGTTCACTCTTACTATGGATGAACACGTCATCGAAATAACTCGGTGCGAATTCTCGCACCGGGCGTAATAGATGCGTTACGCATCTGTTAAACGTAGCAGGGGCATTTCGAGCCCCTGCGGCATAACAAGCCACTCCCAAAGCATGCCGCTTGGGGTGCTTACCGCTGTGAGAGGGATATCCTTCTCACGCATTAGGATTTGATAAAATCCATCTCTTAGATCGAGAGTACTAAAGATGGTGCTCCCGCACATGCCATCAATGATGACATCTTTTCGCGGCATCGGCGTCTGCGCCGGTACCGTCGCTCCGTTCAGCTTGTTGTAAGCGTGAACGATTCTCCACTCACCTGTGGACTTTTTCACACAAAGGGTGGGGGTAGAGTGCAGTGAGATAGACTCCCGCTCTTGGCCTGCTTTACGACGAGCTTCGAAAAACTCGTCGATCGCTTTTACTTGATCACGCGGCAATGGTCATTGCCGCGTGACACAATACTTCGTGCCTGGCACGAGGTCAATTTCATGACGAGTTCCCTTATCCTTAGGGAGCTCGCTAGGTACTTCTTCTGGGAATACGTCAGCGTATTCCCGAAGTACCTCATAAAATGTGGAGTTCGCTTTAAGCGACTCCCAGCTCTGCGCTTCAAAACGATGAACTTTGGTTTGATCATTGGGAACCTCGTTCCCAATGTTTTCCACTTGTAATGTGGATATTCGTTCACGAATATCCACTACATCATCTGTTGCAACGATGATACAGATCTGTTCGATCTGATCATCGTGCAAGTTCTTCATAAAGTTCTTCCAGCTTAGCGTTGGAAGAGCCATCACCTCCGAACCTTCTTTCGGAGGGTGTTCCATCAACAGAGACTGGGTAGCTAATCCGGTCTCCGTTTGCGTCAAGACGTTGATCGTCTCGACGGAACTGTCCATGCAATCAGACGCACTCGTCTGATCGACTGCTACACGGTGATTACGATTCACCGTGTGCGAATACTCATCATCATGTTGGACACTGCCTACCATGGAATTTTCTTGGCGATCAGATGTGCTCGTCTTATCGGCCGCCTGTTCTGCGACACGGTGGTCTTTATCACCCGTGTGCATGGCTAACGCAACGTGGTGGGCACTGGCCACCACGGATTTGTGCTCACGATTGCACTTGATCGTGAGTTCACTCTCATCAACACGGAATTATTTCGTCGTGTTGGAACCTTCGGTCGCACAGTGGGTGTTTCCCACTGTGGATACTATTTTATTCTCACGGTGGGTGTTTCCCACCGTGGATATCACTTCATTCTCACGGTGGTCTTTATCACCCGTGGAATATTTCTCTCCAACACGCAACGACTCTTCTGTTGCGTGTGGTAGTCCCTCTGGACTCTCACCAGCGGAGGTACCTTCCGCTGATCGTGTCGAAACAGACCTGGTGGTGCCATCGCTATCCACCAGACTGTCCGACGCTGCGGTTGTATCTTCTGATACAGCCGTATCACACACAGGGTGATCAGATCCTGTGGGTCCTCCGCAGTCGATCGATAGGTTAACCCAGTCGATCGAAGGTTTAAACTTGGACATCCATGAGATTCCAAGTATCATATCGAACTTGTCATCTAAATCGAGGACGATGAATTCATCCTGGAATGACGGTACATTCAACTCAAAGCGTGTTTTAATCACACGCTTTGGAATAGTCACGGTTGCACCTGTTGCTAACCGGACTGACAACATACTTCGTGGGGTTTCTACCTCCACGAAGCTCAACAGCGTTAGACTCTGAATTCTAACGAAATTGTTTGACTCTCCTGTATCAAACAAAGCTCGCATGGGGACATCGCTCCCGTGCGGCTTAACCTCCAGGGTGATAAGAGGCTTATCATCACCCTGCACCTTTTGACAGGACATAGTCCCGTCTGGGTCTATTACTCTCACATGCCCTATGTCGGCATGTGGGATAACATTCCCAGTAGGGCGCCCCGCCCCTACTGGTGATTTTCGTTTTTTGCACCAACAGGGTGATGTCCCTGTTGGTGTCGCCGTGCAGCGGACGGTTCCATCCGATGACTGCGTGGCACTGGACGCGGTGCCATACACTCATGGGCAAAAAGCCCCACTTTCGCGCATCGATTGCAGCGAATGTTCTTCTTAAATTTCAGTTGCTTCGAGTTCGAAGCAACCGCAACCGATAGGTCCATCGGCTCTGGACCTCCACCGCCCATGCTCTGGCGCGGGTGGCTATTTCTTGAGACGAAGTGTGAGCTTCGTCTGCCCGACTGCTTCTTGTTGACATGCTGTTGCGGCATGTCAAAAGCGAAGGGCTGTTAAGCCCTTCGGCTGTACCCAGCATGCGATAACGCTGATCGCATGCTGAACTCTTCACGGATGCTCATATCAATGGCATCCCTTAGAGTCTTTGGCGGGTGCCGGTAAAGAGTCTGTTTTACGGGACCATCATTGAGTCCCTTCATGAAGCCAGTGACCTGCATAGCAGGGGGCACCGGCTCATACACAATATTTGACAGCAAATATTGCGTCTTCTGAGCGTAAGCTTGAAGGTCAAGCTTACCTTGCCGGAGTTCCATGAACTCCTGCCGACTACTTAGCTCCATTTCTGGAGCTTCAAAGTTAAGCTTTAGCTCAGATTTTAATTCCTTATAAGTAAGAAACGCAGAGTCATCAGTGGCTCTGCGACTCATCGCCCATTCCCTGGCTCTGCCGCCCAGACATGTTGTGGCGAAGTACGCCTGTTGACGTTCGTCAACAATATTTTGCGCAGAGATGGCATATTCCACCTCTGCGAACCATCTACGAAGGGGCTCGCCCCCTTCGCCGGTAAAGGGCGGTACTCGCGCCTTTACCACTTCAACGCTATGCGTTGCAGGTGCAGATGCGGTCGGCGCTGCCTCTTGCGCGGGCCGTGCTGGATTTTCTAGGTGGTTTCGCCTAAAGAGATTCACCACCTCTATCGCTTCCTCCGGGGTCTTACCCAGGAGAAGGTAATGATGTCGGTCCCCATGGACCGAACCATTTCTACCGTCGCGTCTTTACTACGCGACGAGAAGTGGGGGAAGAGTTTCGTCACCACTTCCAGCGTTCTCTCTCGCTCGGCAGGCGTCATGTCTCGCGACATGATGCCGAGCGGCTCTTAATCTTCTCTCCGCTAGTTAACTAGCGGAACGGAACTGTGGTCGTTAGGACGGACCACAAGTGCTACCAGGTGTAACAGGACTGACCCTGTTACAGGCTTACACGGTATTTGTGCGAGGAAGCGCGTAATACAAGAGAGGTAGGATTAGTTGATGACAACTAATCCTATACTAAAGTAAATATATAAATATTTACGTGTCTATTAGAACGCAAAATTAAGAGTGTTTATTTAATGGGTGGTTAGCATCTAATAGTATAGTAATTACCTAACTAATGTAATAATATCAAGTATTCAACTAACTGTACTATTAGTTAACCTGCATGATTCGGTATTTATACCGAATCGACTTTTTCTTCGTAGATTATAATAACTTATAACTCTTATTTAAATTTCAGAGAACGCGTCTGAAATTTAACTGTGATATTCTAATTTGAATATCAATTATGTAATGACACCCCATTACAATACGGCTTGACCTTTTGGTCTCATAACCTGTTGAAAGGTGTTGTCGTCCATCGTAGTGTATATATATATAGGAAACTCGAGTCGTAAAAGTCGTATAATAAAGGCAAATATACCAAATCGTCTCTTGTCTATATCTCGACAACCAATACAGCTAGGTTGCGAGAGTGACACCCGTTGAGAGATTATTAAGCGTCCGACGAAGTGAATTCAACTAGATAGTTATCTAATGCAAGGTTTATTGACAAGTGATTAGCTAGCCTAACATGAATATGCATGACCAGTTAAAGGTATACTATACCTCCAACAGCTGTTGTGTTACCTACATACCTTATCAGTGCAAAAAATAGGCAGTACTCAGAACCGAGTACGGATACCGTAATTTTAGCACCTAAAAGGTAAGAAATACAGATTTCCAACTAAAAACAAATAGTCCTACCTAATTATAATAATTAAGTATACAGACTATTTTTAACAAACCGAGATTTGCGAGTCCCAAAAATGCATTACATACTTTGCAGGAAAACGGTTGGATAAGTCAGCCAAAGTGCTTGTCGATAAGACGAGGGACATGAGAATCATGCAGTACACTCCTGAGACATTCACGATGACACACCCGTCATAAAAAACGCAGATCTTCAAACTCCAGGAGAAGATTTGCACGTGCAAATACAGACGGAATGGGTTTGCCGTTCTATCACGCCCTTGCGGTTGTTCACGAGCAAAATCTGGATGTGTAGAATTACGTCCGCAAAGTTTATCTTACGGAAACGGTTCAAAAGGTATACCAGGAAATTTACTCTTCCATTTTAATTGAGGAGTTAGAGGAAGATGATCTTCTTCCACCAGTCGCAAAACTTGCTCGCGGGCGCCCGAAGGTGAAGCGCATCCGAAACTCCATGGATCAAGAATTACGAGATGAAACAGATACAGTTTCCCAGTTCGGTCGATGTACTAATCCAGGGCACAACATTCGATCTTGTCGAATGCTAATCGTCTACGAGTCGAATTCCGCGATTTGGCAACTTTCAAATCCGATTTGATTAATATTCCGTCATAGTCTTTTTTCTCAGCTTTATTATTTGTCAACTTCTGAAATGATATTTGTTAATTTGTTATATTATTTTGATATAAGTAGAGCGTATCGAGACTTTGATGTTGTAATTCTTCCCACGAACCCAGAACCACGGCTCAACCGACTTTGCGTATTTTTTTCAATACTATCATCACATGATCCGTATTTCCGAGACTGCGGACATGGTTTATGGCAACAGTCCCTGACTTTACGTATTTTTGTCAATAGTTTGAAAATTTGCGTATTTCTGTCAATAGTTTTAAAAGCTTGCGTACTTTTGTCATTTTCCCAAAAGAATAAGATATTGATGGTATCTCGCTGCCGGAGGGCACTCTCTTGTTACATTTGCGTAGCTCTAGAATCGACTACGTTTCATTATGTTTCGGTTTTGTATGTACTTCATCTTAAGCAGAGATACAGTTGGATGATTGTACTTCTTTGGTTCACTTCAAAATACCAGATTCGAGATAAATTTGCTGTTAGATCGTATTATACCATAAAACAGGGATTTCTTAACGCCACTTACTTGTTAGAGCGTTAACAATTCGCTCAATTAAATGGATGTGCGCCATAAAAGTATGTCGCGTCAACAATTCCCAAGATTATAAAGCGAAATGATAGGGAAATTTCCATTTTTATGCGGACAATTCATAAACCCTAGTTTTAATTGGGAAATGAGATTTTCGCCACATTTTTATATCTTAAAGTGCTGGAATACCTCAAGCCATTACCGCAGTAGGGAACATGAGACGAATATCGACTATAGCAGATTTAATATTGACTATTATATCTGTTAAGATGGCAAGCACTGCTTAGTTTGTGGTTGTGAGATCGAGGGACAGATACGGAAAATAAGCTTTGGGTACAGTTTTCTTTTTTTTGTGGCTCTATAGAATGCCCGTAACTCTATATGCGAGACAAGTATGCGGCAGCTGCACGTTGCGGTGATACGTTTCCTAAGTAAACTAGGTGGCGACTGGAATAGATGGGATACGGAGTCACGTCGACCCGCGCGTGACGAAGCTGGTAAGAAAGCTGCAGCTTATTTTTGGCTTTTAACAGGTGGTGACTTGAAAATTATAGTGAAATCCGCATTCCTTCATCGCCGACCAGGCTTCGTTGTGAAGGCATTAAGGACGAGGTATGCCTTTGATGAGTTTAAGTGGCAATCGTTGTGAAGGGCATTAAGGAAGAGGTATGTCTTTGATGAGTTTATCGAGCTAAAAATGACAAGTTCTTGTTGACGGAGGTTACTGTTCCAAGCAACTTTGGCCAATGTGAAACATTAAAGGATCGCAATGTGGTTATCGGTGACCCATTTTGACGGTGCTGAACCATTCTGGAACGCGAACCAATAACATCTGAAGGTATAAAAGCGGTACTTGGTTTCACGGGTGCAGTGTTTAAACACTTTTCTGTTGATCTTTCATATTTGAACTGGAAGTAGGGCGTGATGATGACGAGAGGCGGATGTACGTTTGCGCGCAAGGTTCTACGTACACAAGCAGCTGGTTCCGCTGGTGTGATTATTATCCAAACAGTAGACGTGTGGCCATACACGATGACGGACTCGACTGGTGAAAGCAAAGACGTGAAGATTTCTGCATTCATGATGGCTCCATGCATGGCAAAGGGTATGTTTGAGGAGCTACATTGTAATTGTTACTGCTGAAAACTTACACTTCTCATTAATTTGGTCTAGCTTTGTGAAATATTTACGGGGCAAACACGACAGAATCATTTAACAGACATAATCGTGCGGAGAGATGGACGTGCGTGCGTCATCTGCCAAGTCGAGATGTCACTTGGCATGAACATTACGCGGATGCCTTGTCAGGTACGATTTATAATGGTTGAAATGGAAACGTACTGTTTCTGTAATTTGTGAACTGTAGCACATGTTCCACACAGAATGTCCAAATGAGTGGCTTCGTATTGGCTTTTCGTGTCCAATTTGTCGCGTAGAAATCACTGTCAAATTTAGCGCTCACAATAGTTACGAACCACTCTAGAACGGGGCGACTTCGCGTGGAGTGAATGGTTTTCGTAGAAAGGAAAGTTTTTAATTTTACAATACTTCTGAAGTGCCGTTTCAAACGATCGACCATGTCATGCTTGGAGGTAAAGACCTCCTCGAGTGCTGTACGCTGTCCATGTCGCTACTGCGTTGTGTTTTGTCAAGAGTTGAAACACAGAAAGTGTGGCCGCGATATCATTTCTCAATTAAAACTAGGGTTATTAAGTGTCCCCATAAAAATGGAAATACCCCTATCATTTCCCTTTATAAATCAGAATGAATCTTTAAAATATTTTCCACTTGGATCACGGGTCTCCCTGGTGCAGTCGTTTTACACCGAATCGATAGGCGGTAGATCGTGGGTTCAGTCCCCAAGACAAGTTTTCTATACTACCAAATGAGATCCAAATAGTATGGAGTAGCCGACCTCCGGGAAAAATAACCTGGAGAAAGCAATACGACGGAGAGCATCGAGAAAAATAATACCGTCGCAAAAGCTAATCCTATAGGATAGAAGAATAAAAATAGCAAACCAAAAGAGGAAGCAGCATTCAGCATGGAATAGATTCAGTAATAGCCGAGAAGGTACAGGTTGTAGTAATAAGTTAATACAAAAGCCAACTTCAAACTAACTACTTGAATAAACGTAATACTAATCTCACGTAATAGTTTTGTAATATACCAAACGTGCTAAGTCGACCGATCACAAGGTCGAGTTGTAAACTGCTTTCTGGTGCCCACCATCAAGGTGCATCCATGTCCCAGACTTTAAAATAGCAACGATAGAAAGATATCCATGTAGCGTGTATCATAAGCGTCAGTGCAATTAAGACCTGTTGATGCCTGTGTAGTGCAATTCGGGTGCAACTTTCGAGAGAACAAGGATATTCCCGTAATCGTAAGCAGCTGGAGATGATAAAGGCATGTTAGTGTTCTTATATATGCGTCCTGGGTACTCGTCAGCCTTGCGTGTCAGCACCATATGAATATTATGTAATGGCTTGTAAATTAGGGTCTCTAAAAACCCTGTTGTTTCTCAAAAAACCTGTCGCGTAATCAGACGCATGGCTGCTATGGATTTAATACATTTCATTAAAGTTTTTTGTGTATAGCTGGATAATATTGACATTAATGTACTTAATCTTGAACAGTCGGCAGGTGCCAAAAGTATCCGAGAATTATACCCTTCCTTACGAGACACTCGTAAAAGTTGAAGTTTTGGAGAGCTGTTTTGTTAAAAATGCAAAGTGAATAAATTGAGGTCCTTAGTATGCTAACTACTTGCTACATCTAAGCCTTTACATGTACCCTGATTCTTATTTTCCAGCCGATCAGCGACAAACACGTTGACGTCCTATCCTTGAACTTGATCATGACCAATCAGCGATGATCACGGCGACGTCCTTATCCTTGAACTCGATCATGGAGTCAGTTACGATTAATCTACATGATCATGAAGCAAGTTACGATTAATCGACATGATCTTGGAGCCAGTTACGAATACTCGACATGACCATAAAGCCAGTTACGAATACTCGACATTTTCAACTGGTCGAGGCGCCCCTTTTACAACAGCCCCACTCGACTCGACAGCGGATACACCTTGGATTCCAAGCTTTTTTTTAATAACTTCAAACTGGGCAGCGGGTAATAGGCTTAGTCATCAAGTCTGCCAGCAAGTCTGGAGTCGAAATATATTTTAGAACAACTTGAACGCGTCCCACCTTCTCCGCACGAAGTGATAACGAATGTCTATGTGCTTGGTCCTCTTGGGAAATTCTGGGTTGATATCCAGCGCGATGTAACCTTGGTTGTCTTGCTTCGTTGCTTGCTAGTTCACCAAGATCACATATAAACACCTTTATCCACACTGCTTCTTGCGTTGCTTCCGACAGTGCCATATATTCTGATTCTGTTTTATACAGCGCTACTGTCCGTTGTTTCTTACTTCTCTAGCTAATACATCCGCCGTTCCTCATGAACGCATAGCAATTTGTAATTCGTCTTGAATCGATGTCACCGGCCCAGTCGGCGTCTGAATATCCGCATACAGCTTTGCCGTTGACTTCTCGAGGCCGTATGTTGATATTTCCTTTAGGTATCGTAGTACCCGGTTTAGAGTTCGACAATGTGTTGGGAGAGGGTCAGCTGAAAACTGACTTAGCGATCCAACTACTGCCCTAAGATCTGGACGTGTCGTCACCATCAAATACATGAGCCCACCGACGGCACTTCGATATGGCACGTTCTTCATTGTGTCCTCATGCTTACAACCATTCTCACACATGAAATTGGTGAGCTTGAGTCCGGGATCCTGTGGCGTGTTTACAGGTTTGCTGTCTTACATGCCGAACTTGATTAAAAAGAACTTGAGGAAATTGGTTGCCATATTGTCACTTGATTATATTCCTGGTCGTTCTTGATTTCCATTCCGAGAAAGTATTTAAGTTCTCCAAGATCTGGTATTTCAAATCTCTTTATCAGCGCTCGCTTGGTTAATTCCAGGAGCGTATCGTTGATGCTCGCCAGGATCAGATCATCGGCTTATATTACCACGTATATCATATCTGCCTTGTGCAGACACAGTGGTCTGATTCGCATTTCTTGAACCCAATCTTGACCATAAAATCATCAATGGTTTGATTCCACTTGCGCGGCGACTGCTTTAAGCCATACAGTGCCCACTTGAGTTTGCACACGTGATTTGGATGATCCTTCCCAGCATATCCTTCTGTGGTGGAGTCAACTTCAAAATCGAACACCGTAGTGTCGAGAAACTGACCACCTCGTGCCCAGCCTTCCAACGGACGGGGGGTACCCCGCGAACCTTCGCCTACGATCCGATCTGATGGTCCGCTGTTAGCAGACGACCGATCATCAGCATAGGACGCCTGGTCCGATTTTTGCGTCTCCATCTCACCTTGTGTACCATATGGAATGTGCTGGTTTCACACTTGGTGGATCGTCGTCGTGAATTGATTTGGAATTAAATGCGAGACCGTGCTGGGTAGTGTACCCTTGGCGGAACTCTTCACACTGGGTACGGACAGACCAATTATACTTAGAGTAAGTGTACTCCAAAGGGCAGATCGCTTAACCGATCGTAGAGCCCAACCAATGTATAAAGAAAAGTCCAATATTCAAATATGGAGACCCAACGAGAAGGTGACAAAATCCACGAACGATATCTCCACGTAACAATCCAAAAACTTGTTTACACGTTCCAAACGTGTGTAACTTGGGCTTGAGAAGCCGACCAATGCGTACTCCCGTCGAGGGACTTCCAGCGGGCCAAGTGCGTCTGTAACGCGTCCCGGCCGGGTATAATGAGCTAGAGGGGATTACTCGACCCTCTGCTCCCAAACACTACGCGGCGTGCGGAGGCGACTGATGTAATGTGCAAAGATGCAAACGACTTCCTTGTTGAGGTGTTAACGACCAAGAAAAAAGGAAAACCCAAAAAACTCTTAGAAGGAAAAACTAAAACTTACCAATCATATCTACCTACGGTCCCCAATATGTACAAACATGAAATATGTAAAGTACACGCAATATCATGTTACCTACCAAAATCTGCGTTCTTGACACTTCTTGCACATGATAGGCTTAAAAGCCTCCTTGTTTTCCACCAATCCAATCGCTGATAAGCTGATCGGCGTGCCGCTGACACAAAGTGACTAAAATGCTTGAATACACTTGACCACAGCCGCCCCTGAGTCTGGTCGCAACCGCACAACGGTAGCGACCTGATCCCACCAGTTGGCATCCCAGATCTTCACAGTAGCAGACTTCCTCACCGATGGACAGATCTTCGAATCCGCCTTCGCCAGGTATTTGTCCTTGTGCACCTGATCATCTTTTAACCTCTCTTGACGCTCGTTGCTGCAGGTGCCCTGTGTTCCCAATCGCCCCATGTCAATTCGCCTTCCGATCGGCCCGATCTGACAGCCCTCGCAACACTCCTGTGGTGGAGTCAAGTTCGAAATCGAAAACATTAGCATCGATAACCTGACTACCACCATCGTGCCCAGCCTTCCAACTTTCGGAGGGGGTACTCCGCGGACCACCACTCGAGATCTGGTCCGATCGTCCGCTGCAAGCAGACGACCGGTCGTCATCAGAACCCACTTGGTCCGATTGTTTAGTGTCCATCTCACCTTGTGTACCCGATGGAATGGGCTAGTTACACACTCGGTGGATCGGGATTGCAGATTGGATCGAAGCGGTCTTGAATATAGAATACCGATCTGGGTAGGTATCTCTGGGGCGGAACTCTTCACCCCAGACACAAACAGACCAAAAACACTTCCAAGAGATAACTTCCAATAGGTCGATCGTCCAAACGTTCAAGACCTGACCAATACGAAATAATAGAGGGTAGACCGACCGTTCCGGTCTATCCCCTGGCCAATACGAAATATGACCAAAACCGGTCTAGTTTCCAACCAATATTAAAACAAGCCAATATTTCCGCGTAAAGACCCAATATGCTCGTGAAACTCCACAAACGATATCTCCACGCCAAGACCAATCCAGTGAATAGCACGTTCCAAACGTACTTGAGTTGAGGTGTTGAGATCGCCAAATCGTACTCCCGTCGAGGGACTTCCGGTGGGCAAAGTGCGCGTGTGGCGCGTCCAGACCGGGTATAATGGGCGAGAGGGGATAATTCGACCCTCTGCCCCCAAACACTCCGCGGTGGGCGGAGGCGACTAGTGTACGAAAAGGGAAGAACGGCGACCCCTAGCTGTGGTGTGAACCAAGACCAGAAGAGGTTTCAGTCACTTATCCTAAAGCTAAAAGATTTCCTTACTTAAAGGTATAACCTCTGTCCTAAAAGGTAAAACCACAACTAAAATACTACTACCCTATAGTCCCTAAATGTACCCCCACAAAAATATGTAAAATACCCAAAGTCGGGTGACTCACCAAAACTTGTGTTCTTGACACTTCTTGAGTCTGATAGGCTGAAAAGCCCCCCTTGTTTAAACCAATCCGAAATTAGACCAAATGCCTTGACAAAACTTGACCAGAAGTGTGCCAAATTTTGGGCACGCTTCTCCACAGCCGCCCCTGAGTCAGACCGTGTCGCACAACGACAACGGTCTGACCTCGTCCATCAAATTCAGTTGAACCTTGGTCATTCAGACTTTTCCGACATGGAGCAACCATCTTTTTCATCCGTTCCAGGTACTTGCACTGCTGGACTTGACCTTCTTGTATTTCCTTAACGACCGTTCTTGTAGGCACCTCGCATACCACGTCATCGCATGTCACTTCGCCCTTCCGGTCGGTCCGGTCTGGCAGCCCCCATCGTTCTACTGCTCCTCAGACATCGGCAGGGCATCAGACCGGGACCGACGCGCAGTTGCAAGACGCACTTGAAGAGATCGCACGTCTCCAGGAGCAGATTGCTCAACAGGCGACACAACGTAAGCATGCATGTCCGGTCTTCACCTTGGACCTGTTCTAACCTTCGTTTGTCTTAAGCCCGTATACCTCCATCCCGTATACCTACTGGCATCAGCAAGGCTATCAATGCCCTTCTTGCCGCCGATCGGCAGTCGAACACGCATGACCTCCAGCTGCGTAAGATTTTGACCGGACTAATAAACGGGCGCAATAGGTTGACCCGCTTGGAGGCTCATCAGCTTCATCTTCGGGAGCAGCTTGTGCTGGTCCAACAGCAGCAAGGAGAATACCTGCTTGACCAGACCACGTTGAGCATTCAAAGCGACGACCTTGAGAGGCGTCTCACTGAGCTCCGAATTTCGATTCAAGACCAGACCGAGGAGGTCCAGTCTTGTGAACGCAAGTCGAACGATTGGACGCAGGCAGCGAACGGTCGTCGGGCGGTATTAAAAGAATGTCATCAGTGCTTGGTTGACCTGTTGCGTCCTCGTCGGCATCCGGATGCTGCCTCCAGCGTAGACCGGTCTGCGTCGGCCGCCTTGGTGGACCTACACCGGGACCAAGACCAAGGCCATTCATTGGCCGAAATTCCTTAGCCCAAAATTCGTCAAAAGTCTAAGAAGCGCGCGGACGCGCCACGTCCCTCGAGGGCGCGGGGCCAGCGCGCGACCCTGAACTCGAAGGGAAGCGTGCGGTGCCTCGTAGGCGAACCAAGATACGGGCGCCCCTCGTGAGCCCAAGCTTGGACGAGGATGACGACAGTAACATCTCCAAAAATCAAGCGCCCTCGACCGCCGGTGCTGACCGTACCAAGTATTCAGAGGTCTCGTCCTGGGATGACTCCGGCGGAGACTCCGGTGATTCGGAGTTTGCTGTCCCCATCCCAACCAAGTCGCGAACAAGTCCACATGAAAGTTTTGTTCAAGTTGCATCGACTTCGGAGCAGACCAAGAAGACCGGTCCGCATGGTGGCGTTCCACCACCTCATGCGTCGACAAAGTCAACACCTACGGTCTTTCCTGGGACGTCCAAGCTCCACAAAGATGCTTTGTTGGCCAACGTGGCAATCGACAGTTCTTCCCTTCCGCCACGAACGCGTGAGGATACTTTGCCGTGGTCGCCAGGGAAGATCGGTTGTTTACGCCGGTCTACCTGACCAAGCAGCTCCTGGCCCGGTCTTGGGTGCACTACACCGGTCTTGGACCTCAAGGATGATTTGGTCCAACTAGACCAACAAGAACCTTGGCGTAACCAGTACCTGGACCAAGTTGAAAAGCATCCGTCGTTGACCGTCAGCCGTCTGTGGGGTGATGGCTAGTGAGGTCGTAAGTAGTCGACCAGATAACACTTAATATATATCATCGTTCTTTTTCACATGCTCGGTCATCAAATCACTTGAGCTAATTCCACCACTTTCTCCAGAGTTGCACTAGACACGTTATCACCAACCGTTCCACTTACATCGTGGGAAAACAATCCACGCTCGTCACTCCACTATTCCAATTCGTCACATATTCACAATACACAATACACAAGACACAAGACCTTCCACCTCTTCACACCGGTCGGGAAGACCGATGCTACTGCATGTCTTGGTCTTGGTCTTCATGGGTCTGCATCACTGCGAAACGGTTCCGACTGACTCGGTCCCGTTCGAATTCTCGTAGTAGTGCTCCACAGTTCAGGTCGGACTCATCGATCCAAGTTGTTTCATCATGGTCCTTCCATCGGACCAGATATTCTCGGTGGGTCCGGCCGAACCTGGTCTTCTTGACCGATCGGACATCTAAGACCTTTTCCACTTCAAATTCGTCCTTCTCCAGCGGTCGTTCCCAACTGTCCTCCGGCAGTAATGCTTCATCGAAATCAAACCGTTCTGCCTCGTCTACCAGACAGGGCATTTTGGGACGATCAGGAAGTTCTCGGACCAGTTTTAACTTGGACACATGTACGATCGGGAAGACCTTGTAGTCCTTGCCGGTTGTTACTAGACGGGCAGCGTGTTCACCAATCAGCTCGGCAACACGGAAAGGACCGTGCCACATGTGAGCCAGCTTCTTCGCATAGCCCTCCTTCACTCGGTATAGGTACAACCATACCCTCGCCCCTGGTTCTATACCGTGGGGTTGGACCTGGTCGTTGTTCCGGTCTGCCCGGTCTTGTGTAGCTTGACGTAACTTGTCGTTGACAATTTCTCTTGCATGCTGGTAATGTTTCTGGACCTGCATGCGCCAACGTCGAGCATCACGATCGCGGGTCCGAGTGCAGCCAATATGTATCGCGGCTTCAAGAGTGGACCGTGGGTCCCATCCATACGCAAGATAAAAAGGCGTTTCTCCTCGGACCCGATCGGTCGACGAGTTGAGTGCAAACACCATCCTTTCTGCGTATTCGTCCCAATCGCGCTGGTCTGGATCGGCAACGTACATCTTGATTGCTCTTGTAATAGTTTGTACCATACGTTCTGACGATCCATTCGCTTGCGGACGATATGCCATCGTCGCGCTCTGTTTCTGGCCCAGCATATTGTTAAACGACCGGAACACCTCAGCCATGAAACCGGGTTCTCGGTCGTGTCTGATGACCTCGCTGGCGCCGAACCTTCGGAACACGCATTCTTCGTAACTTTTGGCGATCTGCTCGGCAGACCGGGATGCACTTGCCTTCGCAATTACCAGACCGGTAAACAGGTCTACCCAGATCAACAACTCAGTATTGCCATATGTCGATTTAGGCAGCGACGGTATATGGTGCATCGCTATGACCTGGAAAGGGTAGGTAGCTTCGATATTTACGGGCGATCGCCCCTTGATTACCGGTCTACCCTTTCCGGTCTCGCAATCCGTACAACAACCCACATATTTCTGTACACTTCGGAAAATGCCTCTCCAGTGAAAGTGGGACATGATCTTGTGATACGTTCTGCCTATGCCCTGATGTCCCCCTTCTAGACTCACATGGTAGTGATGGAGGACATCCGGCTGCAGCAACTCAGGTATCACCAATTTCGCCAATCGGTCCCGGTCTGCACTGTCTTGGTCGGCATCGCGTCACTTATATAGTAAACCATCCTCATCCACTTCGTAACTCTCTGCGATCTTGGCACATTCTTTCGCTTGACCATTCGTCAACTGAGACAATTCACCGCGCAGGTAGGTCTTCAAATTCACAATCCATTCTTCTTCGTCCTGCGCCTTGAGGATCCGTTCTGCCCCCTTAGTCGTTGCACAACAGATTCACTCAACCGTTCCTTCGGGAACGGTTGGTGGGACTTCCGAGCTTTCGGTCTAGTCGCGACCATCACATGCACCTGTTCCGGAGCGTTCTTGTGTCCGATCACCTCGGGGAGCTGTTTATATTCATCAATTCATCCAGAACGGCCTTCTCGGTGATCGTAGCCCCGGTCTGGTCTTGCATAGCCTTGGTCGCGAGGTAGTCGGCACTTCTGTTCCAGTCCCGTTTCACGTGCAACAGCTCGTGGTTAGGATGGTCTTTCAATGCCTTCATTACCCGATCATTTAACGTCCTTAGTCGTGGGGCCTTGCAGTCGATCTCTCCGGTGACCTGTCTGATCACTAGGTTGGAGTCACCACATGTGATGACTCGCCCCTTCTCTTGCGACGACAGCAGGTCCAGACATAGAAGTAGACCTCGGTACTCCGCCTCGTTAACAGTAATGTCCGGCGTGAAATCGGCAGCGGCTGCAACTATAGACCATTGCGGCAACTTCCACAATATGGCACTATAGGCGCCGACCTTCTTCTTCACGCTTGCTGATCCGTCAAAAATTAAGACCAAGAGCTCTTCATCATGGTCGACGGTCGGTGGCGGTCTCGAAACTGACTGCCAAGGTTGCTTCCTCGGGGCAATCGCTATCAATGCCTCGTCCACTTCAGACCGAGGGGTGATACTGGCAGCTAATGTGCCCAATATCTCTTCCTCGCCCCTGGTGCACTTAACGACCTCGAGGGTCCACTGCGACAAGACCGCCGACCATCTGCCTAGACGTCCGTCCATCCCATTGGCTGATAATAGCCAGGCCAAAGTAGACCGCCTTGACAGGACCTTTATAGATCGGCCGACCAGTAGGTTGTAACACACATCTAGAATTCGTAGCAACGCCAGAACTTCTTTCTCGACAATTCCATAGTTCACCTCATTTTGTTTTAGCGTCCTTCTCGTAAACGTGACCGGATGGTACACACCATCATAATCTTGTACTAGAGTGGCCGAAATGGCCCACTGACTAGCATATACAATAATGGTCGGGACCTTTCGGGATCGAAATGCTTCAAAATCGGTGCCTTCACCATCTTAACCTTCAACATACCAAAAGCAAACTTTGCACGCTTCATATGGTCTTTGGCCTCCACTTGCGGACAATCTGCAGCAATACCAGAGTCGGCGCCCCCATGTAAAGTTGCCCGGTCCTCTTCGTGCAACATACGGTAGTCCACTTCCCGGAGCTCATACAACACAGCCGCGTAGATAGCAAAATCTTCGATGAAGCGGCTGTAGTAGTTTAAAATTCCTAGGAAGGACTGCATTGCCTTCAGAGACTTGGGAAACGGAAGGTTGCTTAACGAATCCAGGTCCTTAGGATTAGCCTCTAGACCATTGTTCGAGACCATATGGCCTAAATAGGCGACCTTGGACATACCCCAAAAACTTTTCACGGCGCTGATAGATAGGTGCCAGCGGTCGCATGTCTCCAACAATCGTTCAACCTTCTCGCACAGATCGTTCCATGACGAGGCAGGTATCAGAATGTCGTCGATGTACGACCGCCTCCCTAGAACGGACGGTCTTCTTTCCCGATCGGGTTCACCCTCTGTAAACACATCATAACTTTCGGCAGGGTCCCGATCGGTCTTGATTCTGAAGTGTCCGTACAGTGCGTTGTCTATCAACCTTTGATATATATGGGGTGCGTTCTTCAGACCGAACGGCATACGGTTCCACTCGAAAAGACCAAACGGTGTCACAAATGCGGAAATCTCACGGGCTCGATCAGTCATCGAGACCACCCAAAATCCACTTGCCGTGTCCAGCGAACAGTACCACAAGGTCTTGTCGAGGTCTTCCAACAGATCATTAATCAGCGGCATCGGGTAAACCATGAGTTTAGTTAACCGATTTACCAGCCGATAGTCGATGCACAATGTAATGTCGACGCCGTTCTTCTTGATAACAATTACGATCGGCGAGGACCATGGCGAGGTCGACGGTCTAATAATCTTGTTAGCCAACAGTCCTTTGATAAGATCAGAAAGCTTTTCCCGGTACTGTGGCGCCACGCGTCGACATCGCTGAGCAATCGGCTTGGCATCTCCAACGTCAATATCGCAAATCGCACCACGGGCTGCAGGTGGTAAAGCGTTGCCCTTTCCGATCAGCAGATGTCTTTTCTTCCATATGATATTCTTCAACTGCTCGATCTGGTCTGGACTGTTAAGGTCTTGATCACCCACTTGTAAATCATCCGTTGTAACTTAGGGAGAGTCGGCAGACACTTCAGGGAGGACTGCCATTTGGCTTTCCAGCTTCTGAATGTACTGTTCCCCGCCTTCATGTATACAGACTTGTTCATCTTCTGGGGTGATATCACCTAGACCATCTGGACCAGCTGAACGCCCCTGGTCTTGATCGACGGGCTGTCCTTCACTGATATCGGTCTGATTAGGAATACCGTCATGGTCCGACCTATCCAATTCATGTTCCCCTTCTTACGTTTCTTGCTCCGCTGTCGCCTGGTCTTGTACTGACACCACGTTGCCTAACCTTGGCTCGTCTACTTGATGGTCCACCGTTCCTGGTGACTGCGGAGCCTTTCTTCGGACCAACATCTTTTTTGGGGTGACATAACTTGGTCTTTCCACTAAAGGTGAGGTATCCTCTTCCACCGACCCATCATCGATGATAAGATCGGTGGTCGATTGGTACGCCAGGTTTTGCCACTCGACATACCGCCTCGACCCAATCGAGACGAACCCCATCTTCCTTGGTACCTTCCCTTCTGCTAACCACATGCCGACAATAGTGTTATTGTCCAGTGTCAGCGGCTTGTCACCGATATTGGTAACACGGACAAAATCACGCCGACCAGCACTCTTTACGAAGGTCGAGACCCACCAATCGCCCCTGGTCAACCACAACTTCCTCGAACAAAAACCTTTCTCAACCGGGGTATCGGCAGACCGACTAACTGGGATAGTGAGGTCTTGGTCCCACCGGACCAGATCGGTATACGAACCATACAGAGGTCTTCGACCAGCCAACTGGACCTGGACCTCATCCGGGAGCGTAAGCACTCCATGTGACAGCTCTAGGCGAATACCAGCTGGGACCATGAAATCCATTCCTAGTAAAGCGTCTTGACCAGCCAACTTGCCAACCCAAGCGCTGAAAAAGTAGACCAGCGATCCCGACAAAGTAATTTTCACACGCGTTCTTCCTTCGGTGATATAAGAGTTTTCGCCGATCCCGACGCATTCTTGTCTCTGGCTACCGTCTATACGACATCCGACCTTACGAGCAAAGGCGGAGTCGATTATCGATACTTCAGCTCCAGAGTCGAACAACATCGTCGCTTTCTGGTTATTAATCTTGCCACAGGCTTTCGCCTGCTTGAACCATTTATCAGGCGCGTGATACTTCCAGTATCCGCGGGATTCTCCAGGCAGCAAGTCCAACTGCATAACCACCTTAGTCCGGGAGTACTCATCGGTCTTCAGACTGTAGACCGGATGGTCTCGGTCGACGCAATTTGGAATAGAACGTGTATTGTCGGTCTTATCCTCCTCGCCGACATATGCATAGATGTGAACCGTAGAACGCTCGGCTCGATCCAGATTCCAACCTGGCGAGCGTTCTAGTTTAACATCTTTTCTGCGTCCGGCGGCAGCATCCCCGCGTGCTTGTCCGGCACGTACCACTTGCGCATCATGTTAAAAAAATCTTCAATCTTGCAGTGGCCAGCCTCGTGCATCTCTACACATGAATTGCATACGAAGAGGCAGTGGTCCGTCGGGTGGCCGCGTCTCTCGCACTTCTTGCAGACCATCTTCTTCCAGCAGTTTGGACCATCATGTTTGCTCGACCCACAGTGGGAGCACTTCTGACGAGGTCGGTCTGGATCGGACTTGCTTCCGTTCCTTCCCTTCCGGTCCACCTGGTCGGACTTCGACTTGGTCTTCGGGGCAGGTTCCGCAACATAGACGTAACGATACTGGTCTTCATCCGATGACTCCTGGCTGGATGGACTTCCACTTTCCCCTTCTGACCCCGTGCTGTCATCAGATACAATTGCCTTGACCGCTCGGGTCGGTCTGGGTCTTGGAACGATAGCGACCTGATCCACCAGCGGTCTTCGCTCTCATACTACGCGACTGTTGTAACGTCCGCAGGGTCTGTTCGACTTCGCCCGCATCCTTAAGACGCAGTAGAGTTAGCTGGTCCGCCAGTTCTTGATCGTCAAGGGTACTAATATAGTGACCCACATGTTCTAAGACGGCACCGTTCAGCGGGTTATTCTCTTTGATTGTTATGCCGGCGCGAAGTGCAGCCACATTCAACCGATGCAAATACTCGATCGGTGTTTCGTCGAACCGCTTCTGCATATGGTGGTACTTACGGGCGCTTGAAAATCCGGAGTTACAATATTGACCTTCAAACTCCGCACATAACAGGTCCCAGTCAGACCGGACGCCCCGACCCAACTGTTGAATCCAGTAGCAGCCGGTCCTTTTAAAAAATCCCGGAAGATTAAAAACGTTCGCCTTTTGGGGTCTGGTCTCGCAGGAACGCAGACTTGACCCGACTGAACCAAGACAGGGCCTGGTCTTCATCAGCATCCTTGCCGGTGAAGTCCTTGAGGTCGGTCGTCGCGGCCATACGGATGCGCGGAATCGCAGCAGATCCAAAGTCGTAGGCAGTAGTGGAGGCTAGGTTATCCTTGCGCACCTTTCCTGCGCCTGTACCATCTGTCCCACCATGGTCGTCAAGACCGCCGACCGACTCCATATCACAGTCACTTGTCTTGCTTGGTCTACGCGGTCTTGCCGGTTGCGGCTTGCGCCTTCCCTTGCCGGTTGGTTTATCACTTCTAATAGTCTTATCCATAGATGTTACCGATTCCATATCCACATCTTTGCAAACATTGACACCTTGACAGGTAGACCGGTCTTGGACATGTGGGCGCATAGGTGGTCTAACCCGTTCTTCCATGAACGTTGCATCATCGTCTCAAACATGGCTTGGACGTTGGCTGGCGTCATGGGCAACGTGTTGATACCCTCCTTTTGCGGAACTGAGGCCTGTGGGTCTTGCTGGAGCCCCGACTGGCAAGCAGCCCCTTGCTGCCGCATGTTCCTTTTTTGTTCAGACCGGGCATGGTCCACCCCCATGGTCATTCGCTCGACACCGGTCTACAACTCTGATGAGCTGTTAGAAGCCGGTGGAGACTGGTAGGTCGATTCATCATCGGAACCAATGTCAACAAGCTCTGTGGAGGCTTCGGCGACCTTCATTGCCGTGGTGGGAGTTGGGCGGCGAACCGCCCCCACCAGTGGCACCAAACGGTCGTGGAGGTCCGACATCGACGCCTCCAGTCTCCAAGCATCAAATTCAAACAATTTATTGATATCGGCGGGGTTATGAATTTTAATGTCAACCTCCGCCAACATCGCCACCAAATTCTTGACGAGCAGTAATGGTCGATCACTCTTGATCGGCTCGGTAGTGTGACCGAGAAGACGGTCGGGGATATGGAGGTCCAACAACCGAAAGACCTGGTTTTGGCGAACAAATCGATTCAATTCAAAAACATAATACATCTTGTCCAGGTCTTGTTCGGTAATAGCCTCATCCCCGACCTTCGACTTTTCTTCGAAGTCGTCTTCGTCGGGTGGCATTCCAAGCCCTTTTCTGGGCACCTTGGGTACTTCGGGGACTTTTGGGAGGTAGACCGGATCGTTCCAGTCAGCCTCCAAGTAATTTTCATCTTTTAGTTTTACATCAATTTTTTCATTCATACACATAGGATCAGGACCAAGGTCCTGATCCTTTCCGGAACTATAGCAAGACCTGCTATAGTCCCGATCGGCTCCGGTGGGAGACTTTTGGGGAGGAAAAAACTTATTAATCCCTAATCGTCCTCCACCAGGCCATATCGGACATCGCCATCTTTATCAACAACGAGAACGTAAGGCGATAGCTTTTCCTTACGTCCTCTCCAGAACGACTCCATATTCAAATCATTCAAATCTTCAAATCCAATTTTTGATGGAATACCAGCACGGTGATATCCACGATCACCAAGTGATCTGGGCACGCGCACCATTGTGGTGGAGTCAAGTTCGAAATCGAAAACATTAGCATCGATAACCTGACTACCACCATCGCGCCCAGCCTTCCAACTTTCGGAGGGGGTACTCCGTGGACCACCACTCGATATCTGGTCCGATCGTCCGCTGCAAGCAGACGACCGGTCGTCATCAGAACCCACTTGGTACGATTGTTTAGTGTCCATCTCACCTTGTGTACCCGATGGAATGGCTAGTTACACACTCGGTGGATCGGGATCGCAGATCGGATCGAAGCGGTCTTGAATATAGAAGACCGATCTGGGTAGGGTATCTCTGGGGCGGAACTCTTCACCCCAGACACAAACAGACCAAAAACACTTCCAAGAGATAACTTCCAATAGGTCGATCGTCCAAACGATCAAGACCTGACCAATACGAAATAATAGAGGGTAGACCGACCGTTCCGGTCTAGCCCCTGACCAATACGAAATAAGACCAAAACCGGTCTAGTTTCCAACCAATATTAAAACAAGCCAATATGTCCGCGTAAAGACCCAATATGCCCGTGAACTCCACAAAACGATATCTCCACGCCAAGACCAATCCAGTGAATAGCACGTTCCAAACGTACTTGAGTAGAGGTGTTGAGATCGCCAAATCGTACTCCCGTCGAGGAACTTCCGGTGGGACAAAGTGCGCGTGCGGCGCGTCCAGACCGGGTATAATGGGCGAGAGGGGATAATTCGACCCTCTGCTCCCAAACACTCCGCGGCGGGTGGAGGCGACTAGTGTACGAAAAGGGAAGAACGGCGACCCCTAGCTGTGGTGTGAACCAAGACCAAAGGACTTCCACTTACAAAAATCCTGCAACCAAAAGACTTCTTACTTGGAAAAACCACAACCAAAAGCCTCTTACTTGGAAAAACCACAACTAAAATACTACTACCCTATAGTCCCTAGATGTACCCACACAAAAATATGTAAAATACCCAAAGTCGGGTGACTCACCAAAACTTGCGTTCTTGACACTTTGTGAGTCTGATAGGCCGAAAAGCACCCCTTGTTTAAACCAATCCGAAATTAGACCAAATGCCTTGACGAAACTTGACCAGAAGTGTGCCAAATTTTGGGCACGCTTCTCCACACTATGATGTCCACGAGGGACTCCGCGATGAGTGGGATGCGACTCAACGCTTCGAGAGGCGGCTTGCCTCTCTCGAGACGACCGTTGCGCAACTTCGTGGTCGAATTTTAGCCCTGTCGGGCTTCCTCTGCCCTGCCGTGTCTTACGGCTCTTACGCCTTACCACCCCCCTCTAAGAGGGGACCCGCCTCCGGGTTCTGGTATGACTTAAGCATACCCACATAGAAGGTTGGATGCGTACGCATCGCCATCGAGATGTCCAAGGTATACGACAAGCCCTTTCGGGCTAGTACCTTAAAATGTCCCACAGACCTGGGGCGCAGTTTATTCCGCAGCACGTTGGAAACTGCATGTGTAGGAAGATTATTAGCGTTTAATAAACACTTTCTCCTACTTTGTAAACGTTGTCGTTACGCCGCCCCTTGCGGTCAGCCTGCTCCTTCTTCTTGTCTTGGCTTTCCGCCATGGCATCGCAGACGTGTCGTAAGACACTAAGGCGCGTCGATAAGAACTTGTCGATGTGCTTTCGCACAGAAACAGGGCTGACATCAGGGAATCCTCTCCCCTTAAGCCCTGGGCCACACACACGTGGCGTCAACGCAACCCTCGGATTCACTAATCCGTTTACGTAAACGGGGTAATCCCCGTAGATGCATGGACCGAATTTTCGATAGCAAATTCGGCTATCGGAAGCTTCTAACTCCTACTCTTTGGAGAATCCGGACATAAACTCCGGAGAATATCCTCAACAACGCGATTAAAACGCTTTCCGTTTGCCCGTCCGTCTGCGGATGATCCGCAGTGGACATGAGGAGCTTGGTGCCCAGCACCTTAAACAACACTCCCCAAAACTGTCCCGTAAAACGGGGATCCCGATCCGACACAACGGAATCGGGTAGACCATGCTGTCGAGAGACACGGTCTAGGAATACTTTTGCTGTTCCTTGTCCATCAATGGACTCTGGCACCGCCGCCAGGTGAGCCATCTTGCTCAAACGGTCTACAAAGACCAATATGCCGGTTTTCCCGGCTTATCCTTCGGAAAACCGTGGATGAAATCCATACTAATGGATTTCCAACACTCCGTTGGAACGGACAAGCTCGCCAAAGGCGAAGCTGAACTTGCAGAGGGTTTAAACCTCTGACACGTCTCACAGGTGCGTATATACGCACCGACCCACTTATACATGTTGGGCCACCAATACAAAGCGCTTAAAGCGCTGTAGGTCTTATCCCGACCTAAATGACCCCCGGTAGGGGCGTCATGTGCTTCAAAGAGGACTCTATACTTTAGTTACTCATCATGAGGAACAACCACCCACGGAGTGTCCTCCGCGCTCGTGCTATAATATAGCAAACCGTCACAGTACCTGTAACGGTGTAAACGAGCTTTAGCTCGACTTGACAGGGTTGGCTCAGACGAGCCAAGACCCTTTTCACCCAACGCGCTGATAAGCGCCGTACACTTTGGGTCTTTCTAATACGCCTGGCGTATGGGATCCACGACAGACGAGGTGCTGAATGTCGCGTGAGCGAGCTCGTAATCGGGACGACGCGACAACGCATCTGCAAGCACGTTATGCTTGCCAGGTTTATACTTAACCTCAAAGTTGTACTCCGCAAAGAAGGAGAGCCAACGGGCCATCCGTTGCGAGAGATGAGTCGAATTTGTCGCTGTACGTAAGGACGCGTGGTCAGTATAAACCACGAACGGCTTTGAGCCGAGTAGGTGAACCCTAAATTTGACAAGAGCATACTTCATTGCAAGTAGCTCCTTGTCATGAACGGGATAATTCCGTTCCGCAGCTTTAAGCTGCCTCGACTCAAACGCAATTACGTGTTCCCTTCCTGCATCGTCTGCTTGTAACAAAGCACATCCGATTGCGAAATCGGAGGCGTCACAGACGGCACTAAATGGTTTCCCAGAGTCTGGAAGAGCGAGAACGGGAGCTTTTAACAAGATCCACTTAACCGCTTCAAAAGCGTTTTGGTGTTCAGTTTTCCAACACCAATCAACATCCTTCTTAAGAAGGTCGGTCAATGGCTTCGCCATTTCAGCGTCGTTCTCGCTGTACTTGTGGAGATAGTTGGCTAATCCAAGCCACTTCCGTAAATCTCTAAGATTTACAGGCGAAGGCCACTCCACAATGGCTTTCACCTTCGCGGGATCCGCCCGCACTCCATCCTTACCGATGAAGCATCCGAGGAAAGGAATTTCCTCAGCACCAAAGATACATTTGGATGCGTTTGCGTACAACTTATACTCTCGTATACATTCGAGCACCGCTCTAAGGTGTATCAGATGCGTCTGAACATCAGACAAGTCACCTTCCGCACGACTATGAACGAATATATCGTCGAAGTACGTCTGTGCGTACTTTCTATGAGGGCGAAAGAGTTGGGTCACCAAGCGATTGAAAGTCGCTGGTGCATTTGAAAGCCCCTAGGGCATAACAAGCCACTCCCACAGCATGCCGCTAGGCGTGCTGACCGATGTAAGCAGAATATCGGACGCTCGCATGAGCACCTGATAATACCCGTCCACCAGATCTAAGGCACTGTAAACAGTACAGCCCGCCATATTGTTCTGTAGGACATCCTTCCGAGGAATCGGAGTCTGCATGGGTACAGTAGCTGCATTTAGCTTGTTGTACGCATGCACAATGCGCCACTTTCCGTTCGGTTTACGAACACATAAGGTGGGAGATGAGTGGGGAGACTTGCTCTCCCGTACCATCCCTGCCTCGTTTCCCCCTTGAAGAATGCGTCGATGACGTCTCATTGTTCCTTGGGGAGAGGCCACTGCCTAGTGACGCAGTATTTGGTTCCAGGAACCAAATCAATTTCATGTCGGACTCCCCGATTCGGTGGTAACCCCATCGGTGGGTTGTAACTAATGACATCTCCAAATTCCTTTAGTAAGGAATGGTAAGGGTCCTCAGGATCCGCGAGGATCTTGAGCCCTCTTCGGGCATTCAATGCCTGTTTGGTTTGTACCAAAACTGACTCGTCCATCGTGGATGAGGAGTTCAACTCCTCTTTCGGACGTTATACAACAACCTCGTCGATTTCCTCTGCTTTCAAAGCAGTTTCAAATTCGTTGAAGGACATCTCCTCCAACGACAACAGTTCGCCTACCCCAGGCAACCGTTCCAGGCTTACGACTTCTGTGACAACACCTGTCACACTATTCAGCATCCTGTAGGACTGCTGACTACTGGCCTCGGGACTCATCCCGAGACCCAGATGGGGGGAGTCAATTGCCCCATCTATTGGAAGCGCCACGCGCCTATCCACAGAGGTATCTACCTATATTACGGGTGACTCGCCGGTATCACCTTTAACGGCGTTGTCGGAATCATTTCCGACGTGCGAAAGAGACAAACTTCGGGTCTCTTCTCTTGGAAGCGCCTCGCGCTTAACCAGAGGGGTCTCTACCCCTACCACTGGAGTTACCACAGGTAACTCACCAGTCTCACCGTTCACGGCGTAGGGATTAACCGCCGAATCCCCCTCGTTAAGGAACTCTTCCTTAACGCCATTGGGAATGATCATCTCAGACATCCCAATCTATGGCATCTCACGCCAGAATCGCTTTTGAGATCGAGCAAAGGTGGGTTCATGACTCGCCAATGCTTCACCCGACCGCGGGTGCGTTGATCCAATGGACTTAGACTTCTAGTCTATCCATGGATCGTGGCGTTTCAGCCACTTCATGCCCAGAATGAGGTCATACCTCGAGTCCAAATCCAGGACTAGGCAACGTTCTAAGCTGTCGAAGTCTGCAAACTTCAGCTTAACGTCAATCGATACCTTGGGTACAGAAACCTGTACGCCCGTCGCAAGACGGACCGTGACAACGTCACGAGAACGTGCCTCTAGCGACTCGGCATACAGCCGACTCTTCTCAACAGAAGACCGTCTAACATAATTGTCAGACGCTCCAGAGTCTATCAAGACTCTCCAAGGCTTATCAAAGCCTTTCACGTCCGCAAGGACTACCAGCAAACCTGGCTGGTACACCAACTCGGTGCTAGAAAGAACCGCTTCCCTCGGGGCTTTGTGCTGTCGTCCCCTACCCTGGGGCTTAACAGCACTGAGGGGTCCCCCAGTAGGGCGCCCCGCACCTACTGGGAGCCGTCGTTTCTCGACGGCTTGGACCAGGGCTTTTTCCCCACCCTTGGTCCCTTGTAGCGAGTGTCTCGCTGGGGATTTTTCGGACATCTGTTCCTCAGATTATCCGTTCTCCCACACAAGAAGCATCTCAGCGGCCCATGTCGCTGCAACATAGCTAAGAGCTCTGCCTCGAAGATCTGTGAAAGAGAGTCAAAGTGACTCTTAGCAGGAGTTTTCTCCTCCGCATCGACCTGAATCAGGTCCATGGGTTCGGGACCCACCTTAGAGGAACGGAAATTCCTCTCGGCGTTAAACTCCATCTTGAACGCTTCCTCCAGGGATTGGGGTCGGCATCAGAACAATTCCGAACGTGCTGGACCTTCTCTCAGTCCGACCATGAAGACGGGGATGGGCACATCGTCCGATTACGTTTTCGCGTACATACCTGCCAACAGGGTTTTAAGCTCCTGGATATAAATCTCCAGGTCCTTAGTGCCTTGACTGCACCTCAGGAACGCCAGTTGATTCTGGAAAACCAGATCAGGCGTTGCGTACATGTCCATGAGCTTCTGCTTAAGGACCTTCCAGGTAGGTAACACGTCCGTGACTGACTCCGAACACGTAAACGCCCATGTACGGGCTTTGCCCGTAATATGGGTCAATGCAAGTCCCACTTGCAAGTGATCAGCGGTCATATTCGCTGTGGCGAAGGCCGTTTCGACCTCTCGCAACCACACGTAAAGGTTGTCACCCTTCTCTCCGGTGAACTCCTTTATTTTAAACGATAATGGAGGGCGCACCCCCGTGGAATGACCTCCACTACAACTCGCTTCATGATCGATGAGGGCATTTACCCTTGCCTTTACGGTCTCAAGGCCCTGCTCCACTAGGAGCTTCATGACTCCTTCCCCCGTTAAGGGTAACAGCCTTTTAAAGGCTTCCTGCTGGAAGAGGGTCAAACTATCCCAATCGTCCTGATTCATCCTTTGCAGAGGATGCCTCGTCTACCAACACAGGTGTTGGATTGACTACAAGTGCTACCAGATGTAGCTGGTGAGTATACACACGGTGCGGCTAGCGCACAGAGGAAGACTCTTCCTTAAAGCGGTAGCTACCGCTACTTAGCCGATACGCCCTTATAAAGGGCTTAGTAGGAGCGTTCTACTACTCGGGGACAAGATTTACGGGTTGGTTTAGCCTTAACGACTGTATTCCCTTTACGGGATGTAAGTAAAGGGAGGGATCCCTCTTACCTACGACACTCACTGCGCGCGCGACCGGTCGAGGTTGCACGTCCGCAAAATAGAGTGAAATGTAAACTGAATATATTTATTTAATATGTTATTAGCCTAAACTAATTTAAACTAATATAAACTATATGTAATACTAAGTATAATATTCCTAATTCATACCTAGCTAAAATGTAGTGTACACACCTGTGTACTGACACGTGGATGGCTGACACACCACCACACCAAGGGCCCCTGACCTGATTGGTTAAAATAACCCAAGGTTCAAAACCTTTCAAACCGGTCAATACTGACCTCAACCGTGGTGTACTCATGTACACCAACATTATATGTAACTCGAATGTAACCCCGTTACATGCTCGATCGGTCATAGACACGACCCAAAAACCACTTGCCATATCCAAAGAGCAAAACCACAACGCCTTATCCAAATCTTCGAGCAGATCAGAGATCAAAGGCATTAAGTACACCATCAGGTGCGTGTGTTGATTCACCGCGCGATAATCGATACATAATCGAATATCAACCCCATTCTTCTTCACGATCACTATAGGTGATGCCCAGGGTGATGTAGATGGCTGAAAGATCTTCGTGGCCAATAACCCCTTGATCAAGGCTGACAACTTCTCGTGAAATTGTGGAGCAACCTTCCGAAACTTTTGAGCGATCGGGCGCGCATTGCCTACGTCAATATCTTAGACAAATCCACGTGCGCAGGAGGTAAAGCGTTTCCTTTCCCGATCAACAGATGTTTCTTTGCCCAAATAATATCACGAAGCTGATCAATTTCCTCTGCTGTGTTAATCGATGGATCACCGACTTAAAAATCGTCCTTGGTCACCTCTTCGGTACTTGCGGACACCTCGGGCAGCGTGGAAAGATGTTTCTCCAGTTCCACGAACAAATCTTCACCTTCATGGTAGCATACTTGGTCATCGGTAGGAATCACACCGCGTTCACCGTGATCGGCTGAGACGGGATGCTCACACATATCTTGGTCAGGCTCATCTCTTGCAACAGGTAGTTCAACTTCGTGACCAAGGGTCGGACCCTTCACACTCGGCTCCTGATGCACTTCCCTTGCACTTCTTGTAACTTCTGCGATTTTCCAGTTACCAACGCGACAGGTGCTGTGATCGACTCAGTAGGTCGTACCAAAATTCCTTGAGGAATAGGATACTCCTTTTTTTCGACCAAAGGACCTTTCTCGACACTTTTTTTAACGTCATGCGTAGAATCGGTAAAAGCTTGATACGCGAGATTCTGACACTCCTTATAGCGATTAGAGCCCACCGAAATAAACCCAGGGCAACGGGGCACGTCATCCTTATTCATCCAGATGCCTAAAATCGTATCTTCGTGTAGTATGATCGGATGATCGACAACGTTCGTAATACTCAAATACCGTAGATTACCCACGCCCCTAGTCACAGTAGGGACCCAATTCTTTCCTCGAGTTATCCACAATTTCCGAGATCGTTGATCACGAATCCGAACCTCAGCAGATCGACCTACTGGGATCTGCTCATACTGATCAAGTTTCATAAAGTTTCCACTTGACCCGTACAACTGCCGACTCCCTTCCAATGGGAGCATCACTTCATCAGACAAACTTAGTGCGCCGTGGGAGATGTCCAATCTGACACCAGCTGGGATCATAAAATCCATACCCAATATAACATCTTGACCAACGCGCTTTCCCACCCATGCATGGAAATAATAAACCAAAGAACCGCTAACTTCAACTTGATCTTAGTGCGCCCTTCTGTGAGGTATGCACTTTCTCCGATACCAACACACTCTTGTGTTTGGCTCGTGTCGATTTGACAACCCACCTTACGAGCAAAGGTTGAGTCGATGATCAACACTTCGGCACCAGAATCGATTAGAAACGTAGCACGTTCATTATTGATTTTGCCGCTCGCCTTGGCTTGTTTAAACCATTTTTTGGGCGAGTGGTGCTTTCAATATCGACGTGATTCACCCGGAAGTAGATCAACTTCCATGATCACCGGGGACCGAGAAAACTCATCCGGAAATTAGCCAAACGTGGTAAATCAGGCTGATCACATTTTTTATTATTCTTTTCTTCTGCTCGATCAGCCTTCTTATCCACATATGCAAAAATACACAAACTAGAACGCTCGTCTCGTACCAGATTCCAACCTGGCGAGCGTCCTAGTTATCATGTCTTTGGCTTCCTTCGGCAACATTCCGGCATGCTTGGTAGGGTTGTACCACTGCCGAATACGATTTTAAATTCCTCCATAGTGCACTTGCCCGCATCATGAATTTCGCCACATGCTCGGCAGACATACAAACAGTGATCAGTGGGGTGACCCTTCTTGCCACACTTCAGACAGGTAAGGCGCTCCCAGAAACGTAAATTGCCGTGCTTAATCGATCCACACAATGGCTGCACTTCTTCGTAACTCCTTGATCAACTGCACTTGGTTCACTTCGCTTGCCAGATCGAGGCTCACTGGGTTGATCGTGCGTCACTGATTGATCGCGCATAGCAGCAATCATGTAAGGACGCTGATTGTAGCCGGTGCGTATACGCACGGTGCGGCTAGCGCACAGAGGAAGGCTTTCCTTAAAGCGGCGTTCGCCGCTACTTAGCCGATTCGCCCTTATTAAGGGCTTAGTAGGAGAGAGCTCTCCTACTCGGGGCCAAGATTCCCGGGTTAGTTTACTCTAGCCTGTACTAGTGCCTTAACGGCAAGGCTCCCTTACAAAGGGTGTAGCTAAGGGAAGGGCTCCCTTTACGCTACGGCACTCACTACACGCACGACCGGTCGAGGTCGTGCGTCTGTACTACGGAGTGGAAAGTAAACTGAATATATATTTAATATGTAATTATTTAAACTAATATAAAGTATATGTAACACTAAGTAGAATATTACTAATTCGTACCTAGCAAAATGTAGTGTACACACATGTGTACTGACACGTGGATGGCTGACACCACCACACCAAGGGCCCCTGCCCTGATTGGTTAAAATAACCAAAGGTTCGAAACCTTTCAACCCGGCCAATACTGGCCTCAACCGTGGTGTACCAATGTACACCAACACTCAGTGTTACCCGAATGTAACCCCGTTACACTGATCACCATCACTTCCACTGTCGTCGGCACTTGATTTCTCACTCCCAGACATCATCTTGATCGCGCGCACTGCTTTAGATTTCCGCGACGGGACAGGTGATCGATAATGGCCAAATTTCTGTCGGAATCGGGTTGCGCCTATCGCCGTCTGAGGCTGGCACGACTTATTGCGCGCATAATCACGCAGCGTATCTTCTATATCCGTAGCATTATCCAAATGCAGAAGCGCCATTTGATCATCGAATTCGCGATTAGTCAACGTGTCGAGAAAATGTTGCATATGTTCACGCAAGATCGTAGACGGTCCTTCTTTGATCAAAAGCTTGGACCGAATTCCCGCCACATTCAAACGGTGAAGATACCCAATGGGAGTTTCATCAGATCGTTGCTTTTTGTAGTAATATTAACGAGATGCCTATTGACCACTTCCACAGTACTGAGTTTCAACTCATCTACGAGACTTTTCCAGCTTCCACGAGTAGATTGCTCAGCTGGCGATGCCAATTGCGCGCCGATCCTTTAAGCAGATCACCCATAATCAAACACTTCTCATGATGAGAGACCTGATCACGCATAAATGCTAATTTAAGACGACTGATCCAATTTCGCGCTTGATCTTCATCCACTTCTTTCCCTGAGAATTCCTTCAGATCACTGATCCCAGACATCCTGATTCTGGGAATCGGCTGTTGATCAGGCACTCCAGTGTACGCCGACGAAACCGTACCTGATCGAGGCGGAGTGATCAACTCATCTAGATCGAGATAATCCAGATGGTATTGTTGATTATGGAGCAAATACACAGACTCCATGTCAACATCCTTAGCCGTCGCCGTTCTTCCTTGCTTTGAACGGTGATCACGGATCAAATACACAGACTCCATGTCAACATCCTTAACCGTCGCGGCTCTTCCTGGCTTCGGATGGTAGCTTTTCATGCGTACAACTTCAGGTGTTGCCTTGTCTCTTTCCTCAGCCAAAAACCGCCCCATAGCTTTATTGAAAAGTGCTTGCAGCCGTGGGTCCTGCGAGACTGATAATCTTTTGCCTTGGCCGATCGAGGTTCCTTCTTCACGGCCGAGAACTTGTCTTCATCCTTCTGTCAGATCGTCATCCGGGTAATCTTGGGTTCCACACTATCATCACTGCTTGACTCCACTTCAGACATATTGCCCTCGGAAGGAGAAGATTCATAACAAGATGATACCGTGTGTTCTGCCACGTTGGTCGACGGAATCGCTTCAATTTTCAGCGGAGAGCGAGGGGGTTCCACCTTAGTAGATCGAACCACTATAGGCACCAACAGATCGAACAGCCGCTGGGTAGCGGTCGCAACATTTTTAGGGTCCAGATCGAACACTTCTTCAGCATCTTAGTCGCCTGGTGTCACACAAAGTTGCTTGATCATGCGAGTCAGCCCTAACACCAGCTGAAGCTTGTCATTCCCATCCGTCACTGGTTGATCGACTGGTCCGTTCAGCTTTCCTCTGATCGTGACCCGAGTAGGCTCATGATCGAATCCATCAATAAGAAATTTTCCAGTTCCTTCCTGTAAAACTTCATCACCAGATCAAATTCGGATGGCGCCATACTTGATCGACTTTCGTCGCTCTCCGAACCATGCGCCTTCAGCAAAGCCTTCGATTGGTCATACTTCTAGAACTTCACCACCGGCTTCCAATCCAGATCATTATATTCATATGCAATAGGCGGATCACAACGCAAGTTGTGATCCGCAGGGTCTCCGGAGAGCATCGGGAGGTGATCGAGGATTTTCATCCTTTATATCTTCAGGATATCCCAAGGTCCTGATGATCAGCATTTCCTTTATTCTTCAGAAGTGGCGACGGCGAACTGCCTTCCATCGTCACAACCACCTCCTCCTTTCCATTTTAATCTTTATTTCTGCTTCCGCTTCCGTTTTTACGTCCGCATCAGCGCCATCTTGCGTAGAATCGAGGTGATACCCCGAGTCACCCAAAGATCCGGGCACGCGCACCATTGTGGTGGAGCGGCTGATCAAAGTTTGTGAGACTTCATCAGGCGTTACAATGGCGACCGGACTGCCGACTAACGAAGTGGGTCCTCCGTTTGTCCTTGCCTGCTTGTGTTTCTGCTTAACTTGTGTACCCGACGGTTTGGGAGTTGGTCGCTCTCCAGGTGACCGGGACGTAAGACACTTCAATCCGATGCAAGATCGAGATGAATTCGTAGTAGATCGACGGGTGTCGATCAGGTGCAAAAAGTCGATGATCAAGACAGCTTACCGATGATCTTGTGGTGAGTCGGAGAGATCTCGTATGATCGCGGGTCGGTGATCAAGATAGTTGATCATAGATCGATTATCAAGGGATGATCAAGATCGATGATCGATCATCGACGATCAGGGATCGATCTAGTTGATCTTGTGCTGAATCGACGAGTTCTTGGATGATCACAGGTCAGTGATCAAGATCGATGATCGCAGATCGATGATCAAGGTCGACAGTTGCAGATCGCTGATCAGGGGTCGATGATCGCAGATCACTGTTGATCTTGTCGAATATTGTACGGATCGGCGAGATTGCGGGTTGATGATCGTGGATCGCAGGTCGCAGATTGATGATCGCAGATCGACGGTGTCGATCTAGTGGTGATCAGCGAAGGGGGTACTTGATCACGTGGCGGAAGTCTTCACCACTTGATCGCCGAGCCTCTTAAGCCTACATCGCTAACGGAACACCCAATATACTATGTATTCCTATCTTAGACGTAAGAGGAGGGTGTCGATCTACACTTCCTATGTGCAGATCGACGGATTTCGCAGAAATCCACCTAGAGTTTCCGTGGGGCGCTTTAAGTAGCCGAACTTCTACGGACCAGATGCAAACCAATGGGGGGAAGAGGTGAGAGCGCACTGCTCGATCACTTTCCTAAAAAAACTTTACAAAATGGAGCCGCTGACACAGCGGGCGGAGTTGCTGGCGAGTTCCCAAGAACTCCACGTCTTTCGGTGGGCCAAAAAGTGCACTAGGTGCTCCCGACCGGGATGTGAAGTGTTGCGTGTGCAAAGGAAGGGAGGCGCGAAGTTAACACTCCGTCCCTAAGGTGATCTCTGTGATCGGACGCAAAAGGAGAATTTTATTACTGCTTATATCCTAAAATCTACCAATTACCTAATATCAACCAATAAAGCTACCCATCCTGATGTGTTCCACCGACCAGTTAACCTGATTTCTCAGTCGTACGTCGCTTACCGTTAGGTACCTGTACCTTGTGCCGCTTCTAGTCCGATGGCCCGTCCATGTTCACCACAGTTGTACCCACAGTTGTACC